>CM068839.1:5054317-5596722 GCA_028554795.2 Sinohyriopsis cumingii
TAAGATGACAGATGTATAATTCTTCTTTGAAACAGGATTCTTAAAGTTAAAGTTGAAATGAGTTAATAGTAAATAGGAACTTAAATTTGCATCTACCACTGTTCTCAGATTAATGAAGGAATGTATCATAGCGTTGCCAACACCATATCTCTTAGTAAATGGAGCACATAATGTCATTGCATATAAGTTTGTCCTGGTGGGCACAATTCATACCTTTCAGAGCCTGTAACTTCAGTTTGGTGCATCACAGAATAGTAAATGATGGCTTGATGAATAGAAAAATATATCAGGAGTAAAACAAGCCATAGATTATGATTTGTCTTCAAAGGCGGAAATAGCAGAAGGAGATCAAGGGACAAAGCTTTTTTAAGTTGCTTACTTTGTCTCTTTTATAGTATGATAGACAGGGTCCTATGTCAGAACAGGTAATGGGGGTAATCTGAGGAAATTATGTCACTTGGTAGCATTTTTCCTTCAGGTTATTGCTGGGGCTTTTTAACATTAAGCTTGTGTCAAGCACCAGTGGGGTAGACAACTAGCCTGCTCACCATGCTTTTAATCTGTCTTCAGTGATACGTAGAAGGTAAACACTGATCAGCATCTGGTATTTGCAATGTTGAGTTTCAGTATACGTGCACTTGACAAAAACTGAAGAAAAGGAAAAAAGATCAAGTGGCATAACTCTTATTAGCAGTGGGGGATGATTATTTCAGAATTATAAAATATATGAAACTGGAATGTTTTCTGCATAATCTGAGTGTGCAGAATTGAAAAATGAGCTCATCTTTATGACTTTGTTTGAAATACATTCACAGGATGTATTAAAACACTTGCACCATCAACCATTTTTAATATTGGTCTCTCTTTTTGCAAATTTTCATGTTTCCCACAGATGTTTTTTTTGTTTTTGTTTTTGTAAACGTTCAGATTAAGAATAAATTGACTTTTTCTATGTTCCATTTACTTCAGAGGCCTTTCTGTACCATTCTATCAAGCCCCCCACCCCTTGCCATTTTTGCATGAAATTATATATTCTTGTCACATTATGAAATTATGTTACTCTTAAAACCAGTAGTGTATATACATTAGTGTTCTTGTGCACGTATACATTGATGTGAGATAACAATTTACTCAATTGCCGTATTTACACTTTTGTTATAACTTATAAAGTGTAAATAGCAAATAGGAACTTACATTTGCTAATCAACGTTGTGCTAATCTTATAATATATTTATAATCAATTTTCATATCTTTAAAATAACATCAATGACCCCAAAAAATAATTCTTGCCATTATTTTGAGAAATGTTAAACAGCTCATGAATTAGATGCAAGTGTTAATATGAGGAATTGGAGAATGAACTGGCATTGAGTTTGTTGTCAAGAAATATATGTTTGTTAAATAGAGAAATGCTATTGATCAGTTTTCTGTTCTTCATTATGTCAATATTCCTATTCATGTTACTCATTTCACAAAAATAAATGACATGCATTGGTTTTCTTTTCTTCCAATTCTGCCAAATTGTTCAACATTTACCTCTTTGCATATGATATATATGAAAATTTTAATTGAATATCAGTGTCACTAGATAACAATCAACTGGAGTAGATGGCCTGACAATGATATTATCTCTTGAACAATCACATATGTTGAGTCTAACATCAAAATTATAATGCACAACAAAAGTTGTGCTAATCAGAGTTGTAATAAATTCAGTGTAATTTCTATCATTATGTTTGATTTCTTGGTATAAACTTAAATTTTCATAAAATGAAGTTTTTATGTGTGTTTTGACCCATTTTTTGCCAAATGCAAATCTTTCTGAACTTTAGGATCACTCCTTAATTTATTGAGTGGTTTGGTTTTCTCAATCCCTTATGTCAGAATCCAGTTGTCTATTTCACCAATTCCACATTCACAGTATGGATACTGTACAATGATTAAAGTTATATTTAGTTGCATAAACCTATGTAGTAAGCTGGTTTAATTATACCAGTTTTCACCTAGTCTAAAACCCCTTGTGCAAACAGTATATCTTGCTGTTTTGGAACTGTAAGTGTGTGACATTGTACAAGTATTACCTGCATACATCCTCACAGTTTTGCAGATTCTGCATGTAGTTTTGTTGGTAACTTTGCACGTGTAATTACTGTATCACTACTTTTAGATGGGAGCTAAAATATAACATGAGGGTTTGCATTTTAAAATTTCTTCCATTTTGGTCTTTGCAAATATTTATGAGATCTAGAATTTTTTACCATAATTCTTTAAACCAGTGGTTGTCAGGCTTTTTTTGCAGACCACTTGAACATGCTGAATGTCTTTGCATAGTACATGTACTTAATGATTAATGAGATCTCTACTAACCACTTATGGGCTTTCTGAATGTTGTAGGCTAACTATTGTAAAACTTCACGCAGACACCCTGAATGGAACTTGTGGTTAACCATTGGTCCATGTACCATAGTTTGAGAATCAATGCTTTAAACTAATGTCCATGCCTTGATTTGTAATAAATGGAGAAATGTAAGAAACATTTATGAAGATGTAGAATTTGTCAAAATTGTCGACAGTAAATAAAACCTACTACATATCTTTATTCAATCACCACTTAAACCAATAAAAATACAGCCTTTACAAACTAGACTTTGTACTTGGCCATTTTTTCATGTTGTTTGCTTATATGATCAAACATCTTGTGACCTACATTTTCCTTAATGGTCCAAATCAGTGATCATGTGATACGATGTATGAAGGATGAAGGAGGAGGATTAAGTTGATCACAACATTTGTGATATGTGACTGATCAATGCTGCATAACAGGGGTAGAATATGTTGAATGATGAATAAAATTGTACTGTATACCATATATACTCGTGTATAAGCTGAATAATTTAGGAAAAAATAAAGGCCTGGAAGAAGGGGAGTCGGCGTATCCGCAGGCCAATGTGTAAATGTGACAGTTTTCAGGTCTTTTTTTGACTACTGTAATGGCTATAAAGTTTGGGACATGAAACAATAATTTTTTTCCATGTCCTAAGACATAGGCATGTAAAAAAAAGTAACTTTCGATGACCTGACAATTATTAAACTGTTATAAAGTACTATGATTAATTTCGTCATTATTTTGCATGTGCATATTTTCAGATTTCTCCAACACGAAGTTAAATAAAGGTAAATACAGACTTTATAATTTGTGGGCTGGTTGAGTTTACCAGGGAGACCATGCTAAACTATAATGTACAGTACTTACACAGTGCAGAGCTTGCATAGCGTCACTTAAATCCTTACTTATTCCCAAACATAGATGCAGATTTTGCTTTATTCATTGTTTCGACCAAATTGCATTCTTCCAGATAACATTTCAGCTAGTCCTTAATAGCTGTTTTCATTTATGCTGAATCACGAGCTCATGAGTTGCTCATTTTCAGTGATATAAGCAATCCTACAAATTGAGGTAATATTTTTAAAAAGGTACACACGTTTATTTGTACAAGGCACATAACTATCATAATTTATATGTTCACGAAGAGTGGTAATAATAAAGGCTAAAATTCTCATAGAGATCAACTAAGAATAATATCAATCAATTTTAGTTTTGTGTTTTAGCTAAACAAACATACTTTTCCACAGAATGGAAAGCTTGATGTTTCATTGCCTCATATGTTGATAGTTGGTGAATTTGTCTTTCGTTTTGCGACAGCAGTACAGGCCAGTTAATCATTAAAACCCTGAAACTGGCTTGTGATTGGAGGGAATTTTGACCAGTAACTACCAGTTTAACATTGGTATATATGGTATAAAAATGTCAGGTGTTCACTCGTGCAAGTTTCTTTCGTGGGAATGGAGCTATAGCATATGGAGTTAAAGAAACGTAGTGATCATTCATGGGATTGAAATTAATTGTGGACGATTTTATTGTTGTGGTTTACTTTTTGTTCTGGTTAAATTTTTATTTTGTATTATTGTAGAGGTAAAAAAAAAATCATTAATTTAAGTGAATAATGTTTTAACTTAACATTCTATTTAGTGAAGAAGCAAATTCTTTATAGTAAAATAATTATTTTGTCACAATAATTCACATGTGATACAACAGAACATGTAGGACTTTTCTTGTTTAGAAGAAATGAAAATCGAAGACATAATGTAATAATCAGGAGTTCTTTGCAAAAATCTGAAGATATTATGAAATCGGGATGTAGGCGTGGAGCGATCCCAAAATTCGGGAGTTTTTTTTCCCTCCTGGAGTGAAAGTTGACAGGTATGGTGTAAGGTCACTTACATCAAAGCAAACTACAACTCAGCTTTTAGGGTATTAGCATAATTTTCGAAGCATTATTTCCGAAACTTTATTATTGTATTTTGGAGAGATCATAAAAGTTGAGTGCAATGGTGCCCATGATTCAACTCCAAGGGATGTACTTAATTCAGCGTGTAATTAAACCTGCAATGTACATGTGGTGGCGCCATTATGTAAATTTGTTCAGTAGCCTAATTGCGAGCGTTGAATCCAACTGTATTGTTTGTTTCTTGTGTTGACATACTGGGATTACATTTTAATGAGTTTAGGTGTTTACAATTTCAAAGCAGAGTAAAAACGTAATTACTGGTGCACTGATATAAAATGTCCAATGCAATAATGCATAAACAAACAGTCGAGTCAAAAGGGAGAGGTAATGTTACAGGAACTCGCGATTGCTAAATTCTTGTCATCGTTTGATCAAATTATACACAAATCTAAATTAGGCAGAAACAATAAGAAAACAGAAAATTAAATAAATTACTTTTCAAACAAATTTATACCATTTCCTTTTAATAATCATGCACGCCAACCTCGAGATAAGTATACATGTAATTTTTTTAAACACAAATTTGCCTAAATAAATGCATTTAGAACTTACCTCATACATCTTGAGATGCCTCAGAGTTTTAAGTCGGCTTATACGTGTTTCATGCACATTTTGGTGTTTATACCTATTCAGTTTAGGGATTGGCTTGTACGCGAAAGGACTTATATGTGAGTATATCTGGTATTCTAATTGTTATGTCTAAGAAGATGTATATTCTTTTTATCAATTTCATGCAGGTAGAGGTCAATACAAGGTCATTGAATTATGGAAGCCCCAGTGTAATACAGCATTAAAGGCTATGACATTGTTTTGATCAATTCAAATATTTTAGTAAGGCATTCACTCTTACCTCACACACCAACGTAATTAAAAATATCACAGTGTGAGGAAGCTCAGAGTAAACTCCACTACATGGAATTGTGTTTACATGAATATAAGCAGATGAATTGTTTGATACAATAATGCTGCAAAAGGAAATTTGTGAAGTATTTGCATTCTGTTTAGTTCATTAAATATGTACTCTAATGAATCTTTTTCAAAGTAATCCTAAGAAATTCTGTCATATCCTTTGGTGGGGTATTTTACAGTTTATTCATGAGATTTTATATCACATGTTCAGGCAGTTACTTTTTATATGCTCGTCATATCAGGGAGTATATTTTGATGTTGTCTGCACAACCATCTGTCTCTTACCAGTGTAGTTTTTGCACAGTAGCGTGAGTTGTCCACAATCTACAGTTAACAAATATTGCAGAAGGTTTGTGCTTACGATAAGGAAGAGCCCTATTGATTTCAGGATCAAAAACTCAAATATCAAATTTACTGTGATTGAAAGAAGAAAAATGTATTCTTTACAATAATTTGAGTTCTCCATCATTGGATGGCTTGCACTTGAGGTAAATAAGAAGCCTGTCAATATCAGGGACCAAAGGTCAAAGATCAAGATCACTGACTAAAAGAAGAAGTATGTTTTCTGCACAGTAACATAGGTTATATGGCATGGTTCAAGACTGCATGCTTTGATGAAAGGTTAAGGTCATTTAGACCCATTGGTCAATTATCTCCAGTCATTCATGCCCTACTGTTGCCTCTCATAGCAAATAATTAAATATGGTGCAGGTGTCATTTATGGTATTTTTAGGCGATTGAGTAGACCCTGAAATTTTATAAGAACTTTTTGACAAAACTGCACCTGATGTAACCGATATAACATCCATGTGTTCCATTAATCATTGGATGCAGGTTGAGGTACACACCACCAGTCATTGACCAACATTGATCATTGTAAAGCTTGAAAAAAAAAACTATGAAAACACTTTTCCTCTATATTCACTGAAAAGAATTTAATTATGAACAGAATCCTTCTAACCCAGATTGCCATTTTGAGCATTTGGCCGTTTGGCTGACGTGTGAATAGAACAGTCCACTTGGGCCACCAGGAGCTGGGTTAGATGGTTGTAATGATTGAGCCTTACTGACTGACTAATTAAATTAATGTCGTTTTTGCCTGTCAGGGCATGCACGAGGAGTTAATGCCAGCAAAGCTCGCTAATTAATTGATCCTGGGGGAAGGAATTAGTGCCTCATCCCCCAGGCATTTACATGTTCAAAGAACACTAATTAATTTGGCCTTCAGGTCTTGGGACTAATAAGTTCCTAACGACCTGAATGTAGGGCCGTATGAGTGGGAATGAACCTTTGGTGGTATGGTGAATATATTAGAAAATTAGAAGGATAGAAGCAGTTGTCTTATGAACAGTAATGGTGCATTTTTTTAATATAATTTATGTGTACAACATGACTTTGGTCTGGTGCTAAGTAACTACTGTTATAAGTCTTTCATTGTTTGATATACATAAATCTGGTGCTAAGTAACTACTGTTATAAGTCTTTCATTGTTTGACATACATAAATCTGGTGCTAAGTAACTACTGTTATAAGTCTTTCATTGTTTGATATACATAAATCTGAACTGGTGTTTCTGCATTTCCAGAGGAAAGGAGGTGGACCATCCCAAAAAGATGATGAAGAAACAAAGGAGAAGATGAAAGAGATGAAAAACAGTATTCTTAGCCAAGTGTTAGATCAGTCTGCACGAGCAAGATGTGAGTGTAACTAGAGTAGTCTTATTAGGTTATCTGGTTTATGGTCAGGTGACTTTATAGTTTTCACCTGTTGCCCATTGTATGTCACATTTCATGCATTATGCCTCTGTAAAACTTACAAAGACTATCACAACTGGGCAGTTTAATTTTTAATAGAGGAAATTAAAATTTTAAGGCAGTTAGAGATCAACCGCTTCATTGGCTGATAATAGCAAGGGTTATTTTGTGTTTGCTGATCCTATCAACATTGCTGTGGGAGAGAGAGCCCATTGGGCTGATTTTTAAGCTGAGTAAATGATCGATCATTATTATGCTTAATTGCTTTGAAATAAACTGTTAAGCCATATTTTGTTACAGATTATTGTCCGGTTCATGATCAGTGGCAATGTTGTATGGAAGTTGTATTTTGCTCTGTTGTCTGTTCCACTAAACATACTTGGGACACGGGAAGGCACTTTCAATGTGAAGTAGTCACTCGTAGTAGCAAGTTAGAATTTTGTATAAATTCATATGAACTCTTCATGTAAGTTAAGTGCCCGGATATATATATATATATATATATATATATATATATATATATATAGAGGTCTGTACCAAATAGGTGATTATCACTATTCAGCTGAATACAAATAATTGGACCAACTATTTGGTCAGATACGAATACGGATAGTGTACAAAATAGGTATACCGACAACATTCAAAATTTCAGACGTAAGCAAAAGTTTCAGTTCAGTAAATTTAATACATAAACTGAAAGTAAACAGTTAACTGGATGTAATTTTTGCATCCTTCTGCCAATCTGTGTAAACTAGGAATGGAACTAATTTAACTAAACTTAGAAATTGTCACTTACAGTAAAGTTAATTACTTGAATGATGCATTAGCTTTCAAAAAACCAATCATTCCATGTTGTCGGCATTAAGGCAGCTTCTCGTTTCACTGAAGTTATCACCAGCTGTACTAAAGAGACGTTCGCTTGGTACACTCATAGGTGGTGCAGAAAGGTAGTGCTTTGCAGTGTGACACAAGGTGGGAAATCTTGACATGTTTATTTTCCACCAATCCAGTGGGTCAGTGTCTCTTGGAATACACGGCTCTGCCAGGTAGTTGTTCACTTCTGTTTCTATGGTGACAAACATGTAATTGTTCTGTGCCTTAAAAGGCTGCAACTGATTCCATGAGGTCCAAAAGTCGTCCTTTTTCTGTTTTTTTGTTAGCAGTTGTTCGTCAGCTGCAGGAAAAACTTCAGATGGCTGGATTGTAACTGTAGATGATGTTGGCTGGCATAGTAATGTAGCAGTCATAATGTTTGCACAGTGGTCAAAAAACGTAGCTTGAAGCATGGATCTAAGCCAGCTGACACCTCATACGTGCTATTTTCATATTAACCCCAAAATATCCTCGTTGATGATGCTATCAGTTCGCTGACTGTCTTCTTGATGCCCTCATCAGAAGCATCTTTCTGAAGATACAAGATAGCCTGAACAGCTGGTAGGACCATTGAAAAACAGGAATTGCTGCAGCTTATTTCATGAGTCAGTTGTTCAAACGGCAGCAGAATTCTTGTTGCTAAAGCCCACTGGCTTGTTGTCGTGGATAGCACCTTGTTGTACTTCTCGTCACATTCAGCGAGATACAGACACAGCTCTTTTTTGCTCTATCAGACAATCCAGCATCTGGTAAATCAATATCCATCTGGTCACTACATCCTGATGCAACTGATGGTTTGGCACTCCCGAGATGTTCTTGAATGGCATGAAGGCTCAAGGTAGCACTTGAAAATGTCGAAAATGTCTCACAATCTTTTGTGAGAGTGTTATCAAGTCAGCAACAGATGGCAGTGTGTGGGCAAAACAACTGATGCTGGGAAGATCTGCATCATGTATCACTTTCACCATGTTGGTGCCTCCATCACGTATGACCAAGTGGACACGTTTTTCAATATTGCAGCGATTCGTCATGTCCAGCAGAGCATCAGCTAGTCGAGTTCCAGTGTGCTATCCATCAAACTTTTGACAATGAAGGACAGCAGCTTGGCATGCAAATTTGTCATCAGTCCAATGTGCCGTTAAGCTCATGAAAGATGTTGTCGTTGTCTGCACTGTCCAGGTATCTGTAGTTAGACACAAAAATTTTGCTTCGCTGATGGCAGCCTGGACACTACCCCGCACTGTATCGTACATCTCAGGTATGATTTTTTTCACTGAAGAATTTGTGGCTTGGTAGCACGTATCATGATTCAAGTACGTCAGTCAGTTCTTTAAAGCCACTATCATCAACAATTGAGTATGGCTGGATGTCATTGGCAATCATTTTTCCAGTGGCCCGGTGTACTTTTTTCACCTCTGGGCTGTCGATAGACCACTTTTTTTTCTTGTTAATGATGTCACTTAGTGTTTGCTTTGTCCTTCCCATCTCCTCAATGCCAGATGTCGAACTTGCCGAGGCTGATGCTGCTGCTTTCAGGTTTATGACCTGTTTGTACTCGTCCGAGTGTTTGTACAACAAATGGTTATTCAGTGGAGTTGTTGTGAATGACTTCGCTGAACTACCACCACGAGAAATGACTGCGTTGCACCACTGACACATTGCTTTTGTTTCATCGTTGCAAAAAAATCTTGAAAAAATTCCAAATAGGACTTCGCTTATCCATCATTGAACTAACCAACTGTAAGTTGAATTTAATGTAAAATTAACTAATAAGGTTAACTAACAATTGACCAGCTCAAGCCTCAAATGCTGAACATTAACATTCAGTCACTGTACACAAAGAATGAGAATACTGACACTGTGATATCGCGGTCCAGGCAGTAGGCAACACCTGGCTGCAACCACAGCATATATTATGTTAATGAGAGAGTTACTTCAGTCCACTCGCTGTAGCAGCTGCATATGCAGAAACAGATGTCACATGACCACTATTCATATTCGGTCCGACTGCTGCTTTTCAGCTGAATATTGAATAGCTATTTGGCCCACTATTTGGCTACAAAGTGAATGTTCGGCACAGCCCTAATATATATATATATATATATATATATATATATATATATATATATATATATATATATATATATATATATATATTAAATGACTTTCCTGAATACCATATATGTTTAAATGCAACAGCCTTATATATACAGTACAAAAGGTAATTAATTTGGTAGCTGGAATAATAAAGCTAGTATGTTAGTATAGGAATGTGATTCATTTCTGTCGGTAGAATGTCAAAATAAGCTGCAATTCAGGGGAAAATGTATCAGCCATATGCCCAGTAAAACTAAATGTCAGTACTCCTGGTTGATAGAATTTGACTTTCTGAAATACGGGGTGGGGGCTGGGGGGGGGCATTTTTGCACATTTTGACATTGCCATTTTGGATGTACATAGTATCTCTACCTTGCATTAACGCAAATGCAGAAAGATTATTTTGAGTGCTGAGAAAGATTGAATAAGATCTTCAGGAAGTTTATACAACTACACCACCTAGTCTCTAATGAGTACTAAGATATAGATTAATTATTGACTATTTTCGTGTGGGATCCCAAGTGGTCTAAAGCACTCACTGTTTTGGATCATTGCCATCTCATTTCTGTCTGCGTGAGTTCAAGTCTCAGGTTTGGCAAATTTGGGTATGCGAGGAAGCATGCCAGTAACTTCTTGTGGGTCGGTGGTTATTTCATGTGTTTTCCCGAGTTCTTCCTCTACCATTTATACTGGCCACAATGTATAGCCTATCTTGTGCTGAAAAATGGTGTTAAACCCTACGACAACAACAACTATTTTCACCACCTTTAAGTTTTCCAATGTTCTACAGAGAGTAACCAAATTAGCAACCACAACATGGATCACACAGGTCTTGAAAACTTTAGGTGTCACTAACCATTTAGTGCAAATGATGATTAAAAAAGGCTGCTATGTTCACCCACGTAAACAGCATAGTTTAGTTTACTGCTTCATTGCTTGCAAACATTTACAAAATTGGTGAATGTGTAAACAAACATATCCCTAGCATTTATGCTGCAGGTGAAATCCATTCCTATTAAATGATATGTTTCTATATGCCTACTGAAGAGTAACGATTTTCTGTTAATTCTTTTTTTGGTGAAATAATGACATTTTTACATCAGATGAGACATCACTAGGAAAATAGTAGAAGTTGATGAATTTTTTTTTGGTCAGATTACACAAGTTGATAATCTAATCTTGCTGATATAAAATTCCTTAAGACTAAATTATTTACATTTGAACAAAACGTTTGTTTTAATTTAAAAAATACCATATCAGGTTTGTAAGCATTGCAATTTCTTAGTGATTGAAGATCCTTCAAAAACATATTAAGCGCATGTCAAAGCAGTACATCCAGTTGCATCATCAATTTTTCCCTGGTGTGAAAGCATTGTAGCAGTACAAGACACTATTACCCAAAAGCTGTTTTATCTAAATGCTATATTCAAGAAAGGCTTTGTCTTAATTACTGAATCACATCAACATAAGAGGTAAAAGAAGTGCTATGTTCAAACAATAACAAGCTGAGTGGCATGAGTGGTTTACATATAAATAGCTGTCACCATATCAAGGGAAAAGTCAGATGTCAAATCTTTTTGATTCAGCAGCTTTTTTCCTCACTTTATACTGTGTACATGCATATATGCATTGGTAAATGTTGCAGTCTTATAGATGAATAATGGTGAATGTTGACTTTGTCTTCTGCTTTGTAAGTGAAATGTGTGTGGATATATGGAATGTATTATGTTATGTCTCTCCATCCATCTGTCTCTTACCAATTTCATTTTTGTTAATAACACTGGACAACAAATTTTTACAAAAGTCATGTTACTGAAATAAAATTAGTCAATTCTTATCAATTTTTATGTGCTGAACACGAATATGACAGTCAAATTGCAAAATTGGCTCTAGTTTTTTTGTAATCTGCAAGAAATTAATGTTTACATAACGAAATGCATTCCAATAGAAAAGGTCAACTGTAAATAGCCTACCTATAAAAAATCAAGTCATTGACTACATCTTAGATTTCTTCGCCTGTCTCTTGTACAGCTGTTCGGGAGCATCTCTGAGGAGTGTCCAGCAGTAGTCAGCCAGCATTGTAGTGGACCATTTTCCCTGGTATCTTTGTTCCATTGTTGCGATATCTTGATGAAAACGTTCGCCGTGTTCATCACTAACAATACCACAGTTGCTAGGAAAGAAATCCAAATGGGAATGAAGGAAGTGAATCTTTAGAGACATATTGCAGCCAAGTTTCTTATACTTCATCAACATGTCTTCTACTAGTTCCTTATAGTTTTCTGCCCTAACATTTCCGAGGAAGTTTGTAGAAACTAGGCGAAAAGCATTCCATGCTTGTTTCGCGTCACCTTCCAGCAAGTTGTTGAACCGGTCATCTTTGAAAAGCTCTCGAATCTGAGGACCCACAAAAACTCCCTCTTTAATCTTTGCTTCGCTGAGTCGAGGGAATTTTTCATGCAGGTATCGGAATGCTGGCAAAGTCCGGTCAAACCTAGTTTGATGTGAAGGGGTGGTAGCAAGATTTTCTGAGCCTCAACCAGAGCTGGGTGTTGGATATTCTTCTCTCCAATGGCTACATTCTGCCTGTGAGTCCATTCCTTCCTCATGTAGTGCATTTCCCTTGCTCGGCTATCCCACTCGCATAAGAAACACATGTATTTTGTATATCCTTGCTGCAGTCCCATTAAAAGGAGAACTACCTTCAAATCACCACAGAGGTGCCAGCTGTACTTGTTATACTCAATGGAATTCAGTAGCTGCCTTAGGTTATCGTATGTCTCTTTCATGTGGACAGCATACGCTACTGGAATAGATTGAAGAATGTTTCCATTGTGCAAAAGCACAGCCTTGAGACTCAGTTTCGAAGAGTCCACAAATAGTCTCCATTCTTGTGGGTCATGAGTGATTTTTAAAGCATTCATGAGGCCCTCAAAATCGGAACAGAATATCAGATTACTTTCCTTTCTGAAGAAAGGCTCCAATTGCTGGTGGCGCTTTCGATATGCAGTAATTGTGACATCTTCTTCTAGAAGATTCCATTGTTGGAGTCTTGATCCTAGCAATTCTGCCTTGTTCTTTGATAAGTCCAAATCACGAATCAGGTCATTTAGTTCTTCCTGTGTTATTCTGTGTGGGGTTGATGATGCACCACAGTGAAAATCTGGATCACTGCATGCTGATGGACCAGGAGAAGAACAGGTCGACTCACCTTTGTCTTCGTCAGATGAATCAAGAGAATATTCTGCTGGAGGTTCTGGAATAGGAAGTCCCTCACCATGTGGAACTGGTCTCAATGCAGACGGAATGTTTGGGTAGACTATTCTCGACTTCTTTCGCTTCGTTATTCCGCCGGAAAGAGGAGGAACCAAGCAGAAGTAACAGTCATTTAGGTGGTTGCTTGGCTCTCTCCTCACCATTGGGACTGCAAACGGCATTGATGACCTTTTGCAATTCAACCACTGTGAAAGCTGTGTTGTACATGTAGCACAGCATATATGCGGAGCCCAATGCTTGTCTTGGTCACCAACCTTGCATCCGAAGTAAAGATGATATGCCTTCTTCACTTGAGAATTGATACTTTTCTTCTGGTTGGCAAATGTCACTTCCCCACAAATATAGCAAAAATTGTCCGCGGTATTAACACACTTTCGAGGCATTACTGTTCTTTATTGTACGTAAATGGATAAAATAATAAGTTTTATGTAACAGTAGCTTGAACTGTCTCGCACAACGTCTAAAATATTTTAAATGCTGAACCTATCTGATTGGGCTTTATATAGTACACTGCTTACGTCAGCTTCAGCAGCCGCCTGGCATTAGTATAATAGGCCTACACATGTATAGTACACTGCTGACGTCAACTTACTTCAGCAGCCGCATGGCATTAGTATTGCATTGCATCAGAAAATGATGCAATCAACTGTGGATGATGTGAGCATGATGGTATTATGCAATGTTACATTATTATTCCGGATGTTGCTGCAGTCCTACTGGAGAAATTTACACAGTGAAACATAGAAAATGAGGTATATGAATATCTTCAAAACGAGAGCCAATACAAATTTTTCACGGTTATATTCGTGTTCGGCACACCAAAATACTACAGATTAGGGCCTTTTCAAGTCAGTAATGATTTCACTGTTGACCAGTGTAATTTGTATTTGGGGTAAGGAAGACCCCTATTGATTTCAGCACGAAAAACTCAGATTTCATGGTCTATAACAGAAGAAAAAGGTTTTTGCTCAATATTCTTGTCCACCGTCTACAGCTACCAAACTTTGTGGATATGTTGCATTTTGAAGCAAGGGAGGATCTTTTGATTTCATGGTAAAGAGCACTAAGGTCAAGATGACTGTGACTGGAAGAAAGATTGGCCTCTACACAATAAATCTGGTAAACGACTATCTACAGCTACCAAGAACTTTGAGGATGGCTTGCATATGGGGTAAGGCAGTTTTGGGGTAGAAGGTCAATGGTCATGGTCACTTTCTCAGAATTTCAAAGAAGAAAAAACGTTTCAGCTTGTTATCTTACTTCTCCACAATCTACAGTTAACAATGGCTTGCACTCATCAATTTCAGGGTTGAAAGGTGAAGGTCAAGGTTACTGTTTGAAAGAATAACAATGGTTTCTGCACAATAACATTAGTTCAGCACCACATACCTGGCCAGTTTTTTTTGTCTTGCACTTAGGGTAATTAAAATATCTATTGATTGTGATGGCAAAGGTTAAGGTCACTGTGGCTGAAAGAAGAATAATGGTTTCTACACAACAAAATTTGTTCTAAATCACATACCGACCACTCTGGTGGCCTAAGTGGTTTGAGTGTCTGCCTCAGATGTGGGAGGTCGCAGGTTCGAACCCCAGCCAAACCATACCAGAGACTTATAAAAATGGTACTAGCAGCTGCCTCACTTGGTGATCAGCATTAAGAGGTTAGTAGTGTTAGGACTGGTTGGCCTGGTGTCAGGATAATGTGACTGGGTGGGACATCATGCTACATGTCTTCAGCATGATACCCCAGTGCTATACATCCCTATAAACTGCCACACTGCAGACATGATAGCGATATATATATATATATATATATATATATATATATATATATATATATATATATATATATATATATATATATATATATATAAATGCCCAAATTGGGGAAAACATACAGGTGAGGATGACAACTTGCGCACAATCAGATACATATAACATGTAAAATGTACAAGAGGATGGTGAAAACTGTCAGAGGTCTTTGCACAGGAGTGACCTGTCCTTGTACGTTTGGTCTGGGTCTATTACTCTAGAGAGCCATAGGTGGCTGAGTGGTCCAAGGTGCTTACCTTACAGATCACTCACTTATCACTTGTGTCCACATGAGTTCAAGTCTTAGCTTGACCAGTGTGGATATGTGAGAATAGCGTGATGGTGGTATTTTCTGGGTTCAGATATACTGGCTGACATGTATAGGCTATCATGTGCAGAAATAAAACATACACAACCAAACCAAACCAAACTGTTAATTTAGAGGAAGACATCTCATCTTATCTTGAATACCTGGGAATTCATTTTGCCCAGTAGAGCATCTGTATTTGTTACCAATGTAAAATGATTATTTTCATCAAGATGCTTTGACCTGAGATAACATTAATAGAAAGGCTTTTTTTTTTATCCTTGTGAATTTAGTACAGTTTGTATAATAGGTAACATGTATCAGGTGTCATACAAAAGATTAGTGACATAACAAAATAGCAATCTTTGCAACTTTTCTTTACAAGGAATCAGGTTAATGGTGGTAGATTTCTTCTTTCTTCAGATGTTGTTTATATCATTGACACGAGGTGAAAATCACTTGCCTCATTTCATTGAAACTATACAAGCATGCAATCATAAAAGAGTCTGGCATCCATTAGAGCAATAACAGATAACAGTAGACGATTGCTTTTCACACCTCTGACATCACATGTTCAGTGTGCTTGAATTTTTAAAAAAACAATTCAGACATGGGTAATGTACTGTGTAAAACACTTGTTGTGTCTGCTCCGTTGTTCAATAAATCACACCATATCATGAAAAATTAAGTACATGTATTTACAGTCCAAGGAGCTTATATAGGTTGTATGTACACTGAAATTCACCTTTAATTATTTCTCATTTCAGTGAATACAATAGCAGTTGCCAAACCTGAGAAAGCCCAGATGATTGAGGGAATGTTGATACAGATGGCCCAGACGGGACAGATCCAGAGCAAGGTAAATAAACTGTGACAAACATTTGAACTCCATGATTGCTTTCATTACTATGAAAATTAAAAATTGAGATTTAGTTGCTAGTGAAAACTGTGAGGTTTCTTTTGTCTGGTGTTTAATGACATATCAGCACATGAAAGGCTAATGGCACAAAAGTTTGGGGAATAAAATGACTTGGCCCAGACAGATCACAATCAAAGCTAATGTTTGCAGGCTTCAAACATGTGACCTTTGTTATGAATGGTACCTGCTAAACTACTGAGGCCCTCAAAGTAATCAAAAAAAAAAAAAATTTATTTAAAAATTTGTTTTAAAACTTCATGAACATTTTCATTTTTGTAACAAAATAAAGAAAACAAGAACCCAAAAATTCCTAATATTTTAAGTTTGCTTTTGCCATTGTGGCTTTGAAGGCCTATGAAGGCAAATTGAATAAAATCAATCGCCATTCTTGGATTGGCAGAAGAGGTAATTTGCAATAGGGATTTGGGATCAGATGGTTGTGAGTTTCAGTTCAGCCATAGTCAGTACAATTGAGAGGACCCTGAGAGCATGCAATTTACATTCACCTTATTTGTTCCTGTGTATCCAGCTGTAGAGAACCGCTCTGGTGGCCTAGTGGTTAGAGCGTCCGCCTCGGATGCGGGAGGTCGTGGGTTCGATTCCCGGCCAAGTCATACCAAAGACTTACAAAAATGGTACTAACAGCTGCCTCGCTTGGCACTCAGCATTAAGAGGTTAGTGTTAGGACTGGTTGGCCTGGTGTCAGGATAATGTGACTGGGTGGGACATCATGCTACATGTCTGCGGCATGATGCCCCAGTGCTAGACATCACAATAAACTGCCACATTGCAGACATCGTAGCGATATGACTGAAAAATTGTTAAAGCTACGTTAAAAATCAAAATCACATCACATCACATCCAGCTGAAGATAGACACATACTTTTTCCTGGAGGAGTGTGTTGTATCCAAGGGAAATCACTCTTTTGTTTCTTGCCTTGAAGGCTGTTGCCAAGGCCTCATATATACTTTAACCCTAACTTGAACTTGGATTGATGGCTCAAAACTCATGTATTTCAAAGCAGCTGAGAGTCTGCTTAGATGTAGTGGATACTTTGCATAAGTAGATTGCAAGGCATGTGTTTCTGGTGGCTACAGCAGTGGCTTTAACAATTCTAAGATAAGATATATTTAAAGTCTGCATGATTTAAAACAACAAATCAACGTAAACACTAATGAGCTTTTTACCAACATTGGTGATGCACACTGCATCAAGATCAAAGTTACTGCAAGGGAAAATATGACTTATATCACTGTCCAGAGTGTAACTTTAGAACTTCTGAAGATATGTTGATGAAATTTAACTAATTTTAACTCGAACCCTGGCTGAGTCATACCAAAGACTTTTAAACAGTTGCCTCACTTGGTGCTCAGCATTAAGAGGTTAGTGTCAGGACTGATCGGACTGGTGTCAGGATAATGTGACTGGGTGGGAGATGATGTCTGCAGCATGATGCCCCAGTGCTAGACATTACTATAAACTGTCCCACATAAAAACAAATAAAAAAACCAGAACAACCTTGCTTCATATAGTACATGACATGCCCATAATCTGCCATTTTCCCTACTTTGAGTTATGTAACACACTCTCAAGTCATGCTGTATAAAACTGTATGTGTGTTGTGTTTGATTTAGTTTTTTTGATGTAGCTTTAAAAGAATTTCAGTCATATTGCTACAATCATCTTACAAAATATAAGAAAAACCTACAAAGGACTTCTTAAACAAAATTATTAAATAGAATTTGTACAGAAGATACCAGTTGGACATCAGTTAGGATTGTTATTACAAAAAACAGAAAAAGCTTTAAATAACTTCTTAAAAAGCAGTTTAACAGAATTATACTTAATTTGACAAAAAAGCATCCAGTCATAGATTGTTTCAGGTCTGTACAACTGATGTTGATCCACCATCCAGTATTGTTCCCATTGAACAATTTTATTTCTGGAACTGCTGATTAAAATTTGATAAAACTTGAAGAATAAAAAGTATCCTGGCACATTGGCCTTTTACATTTGCACAAATGATATTGATTCACCATTAGATTTGGCTGCAATTACAGAAAATATTTTAAAAAATAAATTAAACAGCTGCTTTCAGAAATTAATTTAAAGTGGAATTGCAATAAATTCTGGAACTGGTACAAACTAATTATTGGGATCCTTCGCAATATGAAAAGTTATTTGGTCTAAACTATGATTTGGCCCCCACACACTCCAATCTCTTCATTAGTGAGTTCAAGTTTTTAAATTTCTGCCAGATCATTTTGGAACTTATCTCAAATTTAATACACTCCAATCTCTTCATTAGTGAGTTCTTTATTTAAGTCTTATGTCACTTCTGCATTCGCATCAAAGTCAGGCAAAGCTTGCAAAAAAATATATGTTGGTAATACCTTTTAAACATAGTTATTTATAAACAATGCAGTAGATATTTCTAACAAATAACAAAAGAAACATGGAGTTTTTAGGTATGTGAGATTTTTAATGAAGTTTAAACAAAAACCTCCATATTTGACATTTTACTGATCTCAGATGACTGACCTCAGGCCCCCTTAGTATACTGCTCATCAGAGTTGTTGACTTTCTTTTAGCTCACTGAAGATCAGCTGATAGGATTACTATCAAGAGTAACAGAACAGACTCAGAAAAAAACTAAAGTTAAGGTAAGTTAACTGATTTTCTGTATTGAATGGGTATGGATTATCCATTGATCTTTTTCTTCGATCAGCAAGTAATATGTTGTGCTTCATAATTATTATTTGGGATTTGCTTTAGAGCATCCATCCTATGGTACAGTTTGACTTCCTTACATTTGTATCAAGCATTGAAAAGTTTCCTTGTATGGAGTGGAGTGGAGTGGACCTATTCTGCTCCAGGACCTCAGTATTTCAACCTGTATCACTAGTATGGAGTTGTATGTTGCCAACCATCAACATTTTTGAAGTTTAATAATGTCCACCACCAAAGATTAACAATTTGATAAATTCATAACTTGTATTAAATTTTCCATCTATTTTTTTTTGTTGATCTGTGGGCTTTAAAAGTTATGGTATTAAATAAAGTTCTAAATGCATACAGTTATTTCTTTTTTCAAGGTCACCATGGTAAAGTACTAATTTTGTGGGCTGAAGAACCACTAGATGGCCATCAGAGACAATTACTTGGTTTTTATTTTCTGGATTAGCACCACTGCATTGTTTACTGTAAAAATCATGCATTAGCCAGATTGGCCCTTTTATTGTCCAGTCTATTTGAGCTTCTTAATGAAATTAAAATATTTAGAGAAGAGCATTAAAGTCTAACATGCAGTTATATTTACTGTAGTAATGTAAACATGCACAGATGTATGGTTAAACAGAAAGCAAGAATCAACAAATATCTTGTATACACAGTCACATCTTTGCTAGCCTAGGTTCCGATAACCCTATCTACACCTTGGTGGATTGAACAGCTATATTGGAGTTATGTCCTTGCGACTCTATTGGATTTCATGTGTTGCCTCCCTTAGTATGTACTTCCAACTAACCAGTAGTGTGGTGCATTGTGCATCTGCCCAAAACGGTGGTGGCAATTGACCTAAAAAGGATACTTTGTAAGTTTAACATTGAAGCATGACTACCAGCGGCAAGCCATTACAAGTCTGTTTGGGTGAAAGGTATTTTTGCAAACATGGACTGGCACTGGAAAGTGCTTATTTATTATTCCATTCAAGCTGTGTGCTCCCCTTGTCTCGATCACGTACAAACAGTGTACTGTGCATGGTACTGCTACTGGGATATGATGGCACATGCATGGTACTGCTACTGGGATATGATGGCACATGCATGGTACTGCTACTGGGATATGATGGCACATGCATGGTACTGCTACTGGGATATGATGGCACATGCATGATACTGCTACTGGGATATGATGGCACATGCATGGTACTGCTACTGGGATAATCTGATAATTTAATCTAATATAGCAACATCAGGATAGATGCAGCATTGTTGTCACAATTGCCATTGTAAGGATGTTAAGTACTGTGGAAAACTATCAGGATGGTATAAGTTGTGTGACTTATTTAATAAAAAATAGTCTTCAGTCCTCAGGATCTGTTCAACCTGCTTAATCAGGGTCCATTCTTGAAGGCGCCAGATGTTGGATGCATATTCCAGCTTCAGTCTTGCAAAGCTGATTCAGTAGACCCTCTGTTTTACTTTTTACATTTAAGAAATCTCTGCATACATGAAGTTTTGTTGGTGATGTTGATATGTAATTTGTACTTCAAGCTGTCAGTAAGTTCTACTCCAAGGTATTAATGCTACTGCACAGCATCAAGAACTTGGTCTTCCATGGTGTAGGTAAAATGCTACTTGTTTGATATACTAGAGACCTGCGATATGGTATATTTAGTCATGTTAAACTCCATCCATTATATGTGACCAACATATCATAGTCTTTCTGTGGGTATATATGTTTGTTGTAATTGATTTGTTGGTACAATATGAAGTCACTAGCGTAAAGGTAGGTATTTAGCCTATAGGTTTTCAGCAGTGTCTAATGATATGTAAGTCACAAACACAGTTGGATGAACTGTCCACTGGAAAATGCCAGACGATACAGAAGCAGTTGTTCATGAAGCACAATCCAGTAGGTTCTGTTGCATTCAGCCATTTAGGAAAGAATCTGCCTCTGGCTGTCTCCTGGGACACCATAATATGAGAACTTGTGTTGCAATCTCAAGGGGGCCCCGAGTGGCCGAGTGGTCTAAAGCACTCTCTGTTGCGGATCACTGCCATCTTACCAATGTCTGCGTGGGTTCGAGTCTAGGATTCGGCCAATATGAGTATGTGAGAAAGCTTGCCAGTAGCTTCTCGTGGGTGGGTGGTTCTTCCCGTGATTTTTCCGGGTTCTTCCTCCACCATTAAATACTGGCTGCCATGCATAGCCTATCATGTGCTGAAAAATGGCTTTAAACCCCACAACAATGACAAGAACAGCAATCTCAAGTGTGGGACTATGTCAAAGGTTTTGGAGACATCAAGTATGGACACATCAACTTGAGTGCCTTTGTCCAAATTCTGGCATTATCATCAATGGTTATGAGGAGCTGTGTTATGCAGGACCTTTCAATACATACTTTTACACATAACTGTAAAGAACCAATTAATACAATGATAGTTGCTTACAGCAGCAAAATCAGTAGCATGGTCTGGTTCTCCAGTGTTCATTTCTAAGCAGACATGTTTTATGCTTAATAAGCATCTTGAAAAGAAAAACAATTTTGTATACTACATAGACACATACCAGCCCATTTCAACTTACATTTAGTTGTTTCTCAGGTGATTCTGGTAGCTAAGCTTGAACTGTAGGGTAGTAAATGATGAAACAAACTTAAGTAATAGATGACAAAACAAAACTTGTTCATGCTACTCTTAATAACTTAACATTAAATTGATACCATCTTCTTTAATAAATTTTCTAATAATATGCCAGAGGTGGTGACCTGGAGTGGTTTCAGAGTTGGAGAAATTCATGATACTAATAAAATACCTCAGACAATGATAGGATTAGTAAGGAATTAGTCAAGACAAGTCACTTGTCCAGGACATGTGCATGAAAAAAATATTTGTGTTGCCCTGATGCAGTAGACAGTACTCTGAAATTGATTTTAAGGTCAAAGGTTTTAGTATGTAAGCATGGTAACACAAAGAGTATGAGTGGCTTTTTATCAAATCCGATTTCTGGATATATCTGAAGAATAATTTGAATAATGCCAGCTAAATAATTTGTTGGGTTCCCCCAATATAGTCAGTATTGATTGAATGCAAACTTGGTATGTGTGCATATTCTGATGCAGGGACAAGTTACAGAGCTTTCAGGTTTTCCAATTATTACTCAGTGGGACTATTCCAGTTTTGAAAATATTATTCAAATTGTAGCATTAGATTTTTGGCAGTATTATGTAAATATGAGCACCAAAATATCTCATCTTTTGTTTTATTTATACAGTCCATTTTTTGTAAATTATTTTACATCTTGACAAATATGCCTATATTAAATCCACTGTAACCAAAAGCTGGTTGTCCAGCCGGGCTTTGAGTCACTTGATTGCCATACTCCAGTTTCTAGTTTTCACAGGCTAAAGAGCATTGGATTTGTTACCCATTTATCCATGACATCAGGTTCAAGGTCAAAAGCCATTACAAATGATTGCGTGCTACACTCGTATGTATCTTGTAAACATGATGATTTGAACATGTAACAAAATAATCTTGTTACTAGATTTAGTATGTTTCTAAAGATTATTAGAGATTGTATTGATATTCAACAGCTAAATAGAAAGGACAAGAAAAACTGGTCTTATCATGGATTCCTGTTTAAAAAAATTCAGCCAGTAGAGTACCAGTCCCATCAAATGGCTAAATGTGTTAGAAATTGATTATGATGCTTTTATCTGTGTCCATCTGTCTGTCCACCCACCCACCTACTCATTCATCCATCCATCCATTCATTTATTCATTCATTCATTGAAAGAAGATAAGTGGTTTCTGCAGTAACTTGAATTGCTAATCATATGCATCATTATGTTATGATGATGTCCATATCTGTGTATTACCAGTTTCATTCATTCATTCATTCATTCATTCTTTCATCTATTGATTGAAAGAAAATAAATGGTTTCAGTACAATAACTTGAATTGCCAACCATATGCATTTTTATGTTTTGATGTCTGTCTCCATCTGTCTGTTATCAGTTTCCTTTCTGCAGTGTAACTTGAGTTGTCCACCATTTACAGGTTCCAAACATTGTAGAAGACTTATCCTTGGGGCAAATAAAAATCAGTTTGATTTTGGTGTGGAAAGGTCAAATGTCAAGATCACTGATTGAAAGAAGAAAATGGTTTCTTCTGCACAGTAACATGAGGTCTTCACAATCTGTTTTTATCAATCTTTGTGGATGGTTTGCACTTGGGTTATGAAAGAAGAATATCAGTTTTAAGGTCAAAGGTTAAGATCATTGTGGCTAAAAGAACTTTGGACTAAAGTCTGGATGACTTGCACATTGGGATAAAAGGTGAAAGGTCATCGTCACTGTGAATGAAAGAAAGGAAATGGTTTCTACACAAAAATGTAAGTTTTTTACTATTTGCCTTCACTAAATTTTGTAGATAAACTGCATGTTGGGCTGAGTTTTGGCTCAGTAGTTAGCATGCAGTACTCACAACAAAAAGGATGCAGGTTTGAATCCTACTACTGGACCAGCCTAGATCAGCTACCATGGCTTTTCCTTGGGCAAGGCACTTAACTCCAATTGTCTTGCCACTAAATAAAATCTAGTTTTGCTGCTAGTCTCACCCACTTGACCATGTGCTCATCCGCTATAAAAGGATGGAACAAGGTTGTAGGAAGAACTTGAGGTGCGTGAAACTCACTGACTGTGCAAACTGAACTTAACTCTTGGCTATTTTCATAAACCCACTTGATTTTATATTTACAAATGTATGCTGTATATGTGTACATGAGATTATAATTAAAACACACACACACATGCACACACATACATAATTGACCAATCTATGTGTGCATGCATGTATGCCACTTGTAATGGTCAAGGATTACATGGAACTAGTCAGTTGTCTCACCATCATGATGAATGCAGTTGTTGGGAGTTTTTCCACTCTTGGATGGTTGTTTGAAAACTTTTTTCAAGATGAATTTTGTTTTCTTTCAGTTTGACAGAAGAAGAGCCCAATTGGATGATTCAGATGAGGACTAATGATGGTTTTTTTCCACTTGCCTCTTACAGAGGATATCATTTTGGCTGTGATGCATGCTTGCAGAGACCTTCATATCCCAAATGCTTTGTTGTATGATAGATCTTGATTTATGAATTTTACACTTGTATATCTTTTATTATCAGGTTCAAAGTTCACTTTAATAAAAACTCCCAGAAAAATCCCCAAACTCAGTAAATAATTCTTTAACCTCTTGAACTTGAACCATAGGTTTAGTTATTCACTTGTACTTGTAAAAAAATTACGAGTGTTACAAATGGTTTAAAGAATAATCAAATTTAATTTAAAGCTATACTTGTCTTAGCCAGTTCTCTATGTCCTTGGGATCAAGATTATAGGACACAATTTAGATCTTTTTTTACTGCAGTAATCTAGTAAACACAATAACTGTTACAAGCCAACGGATCTTGAGCTGACTTTAACAAATACCAACATATCATGACCAGTATTTGTATGCTCCATGTTTGATTGTCATTTCATATGGAAAGGAGGATGCATACAAGGTCTGTCCAGAGAAGTGCCTACATATGCTTACATGATTGTTAATGAGTCAAAGAAGTAAACTTCTGGTGATTGTGAAGTGTATATACAGCAGTACACTGCTGATGACATTTTAGCTTTTGTTTTAACATGGATAATTCTTAGTCATGCGTTTTTATAAGCCACAAGTTTAAAGTCAGATTCAGGTTTGTTTCATTGGCAGTACAACTGTCAACTAATATCAGGGCTGGTCATTTTTTTTTCATGTACTTAAATGTTTATCAACTCAATGTTGCTAAAAATTTCTCTTTCTCTTAGTAGTTTTGTATTTAGCATTTTCTGCTGCCTTAGATTCTAGCCCATGTCTCTTTAGACATATGGTTACCTCACATTGCAGTCTTACATTTTATCCCTCCACTTTCACTGGACTTTTCCTTCTCTGAATCATCTTAAATTACCATCCTTTTGAAAATAATTGTAGCAAACTCATTTTATTCACATAGTAAATATCAGCATTCTTTACATCTACTTCTAAAGTAATCATACCGTACATTTTGTCATTTAAATATGAACAGAGACAGCTCATGAATTAGCGTAATTGCTTCAAACACAGTATCACACATGGAAGTTATCACTTAAAAATGATAGAATCATAGCTGTCATTTAATTAGTTCATAAAGGAAGCTAACACAAAGGTCGTTAAAGTGCCTTTAAGTTACTTACATTCGCTTGATTAAAATCAGAGTGAGCCATTCATGAGGATCTGGTTTGAGTAAACAAAATAAAACAAAGCCACTTAAAACACTGCAGATTCCTGGAAGTTCTTTTGAGTTAGAAGTGCTTCAGCCCATTAGAGGGACTCTTGTGTGAGATATACAGTGAAACCCCACTATAAGATCCACAAACTATTATTGTGTTATGTAACATGTGCAATTTTGAGACAAGTCAGTTAACTGAATAAATATTACAATATTTCACATGTATCTTAAGTTTGTGGTTATACAGTATTGCAGAGGTGGGTGGGGTGAAATATGGGCTTCATTCATGCAGTTGCAAACTTGATGCATGATGTGTTGGCACATGTACAAGTCAACTGGCACACGAATAATGTAAACAGAGTACATATGTACTCACTAACCAATCAATCACATTGTACTCATTGTAGTAAATCCATTGAAAATGTGCACAAAATAGCCATAATCTCTAGAAGTTTCTTTGCCAGATTCCATTTGAATCCACATATATAATTTATTGCTAATAAACTTGCATTAATTTATGAAACATTATACAGTATTTTGTCACAATGTTCATATTTTGACATACCTGACATGACAGATTTTTGACCATCAATAAAGTATCAAAATTGGACTTTGTACTCATACATGTGTATCTGACCTTGTAATGTAAACGATGCAAACATAGCATAGTGAAATTGCGTTGGAGATTCTCAGTAAATACATGTAGTGCAAGATGGCCTCTAAACTAGCCTCAACCAAGTATGGAAGTAACCATTTAATTTCAAGGTAAAGAGCAATGTTCAAGAAACTGTCTAAAAGATATAAGCAAGAATAAATGAAATAAGCACTATGTGGTTTAAAACTTATAGATACAAGAACTTAGCACTGCTGCACAGCAAAACAGGGAGCAGCATGCTTGATTATAACAGCAAATTCCTTGACCGATGAAACTAAATGGTTCAGTTGCAGCCAGTGGCCAGCTTCATTAGTTGTGTATGTAGTACCCTGGCATTACAATGATAAGTGGTCTGTAATTTGAAGCCAATGATGTCAACATTTTTTACAGCATTTAGGATCCAGTCAGAATTTCAGTACATGGGTATAGCAGTGCTGTTATACTCATTTTTGAGAGAGGCACTCAATGAAGATGAGTTCAAAAATTTCCTGAAAGACATAATGTAGGGATATTTTTATATTTATCTGGTTAGCTTTTAGAGGTGAGATGAAGATATGGTGGAAAGAGAAGGTTGAGGGTACACCTGTACATTTATGTGGTAATGATCAATATTTTAAGATCTGTTCATCTTCAAGTGGAGGGAGGGAGAGTGGGAGGGAGGGAGAGAGAAGAAGAAAGAAAATGAAATAGGCCTAAATATGGAAATACAGGTTTGAATAACATATATATGGGCAGATATATGTCCTAAAGGGAAAGAAAGTTGTTCCAAAAGTGATAATACCACTGTGGTGTTAAAAATAGTATTGCATCTGTGGCAATTTAATTTTTCTGGCACTTATACAATTCATTATCTCACTGTGAAATACATAATAAATTTATTAATTCAAATGATAAACATATTTCAACAGTGGCATTGTTTTGTGTGTATATATGTGTGCTGGTTGAGTGAGCAGGCATTGGTGGTGTGTTGTTTGCCCAACAACAGTTTACATTATATTGAAGACAAACAAAAAGAAAAATTGCTAGTGTTATTATTTATGGTTCATTGCAAATTAGTTAAACAGTTGTAAAGTTTTTTTTAGAGCTGATATATTAAAAAAGAACAAGCTTACAACAAAAGTGTAGTGATGGACTGCTGATGTATTTGCAGTGAGCATTCAGAAATAAAAACTTGTAGCATCTTTATATATTAAAGAAAGACTGCAACATATCTCAGCAGATTAAGAAAACAAACTCTTTATTACTTGGGCAATAAAACTCCACATTTCTTTAAAGATCATTTGGGGAAAAATTCATGAAAAGCATGTAAAAATTTGAGAATACCTCCATGAATTTGTGTTATAATGAAGAGTGTTGTAATGGGGTTTCACTTCACCAGGGCCAAGCACCAATTTTTGGATTGCATCACCTAAAGAAAATAACAATAATGTAACATTGTTTCTTTTGCTTATTTGTACACTTGCATTCTCAAAAGAAATGTATCTTGCTGGCATGTTCTGTTTTTCAGGAATAAACCTTTCACAATTGACTTGCTGTTTCAATTTTTTGTTTCTAGTTGATGGACTTGTATGCATCACAGTTTGCTGTCGGATATTTAGTTTTTGTACTATGAAATTAGGATCATATAAATGGGCAAGATCCTGCAAAGGTCTTAAGGAGCTGAATCTCCTTAAATGAAAGGAAAAACAAGTCAGATAAGGCAGTGAAACACTAAGTGTGTACTGAAATGTTTGAAAATTGATGGGTTACTATTAGATTTTAAGATCATGTTCAGTGAGTTCATGTCACAAGGTTGATACTTTAACCTGCAGTGCACTGAAGATGAGTCATCCATCAATTTGAAATGCTGTTTTCAGAGCCTAGCTAAGGAATGATTACAGACAGTGAATGGAGGGAGCTTGATGGTTGACCAAAATTTTCATTTAATCTACAGATATTTTGGTATACTTTATTTCATTCTAAATGGGGGAGTTCATCAGTTTTATTTCTTTTCTCTGATGAACATAGGAAAGAACATGTTTCATTGGATCTCTGAAATTTGAGGGGAATGTTCTGCAGCTAATTAGCATAAGTATTTATTTCTTAATGCTTTTCTTATAAAAAAAAGTTTTAATGACTTTTGACAGAATAACTGTATTTGAGGAGATTGCTGTGCGCCAAATTAGCCTAGCTATATTATTTGTACACCCTCTGGTTTGTATCCCCCTTCTGATTTTTAAAATGAAAAGCATCAGTAATACAAACAATGCAAATAAACTAAATCATTTCATTCAATGATTTATAATTTCTAACTTGATTGTTTCTAAGGGGCCCCAAACACTACATCGACTTATTGGTGTTTCAATGCAAATGAAAGCTCACAATGTAAACAAACAGACTGTTCATTGTCCATTTCTTGTTTCTAGAATAGTCCATTTCAGTAAACACATGTCTGCATCCAATATTTTCACCGTCTAGTTCCAGTATTTCTAAAACAAATTGAACAAATAGGAGGAAGTTTTGTATATATGCATTCAAAGAGATTTAACTCCCAAATTATGTAATTATTAAAATTGTCAAAGACATTTAACTACATCACATCTATTACTTGAAAACACAGGCTGGCCCATGCAGATATGGTGACCTTGTTTAAGAAACTCTGATATTATTTGAAATGCCAACAAGCTGACAGTATTTGTGACCCCCCCCCTCCAGGCAACAATCGGGTTAGAACTTTTGGAATGACTGTTTTTGCATTTTTTATATTGTTTTTAAAATATTTGCAGGGTACAAACAAATTGGATGGTTTGAGAATAATATATTCATTTTAAATGTTTTTTTGCCTTAAAAAGTCATGTTTATTGACAGAAACAGATTTGAGGAATGTGCTCTGCCTCCGTTACCTAGCTGCCATAACGAATTGTCATACAAAAACATGATTTTTTTTACTCCTAAGCCCACTTCCCCAACAGTCTTGTTTCAGAAAACAATTTTCAATAACCTGTGGGAAGAAAGAAACGAGAGATTTTTTTTTACCACCACTGTACAAGTCTGAAACATGTAGTTGGTATAAATAGAAAACAGTCCTGCTTAAAGCCCCTCTCCTCAGGCCAGATATAAAACAATCACCATTTCAAAGATTACTTAATTAGCTGAGAATAGCTAGATTGATGCCATGTCTCAGGTCAGATATAAAGCATCCACCATTTCACAGATTACTTAATCAGCTGAGAATAGCTAGGTTGATGCCATGTCTCAGGCCAGATATAAAGCAACCACCATTTCAGAGATTACTTAATTAGCTGAGAATAGCTAGGTTGATGCCATGTCTCAGGCTAGATATAAAGCAACCACCATTTCACAGATTACTTAATTAGCTGAGAATAGCTAGGTTGATGCCATGTCTCGGGCCAGATATAAAGCAACCACCATTTCAAAGATTACTTAATTAGCTGAGAATAGCTAGGTTGATGCCATGTCTCAGGCCAGATATAAAGCATTCACCATTTCACAGATTACTTAATGAGCTGAGAATAGCTAGGTTGATGCCATGTCTCAGGCCAGATATAAAGCAACCACCATTTCACAGATTACTTAATTAGCTGAGAATAGCTAGGTCAATGCCATGTCTCAGGCCAGATATAAAGCAACCACCATTTCACAGATTACTTAATTAGCTGAGAATAGCTAGGTTGATGCCATGTCTCAGGCCAGATATAAAGCATTCACCATTTCACAGATTACTTAATTAGCTGACAATAGCTAGGTTGATGCCGTGTCTCAGGCCAGATATAAAGCAACCACCATTTCATTGCATTTTAAATGAGAACATTTTAGCCATTATTACTCAAAATTACAGGCAAGTTTGTGATCAACGGCAATGTTTCTTTGAAGTTTGATTTTACTCCATGTATAAAGCTCAAAACAGGATTATTTTTGTAGTAGAGTGTCACACAAGTGTTGTTCATTTTTTGAGGCAAAATGTTGAAATGCAGGAGATGAGCCATCTGTAAAATGTTCAAGGCCCAACATAACAAAATTTCTGAACAGAGTTTGACTTAGTGAAGTACAGCAGCAGCAAGGGGAAGTATTTTGTTTTTGGCACACACTGCAAACACTGCATCAATATTAGTCATTCTGGAGTAGAAAACATCCATCGACGTCTCATCACCACCCAGCATATTTTCCACACCCTCACAGAAATGCAGATACAGATAATTTTTTTATGCTGGGAAAAATCAATAAAATCTTAGTTTGAACACTCTCAAATGAGTGCTAAGATGAACATAAATGACATCAAAGTGTTATATGATGGTTATCATTTTCACCTAAATAAAATGATTACCTTAAAAATATTTACTGTTCCTCATTTACCAAAAAAATGATTACTGCCATCACCCATTTCAGGGCAATGTGCAAAGTTTCCGTAAAATGTACTCTAGGATTCCAGACTGGCATGCTAATAGTTTGGTATCTGATTATTATATAACCACAATATATCCATTTACAGTTTTTAAATAGAGTATTGTCAGGATTGTGTTATGTGCTGTTAAACCACATAAGAAGCTTTGGGTCAACACATCTTAAGTTGAACAATGTCTGACAGCTGTCTTAATCATATTGTACTATGATATAACTGCTCTGGTGGCCTAGTGGTTAGAACATCTGCCTCTGATGCAGTAGGGCATGGGTTCGAAAGACTTACAAAAATGGTACTAACAGCTGCCATGGCGCTCAGCATTAAGAGGTTAGTGTTTGGACTGGTTGGCCTGGTGTCAGGATAATGTGACTGTCAGCGGCATGATGCCCCAGTACTAGACATCACTGTAAACTGTCACACTGCAGATATCGTAGCGATATGACTGAAAAATTGTTAAAGCTACATTAAAAATCCAGATCACACACACATACTATGATATATCTTTTGTAGACCAGAGGAAGCAGAGTCCATGGTAATGTAAAATTGAACTGATTTTAACTCTTATTTTTTCTTCTGTGGAAAGGGAATGTATTTCTTTAATTGCAAATATTTTAAAAGATTTTTCCACAACTTGTATCAAATTCAGTGTCTTCTATTCCTTTCAATCCACCATTAATAAAGTTCATTGAGCAAGACTAATGAAAATGTTGCAGTCAACACTTTCTTGTTGCTGATACCCTGGAATTATTTTCTTTTAATACCCTCCTTTTTAAGTTGTATATCAGGTACGGTTGAATTTCGAATAAAGTGCTTAAATTGAAGATGTTGCCCAATGATTTTATTTCAAGGTAATATGCAGGTTTCATTCTAAATTCTTATTTCCAATATTCCTCTTTTCCAATCAGAACATTTGCTCAAATTTGAAATACATTTATGTGAGTAAATTGTTTGTGTAAAAGCGATAGTAACAAAATAATAAACTTGGTAATTGTGTCTATTTATTTCAACTATGTTATTAAAAGTTAAACTGATTTTCCACAAAGCAAAGACATCCAGTCTCTTTTTGATGATTTTTTTTTTCAGTAACAAAGTCTGAGTCTTCCACTTGAACATTTGAAGCTGACATGTTGCCTATTTTGGAGGCTTTTCTTATGTTTAAGCTACTTGACTTTCTTGAGCTACCTACATAGCAAAGTAGAATAGTTGCCATTGGAATAATTGTTGGTGTTGCTGATCTGATAAAAAAAAATGTTTAAATTTTGAGGTTCCAAAAGTCTGGAAACTGTATCTGATTAAGTAAATGTTTGTGTATTAACTACCTATTGAATCCCAACAATGTAACATAGTTGATAATGTATGTTGTTCCACAGATTTGTTATAGCTTTCAATGTGTATTTCAAACTTTCAACATTGGTATTTTCTTTATTGTCACAAAATGCAGTTATTATGTTTTTTAATAAACTTAATGAATTCAAGCAGCCCTTGTTTTGTTCCTGTTAGTGATGTAAAGAGATTAAAACTGAGTTCATTGGAAATATTATGTAATAAACAACAACAGTATTTATATTATATTATCAGTTACATTTCTTTACCATGTTATGAGTCTACTGCAATTTAGTTTTGCAGATGATAACACAGTTCATGTGTATATTTATCTTTTCAGCTTGCTTTTCTGTTAGGGAGCAACAAATTTTTGAGGTAAAAGTCTTTTGCTCTTTGGTAGTCAGTTGTTAACTGGCTGAAAGAAACTAATTATTAGCTTTGAAAACTTCAGTATACTTTTTTAGTGGTGAACCAATAAAAAACGTAAGTATTTTTTCGAAAGCATGTTGACTGCATAGTAACTGCAGTATTCATGTGTTACACAGTAAATTGTGTTGATGAGGGGGTGCTCGGTCTCATAATTTATTGTGTTGAAAAGTTACCAGTGTATATTTTATACACCTTTTTTATATAATGTTAATGATTTTTTAGGCAAAAGTCCATATGTAATCAGGTAGCCGTTTGTGAACTGGCTAAGTGAAAATGGAACAATTAACATTGTAGTTGCTCCAGTGTATTTTATTTGATGTTGTACTTCTTGAAATCCTGACCAGTTTCTTTGAAAGCAAACTCTGCAACTGATTTAAGTGATGCATAGTAAACAGCTTCTAATATTTTGTTTCATTAGACATTTATCTGGGGGGCCCCGAGTGGCTGAGTGGTCTAAAGCGCACTCCGTTACGGATCACTGCCATCTCACCTCTGTCTGCCTGGGTTCGAGTCTCGGATTCAGCCAATGTGGGTATGTGAGAAAGCTTGCCAGTAGCATCTCGTGGGTCAGTGGTTCTTTCCGGGGTTTTCCCGGGTTCTTCCTCCACCATCAATACTGGCCGCCATGTATAGCCAATCGTGTGCTGAAAAATGGGGTTAAACCCCACAACAACAACAACATGTATCTGTATATAAAAGCAGCTCCTTGATTGAACAATCAAATTCGAGTTTGTGAAAACTGAATCGTCACAGTCTATATATCTTGACACTGGAAAAGGTGTACTTCATCCAGATGGTGTACAAATGCTTTGCAAATAAAATTATTTTGATTGGGGGGGGGGGGATTTTTGTGATCAAAGGTTTTGTAAATAAAATGAAAGTGGTCAAATGTATTGTCAAGGAAAAAATGCATAGTTCGTTCTGCAGTTGTGCGAATCACAGCTATACATTATTTAATAAGAACTTAAATGTGATTAAAGGTTCTAATGATTGCATTATCGTCTGTATGATTCTTATAACTGTTTATGCTGTTCATGGTCTTTTTGACCAACTTGTCTGTCTTTCAGGTTTTTTTTGGGGGGGGGGTACTATAGTGAAAATACATTTTTTAGGTTCAGCATTATTTTTAAATTCTTTTGTGATGTAATTTGTTATCTTTGTGTTTTGACAACATAAGTAAGATAAAGAATGTGAAACCTTCTATTTGTGTAAATTCAGTAAATTTATTTCCCTACAATACAAAGTAAAAATAATTTTAAAAACCCACAGTATTGTGAAAATCCAAATAATTCTAAATGATCTATCACAAGTCCGAAAGTACAGAGTATTCAGAATGAATGACACTAGTCTTGAATGTCTTCATATAATCCAGAATGTCTTTAAATGAGTGATCTATAATTCCAAAGTAGTGTATGAGTCCAAAAAAGTCAATGAGTGAATGAGCACTTTGTAAAATCCAGTGAATAATTTAAATAATTCCTCTCAAATTATAACACAACTAAAATGATTCCACAGAATGATCTTACAACAGGAATGAAGACATTGTTTACAGAACATTTATTTATATTCAAACTGTCTCCTGATGTACGATAAAGCAGAATGTTCTGGAAAATTGATAATGTCTATTGGATAAATTTACTAACTCATAATCAAGGTCGGGTTTTTAACTTAAATTCGAGTAACCATCTTGTTTGCTACTTAGAATCGTGGCAAAAATCCGGTAGACATAACTCAATAATGACAAAAATCTGAGTGGCAAAAACAACCTTTAATTGTGGACAAAGGTAGAAAAATATAAATTAAATATACACTAGTCAGACATTGTCTACATTGTGGTCACGTTTTTACGGGTACCTGTTTTGTTTTGGAACTGTAATGTTTTGATGTATACTTTTAGTTTTCTACCTGTTTTCATGCTGAATACAAATTCGCATGACACAGATGTTTAACTCCTTCATTTTCGACTGTACCATCCATTCTACACATGCCACTTTCCAAAAGAGAGTTATCTTTGAAAAACTTGAACTTTTCATGCACCATGGTACTGCTATCTGTGTATTGTGCTTCAATCATTATTTTAACAGAATCGTGTTTTCTGCAAGTTCCCAACTGTTTAATCATTAATCATTTTTCCATTTGATCAGTATGTAGATTTTAGAATTATTCTTTCAGTCTTCAGAATCGCTTCAGATTTGTATGTCATATTGCGTGTTGTACAGAGATCTTGTTTGCAAAAGATTCGAAATCAGATCATTCAGTTTGTAAACTACTAAGTCACTTAAGATTACTTGATTTTGAATATTTCCTCAGTAATGTGAAGGAATTCCTTTATAAATATTGTTTTATATTTGAAATCGTAACAGTAATGCCAATTCTAAATTAATTAGTTCCAAACGTGCCAGTGCTCAAGTAGCCAAATAATTTGAACCAAGCGATATCTATAATCTTCATCGTGTCAGTTTAAGTCATGTTTATTGAAATTGAAATGTGAAGGGTGTTATTGTATTATTCAGTTATCTTTTGTGAAAATTTCAACACATTTTCTGCTTTCGTTTTGAGTGAAATGCTTCTAGATTCTATTCTGTAGGTTTCCCTTAAACATTTCCACAATAGATGATTTTGATCTGGGTAAATAGAAGGTACTCTCTATTTTTCTTTTCTAACAAATCCTTTAATTTTCCTGTTGTAAAAGTCAGATTCTTTTCTTACATCAAACTATCTTTTCAGTCTTTTTATAGATTGCCTGAATACGTCGCCCATGTCATCTCCCTTTTTTTTATCCTGCCAGTCTATGACTTTTTTGAGAAGATATATTTTACTGTCAGTATATATTAAATCCATTGTTGATTATTTCATATGATTGCTTACTATTCATCCTTCACTTAACTTACGAAGACAATTTTGTATGGAGATTGTTTTCTATTTGTCCCATTTAATTTAGCTAAGTAGTCTCGGGTTCTTGCAGAGCACTCGCACATCTCACGATTGTCCGCACGGGTTCGTGTTTTGGATATGTGAGAGAGCTTGCCGGTAACCTACCGTGGATCAGTGGCTCTTCCGTGGGTTTTCTCGAGTTCTTCCTCCACCAAATATACTGGCCACCATGTATTGTTACGACTCAATGGTCATCAACGAGGTAGCAGAAAGAAGCGAAACATACAAGTTTTGTAAAACTTAACATATAATTTAATTATCAAAGTTATACAATAAAAATATAAGAGGAACTTACAGTATTATGAATTTAATCCAAAATAATCCAAGAACAGTTCTACTCAAGTACAAAAGAATGAATGTTCTTAATGAGTTTCCAAATCATCGAATGTACAATGGTACTGTCCAGAACTCTCATAAATAATTCACAACAGTCCCAGATATTATTGTAGTCCAGTGAGCACTTTGTAATTCCAATGAATAACCATAACAAACGTATCCAGCCAAATTATCGAAACAACATTAAACACATCTGCAGACTGATTTTAACATAAGAAATAAGAATCCGAAGTAGGAATCAATCCAAAACATGAATGAATCTGATTGCTCATTTCCCTACTTATATACACCGTCAAAGGTCTATTGTGACTATATCGCAATATACCATACGTGACATATCTTACTGCTCAATCTAATATTTCAATATACATATTCAATGACCAAACCGATTCAGTGAGAACTAGTTTAATTCTTCTAAGAATCCACCCGACCGACCTGTCCAGTTGAAATAAAACAAAACAAATTAATTTGTCATCTTTATTACTAATAATATTATTATTAATTGTATCGAGGCCCCGAGTGGTCTAAAGCGCTCTCCGTTAAGGATCACTGCCATCTCATCTCTGTCTGCGTGGGTTCGAGTCTCGGATTCAGCCAGTATGGGTATCTGAGAATGCTTGCCAGTAGCTTCTCGTGGGTTGGTGGTTCTTTCCGGGGTTTTTCCCGGGTTCTTCCTCCACCATTAATATTGGCCGCCATGTATAGCCTATCGTGTGCTGAAAAATGGCGTTAAACCCTACAACAACAACAACATTAATATTTATAGATCCTACGCAGCCTTGTCAATATCTCAAAATAGAATGTTATACCAGTGTACAAAAATTAACTAATATCTTGACTATAAATGATCATTGCAATTTACATTCAGGAATCAACATTACAAAAATTATAGATATACATAACATTATCTTGTGCTGAAAAATAGTGTTAAGCCCAAAGAACTAAAAAAAAGTGTTGCCCACCATTGGTATTTGTGTAAGCAACTGTATTTTCAACAAGCCAACAGTGTATGGACTTGTAATGGGAATTTATATTGTTAGCAGTCAGAAACTTCTTCCGTCGTTTCAAATGTATATAACATAGTCGAGCAAACATTTGGCATACTATTGATTCAAGCAATGTCAGTTTGTACATGGAGTTAATGTGTGCTGTTTTAGTTAAACTTTATTTCAGTAAATTATGTTGGCTTTTTTATTTTGTTGGCGGCGGAGGGGGTAGAATCATTGTCGAATGCTATGTTTACATTTATTTGAGTTCTTAAGACTGTACTGTAAATTTACCCCAATACAAGTTTGTATGTGTATGTTATAAACATGAAATATATAACGTAATACTTCGTAGAATCGATACTAGTTATGTTGATGCCATAGTTATTAAATGTAATCTGCAAAATATTGCAGAACATGCCAGAGATCGGCAAATAAAACATTTTATTATGTTAACTAATTTTCAAGAGCCAGTTTCTTCCAAACTCTTATCACACACCACACTTATTGGAACACCAGTCTGTAATCGGAGTTTTTATTATTATTTAAGAGTCTTTAGCGGAACATCCATTACATACATCAGTATATTTTAGTAAGTAAGTAAAATATATTCTTTGAAACATCTCCCGACTAAATCTAAATTTAATTTTTTCCCCAGTCGGCTCTCAATTTTTATGTCTACAAAAATATATATCAATATGTTTTGTCAAGTAGTATAGCCTACTGAAAGTTATACCATGATATTTGTGGAGGTCAACAAAAGAGAATTTCGTTTGTTTGAGTTTAGTCATGAAAAACAGACTCTAGCTTGCGCAAGAACTACCTTAGTAGTGAATGGAGCCACCATAGGGACAATGGGAATTAGCATTACAGACCCCCCCTGGGCCACTATAGGGACTATGTAAATTTAACATGGAGAAAAACCCTGGGCCACTATAGGGACAATGGAATTTAACATGGGAATAGAGTTTGGGCTTGTTTAGGGACAAGGGGAATTGAACATGGGAATAGAGTTTGGGCTTGTTTAGGGACAAGGGGAATTTAACATGGGAATAGATTTTGGGCTTGTTCAGGGACAAGGGGAATTTAACATGGGAGAAAAAAACTACTTTAGGGACAAGGGGAATTGAACATGGGATTTTTTTTTAAAAAAATTTTTAAAAAAGGGTAGGCAATGGAAAGTCAATCTCTTTTCGAGACCTATGAGTGGCCCTGAAAAGGGCCATTGGTTTCATCATCATCTTCTTTTATTTCCTCCACTTCTGTAACCATCTTCTAACTTTTGCCATTATTCCTGTCTTCTTTATTTCTGATTCCGGTATCCAGTCCGGGTGACCCATGGCTCGGAACTTCTCTTGGATTTTCATCCAGTTTGAGTTTAGTTTCTCTAGTTCTTCCTTTTTCTTTCTATTTTCTTCTTCTTTTCTTTCCTTTGACCACTTTTCTTTGATCTTCTTGACCTCTTCGGTCAGCACATTCCTCATTACTTCTTCCGCTTTCTTAAGCTTGTCTAAGCCCCACTTCACAAAAGACCAATCTGTCCATTCTACAATGTCTTCTAAAAAACACCTTACACTCGTCACATAAACTATGGCTTCTTTCAACTTGCCCATTTTCACATACGGTGGGTTAATGAAACCTCTGATTCTCTTCTCCTCATCCTCTATCATTTCTTTCACAATATCGATGGCTAAGTGGAGGCTGGTTACTTGTCTTGAGACGAAGTCTTTTGTCACTGCATGCCTCCATTCCTGTTCAAGCCTTTCTGCTACATTCAATCCATCCACCATCCAATACCAACTTCCCATAAAGTTGTTATACAAAGCTGAAGCTGCTGGCATCTTCTTGTTTGCTTATTCCGTGGAATGGGCTCCAATGGCAAACACTGTTAGTTTTATAGTGAAAGCGCGGACGTGATGGAAAACATCCCCCTAAAGCCCAAAAGTTATATTACCTAGATCATCACTTAAAACGTGCGGACGTGAAGGAAAACATCCCCTACTTTTCTCATTTCATATGATCTACTATCCACATATGTGAAGCAGCAATAAACAAACCCCTAATCTACTATTCACACACGCAAAGCATTAAAATGAAACCCAAATCTACTATCCACACAAACGTACGTGAGCTCTTACAAACTCTCTCTCTCTCTCTCTCTCTCTCTCTCTCTCTCTCTCACACACACACACACACACACACACACACATACTCACACTAGGAAAAAAAGAGTCAGTGTTTATATTCACACTACTCTACCTACACACACACACACACACATTGGCAAATTGATTACTATTTATTTTCTAAAGGTTTGGGTAGCCCTGAAAAGGGCTGTTTGTTTTTGAACTCCAGTGACACCTGGTTAATGATGGCACCTTCCAGGCCTGGCACCACACACACATCTTCTTCACCAGTCTCCTTTTACCTTTCTTCTTGCGAGTGCAGAGGCGGGATAAGTGGCTTCAGAATCCCAATTTTCTGTCTCTGGGATTCTGAAATTTACTCTCTCCTTTTCCTCCTCTTCTTTTTTTCTTCTTTCCTCCTCATCCTCCTCTTTCATCCTTGCCTCTTCGACAATGGCCTCCGCGGCCAGCTCATTTAGTATGCGCCTGGCATATTCCAGGTGCATCTGGAGTTCTAGCAGTTTCACAATTCTGGTATTCATTGTCTTGTCAACGAATGAACAGGGTAGCTAGACTGCCCAGTGAGTTTCAATTTATACTAAAAGCGCGGACGTGAAGGAAAACATCCCCCAAAACAAAATTGATCTTACCTAGATCATGACCAAAACAACGCGCGGACCTAAAAGAAACACTCACTCACTTTTTTATACTATCCATTACTATTCTAAAAAAAATTTCATTAATCACTCCAATATACTATCCACATACGCAAAGCAATCAAACCCCAAATCTACTCTCCCCACACGTCAAACAGCAAAAAAAAATTTACATGATCTTAATCTACTATCCAAACAAACGTACGTGAGCACTTACAAACACACAATCTTATACACAAACACATACCCTCTCACTATAAAAAAAGAGTTAGTGTTTATATCCACACTACTCTACCTACACACATTGGCAAATCGATTGTTATTTCTTTTCTAGAGTATTGGGGTAGCCCTGAAAAGGGATGGGTTTTTTTGGTTGCTATGGCAATCTTTTAGTTTCTAAGAATGCGACGTCCTTTGAGGATAGACTTTCTGACGATAGGTCTGCTTCTTCGGAAAGTTAAGAAGAACTCTTTGGTGTCGATACGACAATCGACAAAGCCTCTGTCAGGTTCAGGTTGCTGCTGCTGCTGCTGCTGTCTCTGAAGTCTGTACTTCTCTGTCCATTCTTCTTTCTCCCTGTTCACTTCTTCTCTGAAGAGCTCTTCTATCAGGTCTTCAGTGACTTTTAACATTCTCACATTCTCTATCTCTTCTGGCTTCGGTATCAGACTGTGTCTGACCCTATGCAAATTCACGTAGGCTTCGTTTAGCTTAGCTAGTTTGAAGCACATCTTCGTAGGAGGATGAGTCGACAATGGATGGTTAGACTGGAAACTACCCCGATTCTTAAAGTCAAAGCGCGGACGTGAAGGAAAACGTCCCTGCACGGTTTTCGAGCCGGAACGTTCAATGAGTGTCATGAGAGGGATAGTAAGAAGTCAAAGAGCATGAATCAACATTCTTATAGCCAAACAAAAGACAAAGGCATTTTTTTTTCTTCAAAACACAACATTTTTTATTCAAAAATCACTTAACACTAACCAACAACTCTAACATTTTTAACAATAATCCAACAATATAACATCATACATTTTTTTCAAATCACAAACATTTTTTTCAATTAACACTCTATTTTAAACAGGGCTGACAACGTTGTGAATGAAATTGTGATTTCCACTGTTGGAAATCATTAGGCCATTGATGGACACTACGTTTCCTAGCTTGAGACAAAAGATAAGCATAGTGGTCACAAAACCATCGATCTACTTTCACATCGTTTCTAGAAGAAGAACGAGGATCAAAATGAGTCACTAAATGTTCTTAGGAATAGCCCAGGCTGCGATGATGCAGAAAATACACGCAATATTGTCCACACACCAAGGAATCTGTGCCTTGTAATTTCACATTATTCAATCGGGTGGTCTGAGCATTTCTTCTCATAAAGTCGATGATATCGTCTTCCAAAGGGGGCAATCCGTACGAATCAAAATATTCCACACATCCTTCTTGAGGAAAGTAGACGGCTACCCAGTGGGTTCCTGGGAGATGACTGTCGTCCGTGTTGATCACATAAGCTTGATGGTCTTTAGGTTTGCGATGAGGGAGTTCATCTTTAGCACAGACGACATGATACCAAGAAGCAGTGTACGAAGTGTGGTTCAAAAGGTAATAAAGTTCCCAGGTATCCATGTTTTGTGTGGTTTTTTTCTTCTTCACAGGTAATAATAAGTCATCAATTCGATCCTGACTTTTTGCTTGAAAATGTCTGACAAATAACCGTTTCTTCGTTTCGTCTCCTCACTCTGATTCAGGAGAGCTTCGATACGACGGATCTCTTGAGTGGTTAATGGTGGACAAGAATGTTCACGCAAGTCTTTATACCACTGATGCAACACGACTTCGTCCGAGATGAGACTCCAAGCTTCGTCCAGATACTCGTCCAATTTTTCTTCTTGACTCAACATCAGGCATTTATCGTGTTGAATTTGGCTGGGATGATCGTTTTGACATCCATAGCAATCTTTCTTGATCAATTCCGTCATTTTTTCGACCAAGTGTTTGGCAAAACAGGAGACTAAATGGGCTTCTTGTTCTGGCCATCTCGACTTCATCATGACAACTTCTTCGTCTTTGTCTTGAGATTCTCCTTCCACGGTCTCCTCACATTCCATCTCCAAAGTTTCTCCGCTAGGTAAAGAGGGATAACAGTCTCCCATAGCTTCTAATAATCTAGAATGACTTCTCTCAAACTGTTGATTTCTATCGTATTATCAAATTCTGCATACAGGATAACGTTCACTGTCTTGTCCAGTGGCTTTGCAAACTGAAGTTCCACACGAATCTGGCCGGATTTTATAGGGTGAAAATGTCCCTCGTCGCTGCCTTGGTCTGGAGTGAAATCGAAAGCCCACAAAGCATAGCCTCATGCGTAATCTTCGTACGTAATGCCATGACTGGTGTTGGTTCCTAACTGTCCGGTGGCTTCGTACAGGGACAAGTACGATCTCAAGTAATTCATCTTCGTGGGCTCAAAGTCCGGTTCGAAAGGTCGGGTACACAAGGTCTTGCCATCGCGACTGACTTCGATTTTCTTAACGTCGAAGTGTTGAAAGTTGAAAGGATTTTCAGCGAAGGCTCCGTTGAAACTGAATTCAAGACCATACCAAGGATTAAACGCTTGGGTAACTGTCCTTGAAACAGATGATCTTCGATGATGGAATGATGGCTAGCGGGAATGGTGAACGTTTTCACTTCCACGCGTCGTATGGGATACTTGGCGGTCGTTCTGCTCAACGTTTGACTGATGTCATTTCCCACTTTGGGTAACACTTCCACGCGTCGTACGTAGAGTTTGACGTCCTCGATTTTGCTTTTGGCATTACTATCAGCCAACAAATGGAAAGCAGCACTGCTGCGATTCAGTCTCAAGCGGACATTTACCCCGTTCAGCAAATATTTCTCTTGCAACCACATGTCCAAATGCAAACGATCCATCAGTTCTAAACTCTTCTTGTTTAAGATTTTGCTTCGTCTTTCCACAAAGCCGTCATTGTTTTTATCTATTTTGTCAAACTCCTTCGCTTCGTCAGGTTCCCATAGCACACAGGCATTGAGATGAGTATTCTTGGCATCTATTCCGTACGTCAAGAGATTTTCCAGGTAGGAAAGGTAAGGGTAAGTATCCATGCTGCTGCTGACCAGTTTGTTATTCATGTACAAGTCCAGTGAGCTGAACAAGGAATGCATGACATTGTTGACGGGAGCTATATTCTCACTCTCTTCTACTTCACCATCATCCTTATCTAGAACTTTGACTTTCAGGTACAAGTGACTGCTATTCAGATCGATGTAATCTTCGGGCTGTCCCTTGATTTCAAACTCGATGGGAGCGGAATCTGTCAAAGAGGAGACGGGGTGAAATTCCACCCATTGGGATTCTTGCATGGTCATTATGGTGGGGGGCATGGCAAACTGATCCGGTTCCGACTTGGAACAGGCGCAAGACTCTCGGTGCATCATTTTTTTGTTGTTGCTGTTTCTCAATAATTGAAAAATTCTAAGTCTCTAACGGTTCTTCTTTTCTTTGCCTTTCTAGCTTTAGACGTGTGAAGTCTGGTGAAAGGGTGTTTTCTTCGTCGTCTCTTTCTGCCTTGTCCTTGCTGAATGCCTGACTCGGTAGCGTGCAGGGCATTTATAGGTGTGTCTCGTCGGCCCAAAAGGTCTTTACCCGTTTGTAGCAAGACATTTTTGCCTGCCCTCATGAAGGCTTCTTTAGGGTTTTGTTTGTCGATGATGACATTTTGGAGAAATTCTTTGCCTTGCGTCAGTGCAGCATCTTTCAAGGCGTGCAATCCGCGTGTCACCATCGGTTTCAACACCGGGGCGACCGAATGAAAGGCCGATTTTAACATATCTCCTAAACCGTGTCCTTGCTGTCGAGCAACCCCTCGGTACACTGGATACATGACTTACGAGTCGTGAGAGAACCGTTTTCGAAAATGGAGTTTCACCGTGACTTTTCCTTTGGTGAATGAATATTTTGTCCCAAATCTCCTTTTATAGCAATCTTGACCGTGTCCAAATACGACTTGCTGACAGGCAAATAATGAGGATGTACAAATTCGCGGTGGACGTGATAAGTGTTTCCACCTTCCTCGTCAGTGGCTGTGGCAGAATTTACTTTGAAAGGAATGACACGCAGTAACGGCACGGAGGTGTGTCCCACCACGTTGTACTCCACCACATCGGAGTACACGAAGATCAAATTCAGTCCCTGGTTCAGTTCTACCGGGAAACGAAAGTACCTTGCAAAATGCCCGTTGTTGTCAATCTCTGCTTTCTCTATCTTTTTGGTCTTTTTATCTGTGACCAAATTGAGGTCTCCACCCAAAATGTCATACAATTCAAGGCAAAATTTAATACGTATACTTTTTTCCTCACTTTCAAATTTGACGAGTAGACGATGAGACAGTTTGTGGTACTCAATGGTGACACGTTTTTTTTAGTCCGGTCAGTACTTTGTCAAATGTTGCATAGAATTTGTCACCGATGGCCTCCACCAGATGTTGACCACTAAAATAATGGCCTGAGTTAATTTTAAAGTGATAAAAGTAAAAAGGAGGAGAAGTGTCGCTGCTGCTGCGGGGTATTGGGTCCTTCGCAAGAAATGATCTATGTTGAGGAGTGTTCGTCATGGTTTGCTGCACCGTTGGGTCCAGAATTTCGACGTCAAAAGTGTTTTGAGTTTCAGTGATGTTTTTGATTTGTGTTGGGTAAATCATTTTTACCAAAACCACTTCCCAATGGGCTTCGTGATCTAATGGGATGGCCTGAGGTAATTTGGCCGTGTAACAGCACAACGTATTGTGGGGAAATACCTCCATGGAACTGTCACTGGGTAAGGTTAAGTAAAATTAGTTTTGGTGACTCATAATTCCAGAGTTCTGTGGCTGTCCCAGGGGTTAGTGGACGTCAGAGGCGTGTCTCCGCCTAAAATGGGGTTGTTATTGTTGTGGTTGGAGTGGTGACTGGCACTGGCACTGGACACAAGGTTCCCGTGGTTCCCGTTCGAGGAGAATTTCAGGGAGGGATTGGGAAGCAGGTAACCGATGCAACTGCTCAATAAAATGGTCCACAATTGCTTGTCTCCTTGTTGCAAACTCAAATTGGCGATGGCTGCCCCGATGACACAATACACCACGAAGATTTGGCAGAAAAAGACGATTTGTGTTTTAGGCACACGTTCTCCACACCACACCCACAAGGGTTGTTTTTGTAAATCTTGCACAGAAGAACTGGGTGAAGGAGTGGTCGACGTAGCTGCGTCTGTGTGAAAGGGCATGATGGTCACTTCTTTTTATAGTCGATGCCTTGCGAAGCGTCGATCCAAGAATCAAAACTGGGTGGATATCCTTTCCAACGTACTTTGACTTCTTTGACACGTCGTTTGCCCACTTTACGAGTTCTGCGTTCGAGAATGCTTTCGATGTCGTACACGTCGTCTTCTTTTTTGGTGACACGTTGTAACTCGGGCAAATAAAACGTTCCTTTGAGCACTTCTCCGTTCATGTCTTCCAATTTATAGACGGCAGGATGACGGCCATGCACTCGTCCAGTGACACGAAACAATTCGGTTGTCCAGTTAGGAAAGTAACCTTGGTCGAAAGTGCGTTTGGTTTTGCCAATGCGCACCCAGTCTCCTACGGTCAACTCTCCACTTTTCTTGGGGACAGCCCTCGTCGGGGACGTACCAAACAGGCGCTCAAACACCAAGACTTCGTTGTCGGGAGTCACTTCTTGCGGGGCACCTCCGATGCTTCGATGGTAAGATTGGTTGTACGCTTGCACCAGGTGCGGTAAGATGTCGATGTACTTCAGAGTGTGGTGATGCGTAAAATATTTCCACATGCGTTCTTTCAAAGTGCGTTTGCCATCGAAGAGGGTGACGACCACTTTGTTTCAACACTCGTTGCAGGGCTCGCACTAACTCGCTGCTCGATTTGGAAGTCAAGGGCACGACCCAGGCAAATTTGGAAAAGACGTCGATGACACAAAACAAATATTTGTAGCCACGATTGTAGCTGGCCAAATGAGAGACATCGGCTAAATCGGCTTGCCATTGATGATCGATGCCTTCCACTCGGGTGCGACTTCTGGCAAACTTGCGTCGAATGGGTTTGTGTAAAGTGTCGGTAGCTTGTTCTTGTAACCATCGTTGCACTTGAGGTAAACGGAGACTTTTCAGTGGAGTTTTGGCAGCACGATACAATTTTTGAACTCCTGCGTAACCTGCAGGATGCGAGGGATCGTAGTAAATGCTGGCTAAGACTTTTTCCATTTTTTGTGTTTGTGTGTTAATAAGACACCCACTCTTGGAGGATGCTACTCTTTTTCTCTTGGGGTATTTTCTTGGATTGCAATGCTTTGCGTGTGCGACCAGCAATAGGTGTCGAGGAGGAGGATGTGTGAACAGGGGATATCGGTTCTTGTTTCACTTCTGTCTTCACTTCTGTCTTCACTTTCTTTTCCTCTTGTGATGAAGAAGGGGTGGCCATCATCTTTTTAATCCATCCAATTCTGGAGGTAGGTGGTGTTGTTAACTTGCGTACTTTTTCTGGTGGAGTTTGAGACCCTTCTTCTTCTTCTTCTTCTTCTTCTTCTTCTTCTCCTTTTTTTGTCTTGGTCACTGGTAGTGGTGGTACTGGCACTGGTGATGGTGCTGGACTTTTCATCAAGGTCTTAAAATCTTTCAGAGTGGGTAGAGCTGTTTCGTCTAAAGCTTTCTGGTGAAAGAGTTGCAGTCGTTGCAAGAGTTGACCGTACTTTTGCGATTTTTCTGTTTCGGACAAATCTTGGCGATCCATCAAGGACTGCAATTCGTGTTGTAACTGGGACATCTCGCTCAAATTGGGATTGGGAGGTAAATGCGGGGTGCGTTGTTCTTGCCAACGATGGTATTCCATCCATCGTTTGTAAGGCACTAAAGCTAGTTTTCGTCCTTCCATGAGGTTGTCAGGGGTCGATTCTGAGATCTTGGGACTTCCGAGGACCTTTTTATCTTGCTCCCACCAGGCCTCCCAACATGGTTCCCAAGACTCCTTTCAGTAAGGGGCCTAACAAGAGAGGTAAAATGCCTCCACGTTGGACCAACATCTTCTTCTTTTGACGAATGGGAATTTTCTTTTGAACCATTTGGCGAAGAACGTGACGATGTTTGCCTAAGCATTGTTTCTGGTGTTTGGACAAAGGGATCGTGCCTTTCAAGACGTTCAAACAACATTCGCACACGGTATCGATGACCTCTTTGGAGGCTGATTGAATGAGTTTTTTTCGTAGAGGTGGTGAAGCTCTGGACAGGACAGATAACATGTCCCCATGTTTGACTAAACGAGGAGGCAGTCCTTTCCTTTTCTTTCCTTTGGGTTGTTTAGAAGAGGGATGTTTTCTGGAGGGTGACATCTTCAGGAGCACCAAAAAACACTGATACCCCGACTTGGTCACAGGCCTTTTTTTATACTGGAACGCGTCGTCACTGATAGTCTTTACGTCGTATCAACTTCAGGACAGGCATGACACGTCGTGCAGGGGTACGTAACGGACTAAATCGAGCCAGTTCTTGCTCGGACAAATCCAGTAAACTTTGTAACATGCCCGATCTTTCATGGACTTTGATTTTGGGAGAATGTACTTTGTAAGCAGCAGCCACTGCCACTAAATTGGAGGGTCCTGCCACTGGGGAAGTTCTTTTTGGGGTCATCAACGGAGATGTTCTTGGTGTGATCAACGTCTCCAAGTACTCTTCAGTTCTTGGTGTCATCAACGGAGAAGTGGATGAACGTGAGGCTGCCGGAGACGCAGTCACCACCGTGGCAGGTCGTGGTTTGCGAGTGTAAGGTTGCGTCCTGGCCGAAGTGCCTCTCTTGCGACAAGTTTTCTTCTGTGGACTTTTTCTCTGTTTCTTTTTCTGGGGGCTTCTTTTCTTTTTCCGGGGTGGTGTCTGGTAAGAGGAGGGTCCCGCCACTGGAGAAGTTCTCCTTGGAGACCTGGTCTTTTTCTTCTTCTTCTTGGGGCTTCGTTGGACTTTTTTCTTGGGGAGAAGTTTGGGGGTATTTGGATCCCATCTTAAGAGAGAGCGAATGATGACCCCTCCTAGAGTACCGATCCCCCCAGGTTTCAAAATGATTTGTGTTTTGGTTTGAGTGTCGATGCGGGGATCGGCCAGTTGGGTCAAAGCGACATTGTTTCGATCAAAAAAGCGTTTGGTTTGATGAGGAATCTGAATGATTCCTTGGATTATTTGACGTGCCGCCACCGTGAACCATCGTAAGACTTCTTTGAGACTAGCTTCTAAGACACGAGCTCGTATTTGTGGATTTTTTTCTCGACTGATGCCATACAAGGCACGAATCAATTTGACGGGAAGATGCGACTGAAGGGACGTCATGTTCAAAATGTGTGTGAGACAGACGAAAAGGGTCTGAGGTTTTTATAGATTTATTGTGGAGTGAAATTAAGTCGAGGACGGAGACGTGTACAGGACAGGCCCTCCGTCTTGGCACCACTGGTGAAACAAGTGAGTACGAAATCGCAAATCATCGGGGGTCGTAGGTTTCAAATCGACGAGTAAATAGGCGTGTGGAGTTTGAGTGGCATCGTCGTACGCCTGAATCAGCCAAGGCGTTCCTAACTGTTTGGCTAAGACTTGCACTTGCGATTTATCTCGAGGGCTTTTAAACAAGACCACATAATGCGCTTTGAGACTGATGGTGCGATGGGCTTTACTTTGTTGAAACAAATTTTGGGTGATGTAAACGACACTGGCATTACAGTGATGCCCTTTGCGCGTGAACCACAGTTTAATTTCTTCTTCGTCTTCTCCTAACATGTCGTCGAAAATGACCAAATGGGTTTGACGGGAGTCAGAGACGATGCCGTCGTCTTCTTTAGGAATGCCTTCCACAAACACGATGGAATCGCCTTGACTTTCTCGCAAGAGGCTGTACGCCGATTGCCACTCTTTGTAACACCACACGATCCGCTGAGGTGGTCGATCGATCAAATGATGTTTATGTTCGATCAAACGTTTGACGAATTCGGTTTTGCCTGAACCGCTAGGTCAAGCAATGAGCATGTTAAAGGGATGACGAAGATACAAAGCCTCCCAACTGGCACGATCTAAGTGTTCGTCGATGACTTTGACAGTGAAGGAAGAGGGATCAGAGACAGCAGAAGTAGCCATAGTGTCAGGAATGTCACTTGTGACACGAGAACAAACAAGACGAGAGTTTATATACTTTTTTTCAGGACACGTTTATTGAATGTTTTAAACATGAATATGAAAGACAAAAATACATAAAAGCCAAAGGCTTAAGTACAAGGATAAAAGGCGCATGAAAATCATTAGCGTGGAATAGAAACAAGTCTCCGTACAACATGTTTTGGGTAAAGTTCTGACCAGTTCTATAGGGGGTAAGGTCACACAAATGTCCTCCCGAAAGGGTCTTTCAGGCCTGTCCATGACAGTCCTGTCCTGGGTGACGGGTTCTTCTGGCACCGTCACTAACACAGGTTGAAAAGTAACTTTTTTCATTGGATGTTGAAAGGAAGGATCACAACTCTCGTGCATACTGGGCTACTTCTTGGGTCCAAGCCTCAAAACCCCTCTTTTTCCAGTCACGGACATCTGTCCAATGGGGGTGTAAGTCACAAGCTACACACACATCGTCATACACGTCTTGGGTAGCTAAAAGTTGACGAATCTTTTTTTCCCGTAGAGGTCGAGAAGTATCCAGATGAAAACGCAAGGCTTTGAGCAAAAGGAGTTTTTCGTGACCATTTAAGGCGATGGGGGTGTGGTAAGTACTGTTCGTAAAGAGTCCACAAAGAATCGGCTGGTAAACGAAATCCCAGAAAACAAGTCACTAAGACACACACCACTTGTCGACCCAAATTGAATGGATACAGTTCTTGTAATAATCGATGGTAATGATCCACGGTTTGAATATGGTCATTGAGTTCCTTCCACGGAATCTGTTCAATTACATGTGACATAAGTCGTGGCATGGCAGCCTGTTTTTATATTCTCTTTTTTTCGGATGCAATACACGTACTTTCTAGCCAGAGATCTTCGTTCTCCAGTAGGGGATCTAAATCTTGCATACTGTAACCTAAACGTCAAACTTCGTTTAGGAGTTTCCTCTTCCTCTAAGTAGATTCCACGTAAAATATGTTGGTAATCCTTTAACTTGTCTTCCTCAATGCGTTGCACTAGGTGAATCTCGAAGTAACCAAAATTATGAACATGTCGATGATTGGCGACCTCAAAATTTTGAACAATGTCTGACCACTGAAACAATTTCTGACGAACCAGTTCTCTTATACCATTCAGGTACCAGTGGTTAAAGATCTGGTGACGTAACGGATGCAACTGTTCTTTAAGTTTCACTTGTATTTTGACTAGCTCTCGGTAAATGCGTTCTCTGAACTCCACAGGCAAGCCCAAAATGTTCTCTTGTAAAGTATCCATAAGTATATACACTGTTTTTGGAATCCTTGGGTGGTGACCAATAGCCTCGTTTACCTTTGTGGCTGATGTAATATCCACTCATAATCAGTCTTCTTATACTTTGGAACAGAGCATAATTTAAAAACGGTTGAATAACTTTGCGTTTGCGTTTCACTTGTATTTTGATCAGTTCTCGGTAAATGCGTTCTCTCAATTCCACAGGCAAAGCACGAATGTTCTCTAGCAAAGTATCCATGAATAGGTCAGTCCGTACAAATCAAGAGCAAAAGTAATCCACATAGTGAGTAATTTTTGGCCACTGCCATTCAGGGTAACGTCCAAGAATGTCACTGAACTCTTTTGAGGTAAACGGTCTAGAGTAATACAATAGGACGAATGCACACTTGACCCAAAGAAATCTAACACACTGGTTGACTTTTTTCACTTTCCTCTTGTGAATTTCTCGGCGCAAAAGTTCTACAGTCACCCATTGAGATTTCACTCTGGCAAGTCCCTGCCAAACTTCCTTGTAAATCTTCTCTTGTAGTTCTTTAGGTAATGATTCAATATCGATTTTGAAATGAAGTTTAAATACTGGTCTCGGTGATGTCCAACATTTGACTCCTAGCCAAACTGGTTTCTTCTTCGTCAACGACATGGTAAGTTATTTTAATGCCTCGGTCCCACTAAGGGTAAGTAATGACAATTCGGTGACCATCGAGCATGTTCTACGTAGGCCGAATCTTGCGGTTCCCAGTGGTGAAGTGACACACCGCAACTGAAGCATTTGACTTTATCTCCTTCGCCCAAGTAGAAAAATCCGGCTCTGGCTAATTCTTCGGGGGTCGGGCCTCCCAGATACCTAGGCCATTTTCCTTTGAACGATTGAAGACGATTTTCAAAGTCGCAGTATTCCGACAAACGCACAGGAAACGAATATTCGTCTTTCACAGGTTCGTTTCGATGAGGGTTGGGTGACATGGACAGGAGTTTGCTCAGGGCTGGATGACATCCGTAGGGGGGTAAACGTGAAGGTGAACATTCCCCTTTAAAACGAAACCCAGTAAAATGTCCAAGAGGACGAGCGGCATAGCTTTCGCATCCCTCAGGTTTGACACGCACAGCATCACTTTCCATGATAGGGGTAGTGACACTAAAGTTCCCATGTTTTACGGCATCGATAAGGTCACAACGTACAGCATCGTACCCATCGCAAGGCTCACAATCGCATTCCACTTCAGAAGCCCCATACTTGAATTGTGCGTTTCTAAACTTGTTTTGTGTTTCTCTGAAAGTATTCATCTTGTTCGCTTGGTCTTGGTAGTCACAATGAACTATCGATCTTGCCTAGAGTTCCTTTTTATATACAGACCAATACCGACGTGTCCATACGGCAAGGTGAAATGATTGGGAAGTCGCACTCGCTTCTGGTACACGATTTGATAGACTTTTTCCAAGGGTCGACTGACGATGTGGTGAGTGGGTAAACGTACAATGTTGTTCGGTTGATAGGTGGTCACTTTAAAGTTTCCATCCTCTCCCGATTGCAAAGCTTCTTTCAATACCCCAAAGTTGACCACTCGACTGGTATGATAATTCAGAGTCAGTCCTTTCACTTTGCACGTCGTGTGCACTTCTCCTTGTGGGTCCCGGTATTCGTAGCCGTAATTTTTGGGACCGCCACTGACGAAACTTAGAATCTTGTCGTCGGGATGCTCGTCTGTCCAGGCTCCTAAACGGTCTCCTTCGATGTCAGGGTGCTGTTGACTCGGGTGATGGATGTAAATGCAACTGTCCGTGTCAAAGTACAGGACGCGTTCCCCTAACAGTTCTAAAGCTTCGTACAATTTTAAGCGAGCATGAGCTGTCACGTAAGCCGCAATGATGACATTTCCAAAAGGGTCGTCTTGTACAAAGTCCAGATCTTCTTCGTAATTGACCAAGATCAAATCCTCGCGAACGACGTCCACGTGTTTCATGTATTTGGTTTTGTCGTGAATCATCTGGAAGTAGCGGGAAGGTTCTGTCAAATATTCCGTTTTGGGTAAACACGGTCGTTGTGCCATTTTACCCTACAAGCAATTTAACATCACTTTGGCAAACGATCGCCTGCCTTCGTTTTTCTCGATGTGATCTAAAGTGATGCCTTCTTGTTCATAGTATTTCTCTTTGAATTTTATTTGGTCTTTGGGAGTGTGACACCAGGAAGGATAGCCGCTGGCTTCTTGTTTCAGTTTCAAAAAGGCATCCACGTAGTCGGCGAAAATGCCTTTCTGACTGGGGTCACCCTTGTGGTATTGTTGTGTCTTGGGAAAGTGGCAAATTTCGTACACTTCTAACAGTTGGTATCCCATGTCCAGAGCTTTGAACAATTCCACGCTGACCCAGGTTCCCGTCAAGGCCCGTTCTTCCTGGGTGTGCTGACAAGGCTGATCTTGGTTGCACGTTTCGGCACAAGTACAGCACAAAGGAAACATTAGTTTGCCTTGGCAATGGTGAGGTAACACATCCCGTGTTACAAGTCCGTGGGAGGCAAAACTTTGCACTTGATCAGACCTTCGTATTGTCGAATGTTTTTCAGGTCGATGTGTTCCGTTAACAATTGTGGGTGTCCTGCAGGAAAGCGACAATATTTGCACACGTAGGGATACAGCGAACACACGTCCAAGTATTTGATTTCTTCTCCTTTCTCTTCGTCGGCTCGGTACAGCAAACAGGTGGCATTGGTCCTTCCTCCGTACAAACTATCCCTCGGGTTCAGTGGGTCCATGAACAGGTAACATTCCAAGAGGCGTTTAAACTCGGAATCGGTTTTCAAAACGGTGATCGTACTCGTGTTCCCACATTTCCACCCTTCCTGTTCTAACTTTAGGCGTCGCTGACAAGTGTCATGGTACAAGTCTTCCATGGTTCGTTGTAAAAACTGATTTTTAATGCTACGATCAGGGTAACAGACGGGACATCCGTGAAATAAGCAACCGTTAAACTCGTACACGATCTTGGGGTTTTCTAAGTCCCAGCCATCGACCGAATACGTTCCGATGGTCTTTTGACCTCCGTTGCGGCCATGCTGAATCCATTTGTCTTCCTTGTCGCACAAGTAATGTAACCAACGTAGGGCTTTGACCGAGTATTGACGTTTGACATAGTTGGTCGATTGAGGGCTGATGACAGCCACGGTGTTTTCAAGCATGAATCGTTGTCGATACACTAAGGAACACGCTTTGGCAATGGTCCAAGCTTCTTTCAAAGGATCGATCCCTCCGTGTTCCATGAACAGTTCACGAAATTTTCCACAGCAACGCCGTAAAATGTCCACATCGGAACGACAATACTTTAGCATTTCTTCCTGAAAGTCGAAAGGGTCCGAGGCGTGAGCCTGGTACCAAGCGTAGAAAGCTTCTCTTTGTTCGGTACGCATGTTGTCGGCGTCGTAATAGTGAGCCTCAGGTAAATGGGGTAGAACGGCGTGTTGATTGGCTTCCGTATTGAAAAAGTGTGGAAAGTACCCTTTAGCCATTTCTGTCATTCCAAACGTTTTAGCATTCGGCTCAAAGGCATGGCCAAGTAACTCACCGAATCTTTAAACTGTACTTGTCCCACTTGCATGAAAATGATTTTGGCTCCGTTCAAAGTGACTTTAGGACGCTCGGTGCCTTGTTCCGTATAGTATCTCAAAAGAAACTGTCCATCGTATCCGGAGAAATTGTGAGCCATCACCGTGGCATAACGATGACAATCTCCGTAACGTTCGATGTCCTCTTGGCTCCACGTCTTGTCGATGGGGTCTAAGACCCATTTGGCAAAATCGGCTAACGTGTTCGGTCCTCGAAAGATTTTTTCACGCCCTCCAGGAATTTTGCTGCAGTGAAGGCAATGACTGAAGATAGGTTCCTGAATGCACTTCTCGCACGCTCGATGAGCCACGCAGAAATAGGAATGTGAATGGCGGTCTCTTGGATGCATTCGAAATCAAAAAAGATGAAATTGCCTTTTTTCTTGTGACCGTCCTCTTTCTCTGGTGGGGGTTGGTATTTTTGCACGTAACATTGATATTCCAAGTCCACGATGTGGTGACAAATGTGACATTTTTTCTTTCCTGAACATACGTGTGCCTTGGCACTATTGGTACGTATGCCTTGTCCACACCTAGGGCACAATCTCAGGAGTTGACAAGCGCATTTCTGCTGTGAACCTTGCGTCTTCAAATGTTGTTGGTAACAGGTAGGACTGACAAACGTGCGCAGACAAGCAGGACAATGCATTGGTCCTTCGCTATGACAGGGTGGAGAGGCCAAACATCCTGAGCATTTCGATCCGCAATCCTTGTGTTGGTCTCGATTATTATAACCACGGTCACATTTCTCACAGTAATATCTGTATCCCAGGAATCCGGTGATACTGGTAATGGTATCGAAATGGTCATCGTGATAATAGACATGAATGTATTTTCCGTCCTTAAAGTCTTTCCCTCGAAACAACAAAGGCCCGCTCATTTCTTGAGGGTACACTTTCAAGGTGTATCGTGGAGCTAGGACATCTTGCAATTTTTGCATCTCAGGAATGCCACAGGGTGTGTCTTTGGACAGTCCGGCTTGTTGCAACAGGAGTTCTGCTTCACTTCGTTGTTTGGCTCGGTCCGATTTTCGAATATTCTCCCAGGCTCTTTTCCATTCTACCGTGTCTTTTCTGTTGGCATAGGTTCGTCATACCACGATAGCCCTGGCTAAACATATCTGGTCTTGAGGGTTGTAAATTTGGACGAGGCTACGCTTAAAGCTGCGAAGCTCCTTCACCAATAACATCCTTTTGCGTCCAGTCCCTTGAGGAGGAGAGACGTGGGTCATGTCCAGTGTGGCTTTTCCATCGGTGATGTCAAACTGGTCATTGGATTGTTGTACGTGTTGAATTTTGTCCATGACTTTGGAAACGGTCAATTCTGCAGGTGTACTAAACTCGATCCAAACAGGGGATTTCAAACCGTCGTGTTGTATGGAGAGTCTCAAGCGATCGTCTTCTTTGGGTTGACATTGTCGCTTGAGTGTGGTGAGCAAAGAATCCCACACCCCGGTGATGAACCCTTCTGCTTTCTCTAACGGTACTTCGGACTTGAAATCTTTAAACTTCACTGTGTATTTGTAAGCCGTGGTTCTAAATTTTCTAGAGGAGCGCTTTTCCGTCTCTCGAATGGAATAGTACTGTTCAGGGTTGACTAAGGGTGGTGAACTTTGTTTAGAGGGTTCGGATTCTGGTTCACTCATGTCCTCTTCAAAATCACTGGCACGAATTTGTGCCAAGACTTCAGCCCTGGTACGAGGCGATAGATCACGTTTCTGCCTCTTACTTTCTTCTTCTTTCTTCTCGAATGAATAGGATCGTTTCATCTTGAGTGAAAAACGTCAAAGGACTCAAGTTTAAACACCATGGGCTAATTTATAGTCATGGCAGACCAGCGTATATAAAAGGGTGTGTGTCTTGTCCTTTCACTATTCATTTCACTCTCAAACCGAGCACAACGATGGAAGAGACTAGCCAAATTGAACGTTTCATCAGAGCTTTGCGAGGGTCATTAGAAAATTCTCTTCAGACCAGCCCACGGACTACTCTCCTTCCTTTCGAGATAAAAGTCAAGATACTTGCTATATCTGTCAGAAGAAAGGGCATTGGTCTTCTGAGTGTCCAGACCGTCAAGAAAGAAAAAAAGGGGCTAGAAAAGACAAAAGTCAAGATACCTGTTATTATTGTCAAGAAAAAGGACATTGGTCTCCAGATTGCCCAAAAAAGAAACAAAAGGAGTCAGAAGAAGAGAGGGATTCTTCAGAGGAAGAAGAGAGGGATTCTTCAGAGGAAGAAGAGGAAGAAAGAAGAGAATTCTATTTACAAGAGGCAAAGAAAAAGAAACAGGAGAAGAAAAGAGGAAGGGAAGAAAGTGAGGAGGAAGAAGAGGAAAAGCCTGTGACGGTGAAGAAATTGAAAAAACAGAGAGACTAAACAATGAGACAGAAGAAGTGTATGAACTTTTTAAAGTGCTCTGTTGTGAATTGTGAATTGGATTGTTAATATTTATAAAGAATACATTAATTATATAAGGTAAGTGTCTTTGAGTTTCGATTTAAAAATAAGAAGCTACACTCACGCACTCATATACACGTACTATAGGGGTAAAATGGTTTTTTTTTGTTTGAGTTATTGGCAATTGAAAGTGTATCTCTTTTCGAGAGACGTGGGTGGCCCTGAAAAGGGCCTTTTTTGGTGAAGGGGTGAGTTTAAGCAATCAACTTTAACTGCCTTAAGCCTTTGCCACGGCCAAGGCCTACTTCTGGACTGCGTAATGTTGATGATGATGATGATTTGGTTGAAATCACTAAGGGTGGTACGACAGGCTTAGTCACAGGGTTGACGTGTTTAGCTCGGGAAGGTCGTATTCTCTTCGGTCGTGATAAAGAAGTCTGATGCATTTGTTTCAGACTTCTTAACTCCGCTAAAATGTCTAACAGTACCGTGACCGTTTGATTTTCACCCTCTTGTTTCTTTGCTGATACTTCTTCTTGTTGTTGTTTTTTCTTACCTCTTCTTCTTGCTGCTGTTGCTGTAGGAGAAAAGCTTGTTCCGCTTCCTTTTGTCGTTGCATAAATTTCTCCAATTCTTCTTTCTGTCTCTGTCTAAAATTCTCCACTTGCGGCAACGAAGAATGAGACGAAGGTTCCGGAACAAATTCTTGCGAGGTAAGAAAATCCACAAAATCCCAATGTACCTCTTCTGAAAGTAAGTCCGGGTTCCCTTGGGTGGTCTCCACTGCTGGTGCACCCCAGTGAATCGTTTTCTGAGTTTCCGTCATGTTGAATCACTGTCGCATAGATTGACTGCACACAGGCGCTAGCGAATCTATATAGACCACGTGACGTCACAGACTGCTCTCTTCGGATTGGATGCGGGCTGACTGAATTTTGTCACGCGTGTTTGGATTGGTGAATGAACTCAATCCGTTTCAATCCTTCCTCTACCTATAAATAAGCGCAGTTCACTGCATTGATTCACCTGTTCTCGTCGCCTCAAGATGTGGACCACAGTTGAGTCATCCACCCTTGTGTCTTCAATGATGTTTAGGACGGACATGCTCATGTATGTCCGATCCAAGTGGACCGTTGTCCACAGGACAAACACCAGTCTGTGGATACGTAGGATCTACGTAGAAAGACAAGGATGCCTCAAAAGAGTGCTGATTTACGGTCCTACAGTGAGGCGCAGCCTAAGGACAAGAAGAAGACCAATGCGGTGCCCTTTATGTTAATGGATACATTAACATAAATCCAAAGGCCCTTTTCAGGGCCACTCAGAGGTCTCGAAAAGAGATTGACTTTCCATTGCCTACCCTTTTTTAAAATTTTTTTTAAAAAATCCCATGTTCAATTCCCCTTGTCCCTAAAGTAGTTTTTTTCTCCCATGTTAAATTCTCCTTGTCCCTAAACAAGCCCAAAATCTATTCCCATGTTAAATTCCCCTTGTCCCTAGACAAGCCCAAACTCTATTCCCATGTTAAATTCCCCTTGTCCCTAAACAAGCCCAATCTCTATTCCCATGTTCAATTCCCCTTGTCCCTAAACAAGCCCAAACTCTATTCCCATGTTAAATTCCATTGTCCCTATAGTGGCCCAGGGTTTTTCTCCATGTTAAATTTACGTAGTCCCTATAGTGGCCCGGGGGGGGGGGGTCTGTAATGCTAATTCCCATGGTCCCTATGGTAGCCCCATTCACTACTTACCTTGTCTCAGTGTTTGTTGCACTGAAGTCAACCGACCACGACCCTGACCAAGTGTTATCGTTTGTACACATTAAATTTCATATACTTGTTTTTTTTTTTATTACAGTAAGCTGTCTTCAGCAAAGAGTCTCGCTTCACTCAAGAGGGCGTCCCCATCATCTTTGATTCACGCAATTAATAATAATGGACCTAAACAGAGCCACGTGGTACGCCAGCCGTAACATACCAGATGCTTGATTTTTCAGTAAAACTGTTTAGAGTCAAATAAATAGGTAATAAGAAAATTAATCAATAAGAGAGCTATCAGTGTTACTGCACGTTCATTTATATATTGGACATTTTTGTAAAACACATTCAAGTGCTTTAGAGACATCGCATGTTCTTGGGAATGATCTCCCATGAGCTAAAGAAGACTTTTGATAATGTTATTCACTCCATTATTTTACATTAACTAAAATATGGCATCTTGTACAATTATTATTGTAGTTTTGTAAACATCTATCAAAACAGAAATCAATTATGTTCTGTAATTAATAATCTTACTTATTCTAAGATCATCGCTATAGCTGTTTTCCGTGGATCTATCATGGGACTCCTTTGCTTGCTATTTGTGTAAACTAATGGATCATTTTTCTCTTTAAGAAATGCTGAAGCAAACATGTACACAGACGATGCTGCTTTTTACTTTGCTGACAAAAAATGTTGATAAAAAAGATAAGTTCTGCGGTCTGAACTCAATTATGCTTACGATTGGTTGAATGTAAATAAACTAAGTCTCGGCATTGGCATGACAACACACTCAAAGTCTTGAAAATGGCAAAACCAACACGAACCAAATCTCGATATTGGCAAGTCCAACACAATAAAAGTTTCTGCTTTGGCAAGACCAACAGAAACCAGGTCTCTGCATTGACAGGACCAACACAAACCAAGCCTCGGCATTGGCAAGACCAACGCGGACCAAGCCTTGTAATTGGTAAGACCAACACAAATATTACGATTCTTAGGTCTTAAACTGAGTAACAGAAAAGAGCGAAAACCACCAATTTTTACACAAAAAAATCAACAAATAATTTATTTCCCTAGAATACAAAATGAAAATTTTGAAAGAACTTAAGTATTGTAAATTTAAACCCAAATAGTCCTTAAAGCATATTACATGTCCAAATATATGAAGTTCCAGTTTAATTCCAGTCGTATTCCAAATAAATTCCGATATTGAATGTGATGTACATGTATTTTTTAATGTGCTAATGTGCCAGTGATCTGGAATATGGCGATGTGTTAAGTCTTTCGATGTATCTTATTAATATATTCCAAAATGTTCTCGACTGAGTTCACTATAATTCCAAATCAGTGATTTGGTCCAAAAAGTATTAATAAGTACTTTGTAATTCCAGTGAAAACTTTAAACAAATAAATCCACATCAATGAAACGTTTAACATTAAGACTGATTCCACTTCGGATGTTTAGTTAGTTATGACTATTTCTAATACAAACAACCTTGATACAAAACCGTCTCTTCTTTCGTTTAAATCCATACAAAACAATATTTTATAATACCGATTCTTCCGCACTCAATTAATATTCTAATATTTGATATTGTCTGCGAAAACATACATCGATAAACTTCAAAAAAATACAAATCGCAACATGAGCACGGTCATAAAGTATCATTATCACATTCACTGTATCATTGTGCTCACTCCACTCGGTTTTCTAATTATTTCGAAACAAATAATTATAACAGATGCTGCTATGTGTGGAAGATCATATATGGCAGGCCCCCTTAACAATTAACAGGTCAATTCACACGGAAGTCTCTTGTGTTTACCCACAGTTCTAGATCACTTTCAATACTGCATATGTAGATTTAGGGTCCAGGGCATGGAATAACTTCGCTCTGTATCAACTATCCTATACCAACTTTCAGACTTTTAAGAAAAACTGTCATGTATATAATGTTTCTAAGAGATTCCTTAAAGATGCATATGCCCTTTGATAAACTGTGTTATTATGTTTTCGAAGGTGGCCCCGAGTGGCCGGGTGGTCTGAAGCGCTCTCCGTTACAGATCACTGCCTATCGTGTGCTGAAAAATGGCGTTAAACCCCAAAACAAGAACAACAACTGTTTTCGATGTTTTGGCCCATGTTAGTCTTTTTTTATGCAATATGTTTAATATATAATAATGTCATAAAATCTTGTTGCTATTTGTTTCTTTTTAATTCATTATATCTGCCGTCCTAATTTTGGGATGCACCATGCTAGCGGAGGGATCCAGCAACACCAACCAACCATGGTTGAAATATAGCGATGAGATGATTTATAAACAGACTAAACTGGTTCTTGTTTTTGAGTTTGAAGTTAATGAAATATCTTAATGGGTAAAAGCAAGAAAAAAAGGTTTCAGTCATCCAAGCCCTGTCCGACAGGTCTTCAGAGTGTTAATGATACGGACAACGAATTAGAGTTATCGAGAACTGGGTGTATCCCAGTTTCACTGTTGGAAAAGGTGGGTAACCGCTGTACATTAATGGCACAAACTGTTGATGTGACATACAGCTCATATAACGTAATACTGTACATGATAAATTAACGGTACAAACCACACGAGGAAGAAATCTAAGTAATTATCTGAAACATAGCGGTCGAGTCGCGTGGAGTCGTCAGTTTTGACGCACTTCAACACATGACAATATCTACTATCACTTTTCAGAAATCGGAGACATCTGTTGCACACATATTGGCGACTGTTTGACTGATAAAAATCCTTTCATTGACGTCGCTTAGCGAAAGAAAAGCTTCATGGGGGCGGGGAACCATATGGTAATGATGACGATGTTAATCACGGTAGCTATCCCCGCGGTGTGTGTGTGTGTGTGGGGGGGGGGGCATTGTTGTCAAGCTACAATTTTAACGCAGTCATAAACACATCTCTGAATGACTACATTTGTTTACAATGATTAAGATTTTGACGAAAATTGTATTATTATTAGTGTGAATTGAAACAATGATACATATTATAAACTCCATTTTACAAAAAAAATTCTCATAGATTCTTAATAACTATTCTGACAGGGTAAATCAGCCCCCCCCCCTCCCCCGACCGAAAAATCAGTCCCACACCTATAATAATATTGACTGACTGTTCAGGGGCTGATATTACCTATTCATTAAAACCTGCTGCCACTCTTGACTACACACTTCAGTGTATATTTTATACACTTAACAGTATTTCTTGTGGCAGCTGAGCTACTGTCAGCTTAATGGTTCTTTTGGCAATATCTACATACTATTTTTGGATCAAATCCTATGTTTGGTGACTTGTAAATCCAGGTGGAATAACAAAACCCTTGTCCTGTGGCCATTTTGAATTTTGTGCTAGATTTGGCTGTTACAAAATACCATTCAGTGTCTAATCTGTATGCAGGTGTGTTCAGGAAGGATTTGCATGCAGCAAAATTGCACAATTTAATAACCAAGTAACATCAGACCCACATATCATCTATAAATATCAACACAGATTTGGGGGGGGGGGGATGATTTATCAGGCTACTTGCTACCATAATAAGCATCTAGTCAACTGCCCACAGGCCACAATGGTTTCCTTCTTTGCTATGTATAACTATTCATTATTGTACATTTTTTACTATAACTGACCTTTGTAACTTTCTGCACATGTATCAGCATAGTATTGGAAAATTCTGAATGATTCATCATGGGTTGACTGGCTTGTTTTTTTGTGCATTAAGATGGTAAACAGATTAACTCAATAAAAGTAAAAATAAAGTACTTGACTGACATTCATCTAAGTGACATTTTACATATCACAGGCAATTTGAACAATAAATACAGTTTTCCAAACTTTGACGTATACCCTTTTAGTATCAACATAGCTTGTAACATTTAGAAACAAGTTGCAGTGAAACACACTATTGCTCTTGACACTTTTTTTTAGAGCATTGTCATCCTGGTTTTGGTCAGCCTCAAGGGGAACTAATTGTGGTCTGATGCCAGTGTTAAGGCTCTGTGGTCTTAAGCTAAGTAACAGAAAGGAGTGAGAACCAGCATGTTTAGTAAAATTCAACAAATAATTTATTTCCTTGAATAAAAAGTGCAAATTTAAAAAGGAATTTACAGTATTGAAAATCAAATCCCGAATCTTTCTAAAGTTCAGTCACAGGTACAATAGTCTAGAGTTTTCTGATTGAATTCCAGTAGTGTTCTGAATGAATTCCAATTTTCAGTGTGCTGATGCCAATAGCCAGAAATAGTGATCATGTGCTAACAGTCTTGATGTGTCACAATGATATAATCCAAACTGTGTCTAAATGAATTCAAAATAATCCCAAAATAGTGATTTAGCTCAGAAAGTATTAATGAGCACTTTTTAATTTCAACGAATAATTGAAATAAATAAAAACCGTAATATAAAAATGTATGACAAAATAAAAGGACCAGGATGAGGGCCCAAATTTCAAATCCAGAACATTCCATGTTATAAACAAGATATGTCTGTTACTAAAAGTTTAGTAAAGAACATGGCAAACATCAGGTAGACCAGGAATTCCTGAGGGGAAACCTATGTCCTGAACTCAAATCCAAGTAAACTTGTTTGCCTACAAATAATAATAATCTTGAAATATTCATAGACAAAAATTAGCTATGTTGTTTACAAAACAAAATATTAGTCAGGTAGGCCCAAACTCCTACCCTCAATTATGGACAAAGGGCAATCACACAATACACCTCTCCCTCGATAACTCACGCACAATGGGGTTCTCAAACATAGACCGCACTATGAGCGAGGCGTGTGTTACCGAGGGACCTCCAAAAATTGAAAAAAATCGCTTTGACATCGATAAAACCGTAGATGGGGGGGGGGGGCCAGTGTTAGGGAACTGGGCTGTTTAATGACTAAATCCTCATTTTACAATCACGTTGATAATAATTTTTAATAATGCGCTTTTTCTAATGAAGTTGTTCGTTATTCTGTTTAAATAACATTTTTTTTCAAAATATCCAACATATGAAAGATCGTTCCACCTGGTTTGAACAACCAATACATGTACATGAAAAATCTGTGTATTACATCACCGCTTTTTGTTTTCTTGATGAGTCTGGTTCCCATAATGGTGTTTAATAGTTTCCTGCCAAATCGGTAGTCCATAATTTGGAAACTAGACTAACTGTTGATACACCACCAAACAAGGTTCTTTTTTTTCTAAAAAAAACGCAACATTAATTTGTGGCAAGTCTACGTTGAAACTCAGTTTTTTATTGTTCAGTTAGTACATTGTTAATGTCGTGATTTCAGTGGAAGTAATAATGAAATTTCTTATCATCGCTGAGGATATCTCTAAATGCCAGTTCAAGAATTCTTTGAACCTTGCTTGCCCACAATGGTCCGTATCTGTGAAATCAAGCTCGATATTTTACAAAGTATTCATTTTGCTTGGCTGCCTTGTTATCTTTGATCACAGTTATGAAAGAGTCGGTTAATTTAAGGTAGTTTATGTTACATACACAATAACATTTATTACAGCTTTCGATTGATCAAATGAAGTTAGTCCGATTTTTGTGCCTTTTAACTTTTATTCCACCTCCTTTTTTCATATTCAAAAGACATAATTAACATGATTATTCAGTACAACAATACACCAAACACTTCAGCAATTCAGTTATCAAAACACAGTGGTACTTAATTAGGTTCTCAGAGAAACGCTTGCGGACATAGCTGTTACGGTAGATTGATGCATTTTATGTTTAATTACAAAAGGATACATTGTACTTATGACGATTACACTTAAAAGGAACTAAATGATGGAACTAGAACACAAATTTCAGTTGATAAAAAAATTATTTAATTTGTATTTATTTATTAAAGTACTGCCTCCACTCGGTGTAAGTGACATTTTCATTGATCAAAATTTCCTTACATATAGTTAATTGTGGTGTACTAGGAATGTTGTTTGGAAAGAAAATGTAAAATATCGTATGAGTCTATTTTAAATGTGATATTTCATAGTGTTGATTAAAATTTCCAGGTCCTATCTACCGTTTTCAACAATAAAACGAGTGATACATCAAAGTTTCCGTAACCAATCTTGATAGTAATTTTCTTCAAGTTCAACAAATAGGGATACATTTTTTGGGTATTTTCAGGTTTAAAAAATGGGATCCATGCCTGACACCGCGTTATAAGCGGGTTCGTGAGTTATCAAGGGAGTGGTTTACAAATCAGATATACATAACACCATAATACATGATATGATGACTCACAACATCCTCTACATTTGTCTTAATTATATTGTTATGTATATCAATATTATATGTTTTGTTTTTATTATAATAGTTTTTATAAGGGTCATTTGGTTAATGACGTTTCAGTGCTAAAATCCTATGATCGTAGTTTGTACTCTAAGATGAGTCCTGTGTCAGATGTGCAAAAATTTGTTTTTCATCAAGAAGTCCATGAAAAATTTCCAGGAACAAACACTTGTTGTTTCCGGGGTTTAACACCATTTCTCAATGCAAGATAGGCTGGCTATATATGGCAGCCAGTTGAACTGGTGGTGGAAGAAATTGGGAAAACCTGGTAAGAACCAATGACCCATGGGAAGTTACTGGGAGCTTTCTCAGATACCCACATTGGCAGAGCTCAAGACTCAAACCCACACAGACAGAGGTGAGATGGCAGTGATCAGTAAAGGTGTGTGTTTTAGACCACTCAACCACCCAGGGCACTTGAAGCAAACACTGGATGATTATATTAATTTCCTGCTGGCAAGCACTGCAGTCTGATAAAAGTTAAACTCCTGTATTGTTTTGTTCAAAAAGCAGCTCATGAAATTTATGAAACATCACTTTTCTGCCAGATGATTATCAAATACTTCATGCTGATGTGTTGAACTTTTCCACATTGTATCCTCCATGCTGATGTGTGGAACTATTCCACATTGTATCCTCCATGCTGATGTGTGGAACTGTTCCACATTGTATCCTCCATGCTAATGTGTGGAACTGTTCCAAATTGTATCCTCCACTGCTGATGTGTGGAACTGTTCCACACTGTATCCTCCATGCTTATGTGTGGAACTGTTCCACATTGTATCTTCCAAAGCTTTATCAACTGGCATGACATTAATGTTGAAATGTCATCATGATGATTTGGTGACTTATAAAACTAATGACAGAAAAGTATTGCTATTCAAAGAACAGGCTTGAATATCATCACCGCTATAGTAGTTGGTGATGGGAATCAAATGTGCTGTAGTGTAATTGCAGAAATATATTCCATTCAGGTAGATACTTCTAATTTCATTTTAAGCACAAGTTCTGTTAGTAAATCATGTGTATAAAATCTCAATGTGTTTTCTTACACTTGCCTAGTCATCTGAGTGACATGCAGCTGATTTCTCCATTTCTAGCCACACCTTATGAAATTATGAACTGTAACCCATTTTGACCATATTGATAGTGCTGCAGCTATGTAATGACGAGTTAGCTTTGAGAAGGAAGATGAAAGGAGGATGGTTGAAGGTATATGGAATTGCCTACATATGCCACTGAGAGAATGAGTGTTCAACAACAATTGGAAAATTTGGTAAAGCCATAAAGCAGGCCTTATTGTTAATTCTGGTCATGTCATGCCTCCAGATTTAATGCTGTTTACTGTCAATAAGTTACTTGAAAATTGTCTGCTGAAACAAGAAGGGGAACATGTGATTGAAAATGATTAGTTGAAACTTGATGGTCGCATAGACATTCTCAATATACAGTCCAATTGATCTCTCTGAACTAAATTTACATCTCTGTGCATATTAATAAAACACATTGATATACTCATAGTGCTTGAAAGTCAAAAAGTAAACAAGAGTGATACCTGGAATTTGACGTTCCTGTATGCAGTCCTTTTCTGATACAAAGAGTCACAGCTTTTAATGATTGTCATTGAATCATTGCCTGTTTATTTTTTTCATTTTACATTTTTGCAGCTGCAAAGTCCAAGTGAATCAGAGAGAGAATGTGGGTGTACAACTATAGCAGGAGTGGTTTCTCAACCAGGGGCTATTCAGATCTTAATGAAGCAAAACATAGTCAAAATTTTGGCTCCTCTAATGCTAGATCCTCATCCCCCAGTCCGTCTTCAAGCTGCAGGTGCTCTCAGGTATGTATCAGATATCAGTAATCTTGAGTGGTTTTTTATTATTATATTTTCAGTGTACCTGGTGGTTACTTGAGCCTATGTAATGACCTGGTGTCCTTTGTCCATTATCCATTTATTAGGACATGTTTGTGAACACAACAAGTCAAAGTATATATATGGATTTTTATGAAACTTAATACAGCCATTTTATGTCATAACACCTGTCATTATAATGCAGTTCTAGATGTAATGCTGCCACACCAAGGATGCAGTTACAAAAGAAGACAAAAAAAAATATAATTTTCAGTTTTTATTAGCTGAAGCATTGATTTAACCACATCTGTCACATTGGGCATCAGTAAATCTTTCAGTTAAAATCAACATTTCTTATTAATACCCAGTTATTGTCAGGAATTGGTTCTCTAAGAGGCTATAATACAAAAGGTGTGGAACAACATGCTTGTGCCATGTAACAATACATATTGTGATACCCAACCTAAGATATAATACATATCGATACACATATCGAATTGAAGTTGGGTTCACTGTAATACATGCTATTTCATTATGTCTGGGAAAGTTTATGAATCACATTTTCAAGTTAGAAAAATTAGTATCATTGTACTTGGGGGCCTGGGTGGGCAAGTGGTCTAAAGCATTTGCCTTTTCTGATCACTGCAATCTCATCTCAGTCCATGTGGGTTCAAGTCTCGGACTCAGCCAATGTAGGTATGTGAGAAAGCTTGCCAGTAGTTTCCACTGAGTTGGTGGTTCTTAACAGGGTTTTCCTGGCTTCTTCCCCCACCAGTTATACTAGCCGTCTTGTATAGCCTATCTTGTGCTGAGAAATGGCGTTAAACCAAAAAACATCACATACAATGCACCGTATCAGCATTGGAATCAGTAAAATGAATTTTTCAGCAAGGCATGAATTACATTTTGGCTTTCATATTCTCCAGGAATCTCAGTGTGGATGGAGGCCCAGAGATTTGTGAAGAAATGGTCAAGAAAGATGTCCTTACCCCATTAGTTGCCCTGATCCAACAGGTGAGCTCTTCAGGTTACTGGAACAACTGATCAAAGGCTCCCAGGCTTTGTGAAGGAAAACAGGGGTCTGTGATAAGCTTACCAGTGCATATGTGCAATACATTAAAATGGTTTTTTTAACATTATGTAGCCCACATTCTTTAAAATCAGATTTCAGCTAAATTTAACTTGTAGGTGTATCTTAACAAAAACATTTAATAGATTTGATATGGTGACAATCAACTTATGTTAACAATCATCAGAATTGCCCTTTTTAATGTAAAATGAACCAAAATGTATTTATTATGGGATGTAACTCAATAAAGTCTGATCAGCAGCAATATCTGTCACTTCCGACAGAGTTATGGCCCTTTTTTATACGGCTCTTTTGTTATAACTTTAGACTATTCATCTTTTTGGAGTAAACGGATTTAATCTGTTGAGAAATATTGACCATATCTATACAAGATCTTAAATGAATTCGATTGCCAGCAAAATAAGGCAACATTTCATCAGTTTTGATGCCACAGAGATCATGGTCAATCGTGGAGAGTTCTTGGTCAGAACATGATTGATAACCAGAGATGTTCATGGTTCATCGATGATTCATAATCTGACCATGGATGTGCAGTGGCACCATGAATAAATTACAGACAATCATGGTTTGGCAAAGGTTGACCATCAGTATCCATGGGTCACAGCCAGTTGCAAGTCAAAGATTGGCTCTCATTATCCATGTGTCACAGCCAGTTGCATGGCAAAAGTTGACCTTCAACATCCATGGGTCACAGCCAATTGCATGGTAAAGGTTGACCATCATTATCCATGGGTCACAGCCAGTTGCATGGCAAAAGTTGACCATCAACATCTGTGTGTCACAGCCAATGGCATGGTATAGGTTGACCATCAGTATCCTTGTTTCACGGCCAATTGCATGGCAAAGGTTTACCATCAATATCCATGTGTAACAGCTAATTTTATGGCAAAGGTTGACCAACAATATAGATGGTTCACAGCCAATTGCATGGCAAAGGTTGACCATCAATATCCATGGGTCACAGCTGTTTGCATGGCAAAGTTTGACCATCAGTATAGATGGTTCATAGCCAATTGCATTGCAAAGGTTGACCATCAGTATCATGGATCACAGCCAATTGTATGGCAAAGGTTGACCATCAGTATCCATGGGTCACAGCCAATTGTATGGCAAAGGTTGACCATCAATATCCATGGGTCACAGCCAATTGTATGGCAAAGGTTGACCATCAATATCAATGGGTCACAGCCAATTGTATGGCAAAGGTTGACCAACAAAATAAATGGTTCACAACTGATTGAATAGCAAATGCTGACCATCAGTATCCATGTGTCATAATCAGTTGCATGGCAAATGTTGACCATCAGTATCCATGTGTCTCTGCCAATTGCATGGCAAAGGTTGACCATCAGTATCCATGTGTCTCAGCCAATTGCATGGCAAAGGTTGACCATCAGTAGCCATGTGTCGCAAACAATTGCATTTAAATTGACAACTGATGACCATGATTATTCTCTCTTTCCTTTGTCAGACTTTTAGATATTTAGATTTCATTTCAATTCATAGTCATCAACAGGCATAAGTAGGCCAATACTGCTATTAAATTAAGATGGCATTGTTTGTTTACAATATTTTACATGTATGTGTTGAGGCATGATGATGAAATGAACTTAACCAATTATAGGGTCAAGGGCTTTGCACATTATCATTTCATGGGCCATAAATGATGTATTTCTGATCAGATTTTTATTGGATCTACTTTATAAGCTTATATCATCAAGATCTTCCAGTAATTATTTTATAAGTGACATAAGTGCTTAATGTTGAGATCTGGTGTATGACTGGATTAAATGGTAGTTGTTGTTGAAGGGTTTAATGCCATTTTTCAGCTCAAGATAGGCTATACATGGTGGCCAATATCATTGGTGGAGGAAGAGCCTGGGAAAACCCTGGAAAGAACCACTGACCCACGAGAAGCTACTGGCAAGCTTTCTCACATACCCACATTGGCTGAGCCCGAGACTCAAACCCACGCAGAGGTGAGATGGCAGTGATCTGTAACATTGAGCACTTTAGACCACTTGGCCAGTTTGGGCCCGAACCTTAGAAGTTGTAGTTCTTCTTTAAAATACATTACCCAATCATAATACCCTAAAAGAACTGCTACTGCCTCACAAATCCAGCTCTCCCAGATTAAAAATTTTCAAACTCAAAGCTAAAAGTTATCTCCCCAACTAAGTTGCAGTTAGAGTAATATCACCTTGATATCGGGATTGGTGCCAAATTCCGTGAAATTTTCAGTTACTACTTCTGAAGTTTTCTACCTCCAAACAAGTTGGAATTTGATCTTTGAAGGGAAGTATACTCTGTCTATCAATTTCCAACTTTTCTGTTCTTCCTATTGCCGACGACAAAGTTTCCTAACCGTCTATGTTACCACTTAGCCATTTGCACACACCTAATCTCCTTTGATACATACCTGCTTGGGTCATGATGGCACCCGCTCACATTGCTATAACCACATTGATAAGTGCATGTCTGGGGTGTGATATCAAAAATTCATTTTGTATTGTTTATAATTTATACTGTCAGGATATATATATAGTTAAGTTTCTATATTATCTTGTCTTACCATCTAATTCATAGTTATATATATATGATTCTTTACTGATTTTACCAGTATTGAATGTCATTGGGCATTTTCTACAGGTTAACAGGGTCTCATAATGGTTTTGTGTGTAATATAGAAAACTTGTTTATCTTACTGTATAGCTTCTGCCTTGGTCGGATAAATACAGGTAAGTTTTCTATATAGGGTTTGCTCATTAGCATACAGCTCGGGCATGTAAATTACTAATTACTATAAGCTTTCCTTCGGTGATTTTACCTGTATAGGCAGTCAAAAAAATTGTCCTTCCTACAGCTAAGTTGTTACTGGAATTGATTATTCATCTTCCACTTCATACTTGTAGTTGCTGTAAGTAACGCTTCATTGATTTAACCTGTATAGGCAATCAAAATTGACCTTCCTACAGGTTACTTGTAACTAAAATTGATTATTTAGCGTCCCCTTTGTAAATATTGATAACAATGGTCTAATTCTCTACCTGTATAGGCCATGTGCACCCTTTTACAGGTATTTATCATAGTGGGTACTTGGGCATAGACACTCATAAGTTCATACAGCAGGACACTCCATACACTGCATGGATATATTGTCCGCTTTATCTTTTCTTACAGATTTAGACCATGAGTGAGACCAGTTGGATAACCACTTGACATGTGTAGTTTTCTCTGGTTGTCATTCCTTGAATTGCATATTATGAACAGAAGTCAATGGGTAACTTTATTTGGGCACTAAGGGAAGGTGCAGAAACATAGCTTGAGGATGAAAACATCAGCTTGCATGTAAGGGTTATGATATCATTTACTCACGAGCAAGTTGGAGAGCAACAACAGCCTCAGTTACAGTCTTGCATATCAGAATTATGGTTTGTCTGTATGGGTCAATATTCCATACCCCATCTCACCCTCAAAAATTGGATGCCATGCCCGCCAAAATGGCCATGTTCCTTGATGACCAGACTTGGCCATAGAACTTTGATTTCAGTGGGCCACAACAAACGATTGATAATCCAGTATCGGCCACCAGAAAACGAACTTATCCAGTTCCACTTCCTGCAGATGGTGCACAGTCTATACAGGCACTCCTATGGATCAGTCAAACCTGCGTAGTATTGCCAGGCACTTTCTGTGGAGGACATCCAGTTTACATAGGCATTCTCATGGATCAATCTAACCAGCATAGTACCTCTAATCACACCCAGCATACGATGAAGACCAGCAAGCCCTGAAGATTTTGCCATAAGTCATATATTAATGAAATAAAATATGGGCCTGTGGAATAAAGGCACAAATTTTAGAAATATGATTGTTTGTGGTAAAATCCAGATACTGGTTCATTCGTGTTTGATTTGGATCTGGGTTACATATTATATTCAGTTTAATTTGTCAGAGAACTAGACTAACTTAACCAGAGTACCTTAGACACTTTATAGTACACATACTTTTTGATGCAAACGTTTGCATGATTACAAATGGCATTCAACAAGTGTTAGGTCAGGACAAAAGAAACAATAAACCTCTTTAAAAGGTCATTGTGGGTATGCGAGAAAACTTGCCAGTAGCTTCTTATGGGTCGGTGGTTCTTCTTGGGGCTCTCCCAGGTTTTCCACCACTAGTTATACTGGCCGCAATGTATATCCTTGTGTTGATGACAGGCATTAGACACCATAACAACAACCTCTTAAAATTTTAATAGCACAGTTGAATAAAATGGAATATTTAGATTCTTGGTGAAAAAAGCAGGAAGGGCAACAATTACATTTGGTGGACATCATATGTGGATTTGAGTATGTCAGATTGTGGGAAAGATGATTGTCATCGCAATGGCCCATGTGAAATTTAATTTTTGTAAAGAATTATGACAAGCTGAGACATCAAGAAGCAATTGTGCTCATAGGTTTTGGAACTGCAGTTCATGTAACTGCTGGAGGTAATTAAGGTTCAGGTAAACTTAACATACTTTTGATTGCCATATTTTCCATTGCTACATCAGACTTGAATCAAACTTATGGAGTTTTAAATGCAGATTTTCCCAGTTTGACAATAGCAATATATGATAATTTATTGCAGCTTACTGAAAACTGATCCAACGTATGGAAAAATTGACTGTCATACCGAGAAGGTTTTCTTAGAGTTGGCAGGTCTTACAATGTCCATTTTGGAGTCTCAGTTCCTAAGAGATGTCTCTTCACTCGCCTTCAGACCTCGGCCACCCAGAGGGAGCCACTTCTTAGTGATACCTTAGAAGTAAAGGAATTTAATTCATAACATGCTCCAAGTGTAGTGAGCCACCATCCTCAACATATTTCTCCAACTACTTCGCAGATAACACAAGAGACATCGGCTTCACTTCCTTAATCTAAAACAGACGAAAACTGGCACTCGAGTTCCCTCATCAATTTTAGATCTATGATGAGTGAAATTCTGACTTGCAGACTTAGACTGAAGATGTTTTCCGCCCACTCCCATCTGAGTTCAGTTATCCCCTTTCCTCTACATCACCTGCCATGTCTACATTGACATCAGATGATCATTGTCTATGTAAGACTCTACTTTCAATTGCTGTCACAATCTGACAAGTTACTAACAAGTTGGGACTGCTTACATTGTCAGTTACAAGTTCCAGTTGTCTGCAGATATATTTTCTCACAAATGCCTTGTCTTTTCTAAATCTGGATACCTATGGGTTGATTCATAACATCGTGACTGTGGGATCAACATTGCATCTAATATCTTTGGCGATCTTCAATAGGGGGAATACAGCTTACCTTCTCCCACCCCAAATCTCAATCAAATATGTGGGAGCTTGTTTATAAAATAGTTCACTTCATAACATAGACAAAGGCACAACATACTATTGCCATGGCTATAACAGCAGGCTGAATGAGATGCAATGCTCTCAACCTACACCTTTCTTGTGTTAGTGTTATAATCACATGAACTTCACAAAATAAATTGAATGTTCTCAGAGAAAGGTTTTCAAAAAAATAACGGCCTACATACTATAGACGTTTACTGAGGATGGACATTACAGCATTTCAGATGGTCATGACTGGAAATATTGGTACTTCAAAGTCCAGATACATACATACATATATATATATATATATCCTTGATAAACTAGAACAATACCAAATTACAGGCTCAGTCGCAGTAAAGTAAGACAAGTCACCTTGAGGTCTATTTGTCCATCTTTGTGTATTAAATTGAAACTTTTAAATTAATATTTCTTGATGCATTTTTTAATGCTATATTGGCAGTATCGTGGTGGTATGATCCCAGCAGAGATGAACCAGACAAACGGAAAAGAGATTGAGGATCAGGAGCAAATTTTGACTGAGTCAGTCCACCTTCTGCTGAACCTCTGGTAAGTCTCCAATACTGAACAATGTGAATTCAAGGCAATAAACAAAATTCTTGGTTATGCGGATAGTTTCTAGTTATGAACAATCAGTTGTCAATATTGGACAATTATTAGGGCCCTGTACAAGGCAGAGCCCTATAGTAATCACATCAATTGTCAATATTGGACATTTATAAGGGCCCTGTTCAAGGCAGAGTCCTATAGTAATCACATCAATTGTCAATATTGGACAATTATTAGGGCCCTGTTCAAGGCAGAGTCCTATAGTAATCACATCAATCCACTTTGTGGGTGTTTGTTTATGTGTTTGCTTTGCAGCCAATTGCTTCTTATGCTTCTATTGCCATGTTTGAACCACTGTCAGTTACCGGTGGAGGATTGGATGTAATTCCCCATTCCTTAACAGCTGACAACACAACTGCAGCATTGTTTACACCTGTGTGACTCTCTGGCAAAACCTTTGTAACACATAACTCAGAAGTTTCCAGTCATGAGGAATCAGACATGGAGTTATTGTAACATAAGAATCTGTTGCTATAACAACTGTCTGTTATTGATGCAACTTTAGGTGCAAGGGAGACTTTTAAATACAATATAATTCTTATAAAGAACGACTTGTCTATATGATACAGCATATCATAGGTCATGCTGCCATGACAGTAATGATGATAAGTCTGATAGAACACAGTGGTGCACTAAAAACCAGTTCCGGATAAAAATTGGATACAGTTATGACCATACTTACATTGTGATATACCGTAATGACGGTGTAGTTTACTGGTATATTGTTACACCCTCAGTAATATGATGTCTAGTTGGTGCTATATATACATTTTGCTTTTCTAGCATCCAGTGTGTTCACTATGGCAGCCATCTGGAAAAGCTTGTTATTGCTACTTTGAAGCAACAGAAATTTGTATTGACATGGGGTTATTAGACTAGTTATGATATCTAGTTGCTTATGTAAATGATGTTGATTTGACCTCCAACATGGCCACCATGATTGTCATCTTGATCTATTATTATTGTTGCATCTCTAGAATTGATGGGCATGTGAATATATTTTCATCAGCAGACTTCCTATATCTAGTCAGAATTTAATGAAAATTGTGCCTCACAGACATCCAGTAAGGCTGCCAGGTGAACATATTGAATATCTTGCTGCCACTATGATAGCATCTCATTTAAAATTCATAAGGGTTTCCATCCTCCAGTACATTGTTGACTGGTCATTGCACAACTTCCTAAGGCATGTCCTACCAAGGGATCTGTTTCTCTGTTGCAAAATGATGACTTTACAAGGCCTAATCCCCATCCAGAAGTATAATTTTATCTTCATTAATGCTTTGATTTTTCTTACCTCTAAGAACAATCTGTGTTCTTCCCATTAAAATTTCACATATACTTGTTCTCTTAGCAAGACAGGATAAAAAGACATCATAACAGCTTGTCTCTGCCTATCCCTCCTCGGAACTCAGAATGTGATAGCAGACTTTGTTCCCGTCCAGTTCTTGCTTCTAGTGAATGAGCTGCCATTGTACTGTACCCCAAAACACACACTTCAGTGTATAAGGGGCTTGCTGTTCTAACACATAAAACTCTCATTTCCACTATAAAAGGGGCTTGCTCTCATGAAAAAACCAAAAGTTTACATTTCCACTGTAAAAGGGGTTTGCCTTCCTAATGCACTCAAAACTCGCATTTGCACTGTAAAAGGGGCTTGCTGTTCTATTACACAAACTCTCATTTCCACTGTAAAAGGGGCTAGCTCTCCTAATACACACAAGACTCACATTTCCACTGTAAAATGGGCTTGCTCTCCTAATACACACAAAACCCATATTTCCACTGCAAAAGGGCTTGCCTTCCTAATACACACAAAACTCACATTACCACTGTAAAAGGGGCTTGCTCTCCTAATACTCACAAAACTAAAATTTCAGTGTAAAAGGGACTTTTGTTTTTACATTTCCACCCTAGAACGGGCTTGCTCTCCTAACACACACAAAACTCACATTTCAGTATAAAAGGGGTTTGCTCTCCTAATGCACTAAAAACTCGCATTTCCACTGTAAAAGGGGCTTGCTGTTCTAATACACACAAAAGTCTCATTTCCACTGTAAAAGGGGCTTGCTGTCTTATACACAAAACTCTTGTTTCCACTGTAAAAGGGGCTCGCTCTCCTAATACACACAAAACTCACATTTCCACTGCAAAAGGGGGTTGCTGTTCTAATACACTCAAAACTCTAATTTCTCATACAAAATGTTTTACATTTCCACCCTAAAATGGACTTGCTCTCCTAACACACACAAAACTCACATTTCAGTGTAAAAGGGACTTGTACTCCTAGTAAACCCCAAAACTTTTATTTCCATTGTAAAAGGTCTTGCTGTTGTAATATACTCAAATAATTAGCATATATAGAGTGAAAATAGTTACATAACCTTTCCATTGGTTCTGCAAGTGATGAGTTTCAAGTGTACTTTTTGTCAAAAGATACACTGAATATATTCCATTATTTTCCAGTGAAAGCAGTGAGCTTGCAGTGTCCACATTCAATAAGGATGGTCTTGTAACAGTCCTTGCTCAGTATATCCATATGTCTTCCCAGGGAATGGAGCTTCCACTGGCAGTTGGTTAGTGTGCGTGTGTGTGTGTGTGTGTGTGTGTGTGTACACACACAGATAAATTATTTGGTTTTGAGAGGTTTTCAGTATACTTGGGTTTCACAGATATGAAGAAAAAAAGATGTTTTTCTTAGCACATTATGTGATGAGTTTGAGAGAGAGATGATCTTGATTTTGTATTGGCTTGGCTAAACCATTGACATATAAAATCATTCAATTTATCAAATTTGCAGGCATTGTTAAAATGCAGGGTACCCACGCTAATGCAAAATCAGGAAAAAGTTGGGAGAAATGAAAAAAAGTTCCCGACTGTGAAAAGTCCTTGAATTTTGCAAATATTGATGAAAGTCAGGAAAAACCCAGGAATTTTCCTACACAACTTGATGCTCGAAAGTGTTATGTAATTGAGTTGTAACTAAACTGATGGTGAGTGCTTGCCATAAATATATTTGTTGAGACAATCCAAACACTCACTGGATTAGATTCGTCTGGTAGACTATTTGTTTCACTGACAGTTCGATATCCATATCTTTTTTTTATATGGAAGGTATGAAAGTCAGGCTAGCATCACAAGAGGAGAACATGGTGGTGTTAAAGCACAGGTGCTTGATGCGAGCTTGATGTTGAGAAAAAAACCCAATAATCTGAAGGAAAAAAATACAGATTGACAAAAATATTGTGTATGTAACATAAACTACCTTAAATTAACCGACTCTTTCAAAACTGTGATCAGATATAGCAAGGCAGCCAAGTGAAATGAATACTTCGTAAAATAAAGATCTTAATTTTACAGATACATACCATTGTGGGCAAGCGAGTTTCAGAGAATTCTTGAACTGGCACTTAGAGATATCCTCAAGGATGATAAGAAGTTTCATTATTAATTACAGTGAAATCACACCATCAGTATTTTACTAATTGAGCAATACAAAAGTTGAGTTTCAACGTAGACAATTGTCTCACGAAAGAAATTTTGCGTGTTTTTTTAAAAATAAGGAATCTTGTTTGTTGGTGTATCAACAGTTAGTCTAGCTCCCTGCTCTGTTGACTCCCGATTTGGCAGGATAATATTAAACACCATTATGGGAACCAGACTCATCAAGAAAACAAAAAGCAGTGACGTAATACACAGATTTTGTTGTGTGTACACATGATGGTTGGTTGTTGAAACCAGTTGGAACGATGTTTCGTATGTTGGACATTTTGAAAATAAATGTTATTTAAACAGAATAACAAACAATTTATTAGAAAAAGAGCGCTATTAAAAATTATTATTGATGTGATTGTAAAATGAGGATTCAGTCAATAAACAGCCCAGTTCCCTAATGCCGCTCTCCCCCTCCCCCCTCCCCCCCGGTTTTCTCGATGTCAGATTGATTATTTTCAATTTTTTGAGGTCCCTTGGTTAACTCGCGCCTCATTTGTAGTGCGGTCTATGTTTGTGGACACCGTTACGTACCTTCTCTCTTATATAGTATGATAGAGAGGGTCCTATGTCAGAACGGGTCATGGGGGTAATCTAAGGTATATTTGTTAATCTGTATGATTTTTTATCAAGATCAAGCTTGCATCGAGCACCTGTGCGTTAAAGCATAGCTGCTTAGCGGATGGGCTAGCAAACTTAAACGTTATTAAATCGAGTTATACCTGCATAAAATAGATGTGAAAATTATTTATTTTCTCAGAAATTGCGAGTATTAAAATCATTATGTCTTTAATCTGTTGAAAGACGATAAAACTGATGCGTTGATGAAAATTGAGCTGGTACTAGCAATTTCAATTGCTAATCGTATGAGCACACAGAATCTCACAACTGTCATTTTCATATATTGTAGAAAAAAATATTAAATGAAAGTCGTATACTGGTTGTAATACAAAAACAAAAGAGCACAAAATCCTTTATATTTATTCTGAGACCTACTTCGGGAGTTTTTTTTGTATCACGTGACTAACACATTGACTCTCGTGGGTTGGTGGTTCTTTCCGGGGTTTTCCCGGGTTCTTCCTCCACCATTAAAAACTAGCCGCCATGTATAGCCTATCGTGTGCTGAAAAATGGCGTTAAACCCTACAACAACAAAAACTACCACGTTGACATGTGCTCTCTCAAGAAGGGAGCATGCGAAGCAGGGAACCAAACTACACTGCTTGATGACCCAGACTGGCAAAGTTTTTTTTAGTTGTTCTCGAAATAAATATGTTGAGAATTATATGTTCTTTCTGGTTTTTGCAAAAGGTATCAGACTTTCATTTAATATAATTGAAATTTTGTACAACGACATTAAAAAGGAGTTTGTTGTTATCACATGACTTTTGGACTTCCGTTGTCGTTGTTTGAGATTTGTGAAGTCATGTGACTATTATTGAAAATGGCGAGTACCCAGTCAGGTTTCATCTATGCCGAGTTTCGTCTAGTCTATTAGCAGATTAAAGACATTACAAATATAATACTTGCCATTTTTGAGAAAATAAATAATTTTCCAATTGATTTCATGCAAGTAAAAGTCGATATATCATAGTTTAAATTTGCTACGCCTGCTGGTAAGCTATCTTACAGTGGCGTCAAATTCCAATTTTTTTAATATGTAATTGCTCTGAAACCCACACTCTATCCTAAATGTCAGAATGTGAAAAAATGGGATTGGAATATTTAGAGGAAACCCGGATTAGAAAAATGTTGAATCTCTGAGCTGAACTTTGGTGCGGAACTATTACACAGTGACATGTATCTTGAAGCATTGGCTCCACATCTTGAATAGAACACAGGAGAAATGGGAAATTGTCATACCTTTTATTATATATTAAGAAACGATAAGAGCCCATGTGTCAGTACAGGTTTTGGGACTGGTTTATTGAACTACAAGAAGACAAGTTGATTTTACAGAAAATTCAGTCCTTGTTTATACAACAATATATAATTTTGAAGGCCTTCGTCAAAATTTAAATAAACCCTTTTGTAAATGTCTTTAAATGATGGAATTTGTAAACAAATCGTCTTAAGGAGTTTAGGTTGGTTGAAAAATCTTGTTTGAGATTTTAGTGGCACAAATTCAGGGTAAAACTTTTATCATTACAAGACAAGATTCTAATACTTTGCATTTATTGGTGGTTTTTTTCATACTGTGAAAAGAAATGTTTACTTTGTATAACATGCACATATATTGCTCTAGAATTCTTTAGAATTAAAGATTTGAAAGGAAACAAAATAATTTATGCTCATTATGTTGTTTCCACGTAGCAACATAATGCAGGTCAGCAAAGTAAAGTTAGGATTTGTGTTCTGTTCATTGAAATGGCTTTAAATGCCAATTTATAGGAAGATAGATTTGTTTCGTGTGACTTATTTTGTGGTTTTGTAATGTTTTGTACATAATCATCTTTTCTGACATATATGTTTTTTGAGAGTATTGAAAGAGAAACATCTTCAGATCTGGAAAATGCATGTTTTATAATCCAAAATGTTCTTTAGTTCCATTCATTAATGGTCATATGTTAACCTTGAAAAAATTAATTTCAACCTGGAAAAGACCTGGAAATTTATAGGCTCCACTAGCACCATAGACCACTTGGCCCCACTAGAACCATAGACCACTAGACCCCACTAGCACCATAGACCACTTGGCCCCACTAGCACCACAGACCACTTGGCCCCACTAGCACCATAGACCACTTGGCCCCACTAGCACCATAGACCACTTGGTCCCACTAGCACCATAGACCACTTGGCCCCACTAGGCCCATCGACCACTAGGCCCCACTAGCACCATAGACCACTTGGACCCACTAGCACCATAGACCACTTGGTCCCACTAGCACCATAGACCACTTGGCCCCACTAGCACCATAGACCACTAGGCCCCACTAGCACCATAGACCACTTGGTCCCACTAGCACCATAGACCACTTGGTCCCACTAGCACCATAGACCACTTAGCCCCACTAGCACCATAGACCACTTGGCCCCACTAGCACCATAGACCACTTGGCCCCATGGAGTCCCTATGAAAAGTTTGGATGTTTATGATTAGGAGTGAAATTCATGCATATTATTTGATGTGGCCTTGAGCATGTCAACAATCTAGCAGCTATATTTCTGATCATACTTTGATCAAATTTTTAAATAGTCTTATATTGTTAGATATAATTGAGTTAGGAGCAAGATCTTTAATCTTGTAACTGATTAGCTGAGATTGTTACCACTTGTGAGAATGAATTCCAGTTAAAGTTTGCTCCATATGAAGTTTATATTATCGTTGTCATTGACAGGTTCTGTAATAAATGAGATATTAACGATACACCTTGCATCAGATTGGCTGTGCTTATTACCTCTTGATATCAAGAAACTATATTCCTCATCCAATTTCTCATAAGCTTGGTAAATGGGTTGATATCATCAAGATCTTGAATGACTTCGATCTATTCATATTAATTATGTCATTGTCTTTAGAACAGATTTGTATTTTGCTATGTAAAATCAACAAGAAATTAAGCTTGGTCAATTGCTTACCAAGACTGTGTTCATACAATACTGCATAAACCTGCCTGGTGGAACAGACAACTGTTAAGCTACATAAACTAGATGAGTGATATCAGGCACACTTTGATGTCTTGATTTATGTGGAATTTCTTACAAATTTAATTTATTTCCTTTAAAATAAATTTAATGTTGACAACTGTTTCTGTATTGTTGTCAGCTACTAGGCTTTTCTCAGCAAGGCTTTTCCTAATCTTTGAAAACTTAGTGTAAGACATAATTGGTAAACATTATGATGTCAGAAGTGAATTAGTTGTTTTTTCATGCATCCAGTCAGGGCAATGAATACATTGATAAATAACTGACATACTAGGTCAGCCCAGCAAGTCATATTCTGACTGCCTGATTTCTGTCAGAGGAATTTGAAATGACTTTATTTAGAGGAGAATTAATTACTTGGTCACCAAGTGAGTGCCATGTAGTCATTGAATATGTTTTCAATTTATTCTATCCTATTTTGGGACATGTGCTTAGTTGAGTGGGTACGGGGGTGTATGCTGGCATCCTTACCTTCAGAAGGCTTGCTTTTATGTATGGGTCAAAATGGATATGGTTCAAGATAGTATGGTTTGGTATTTCATGCTGCAGCAACACAAGCCGGTTATTTAGTATGGATGTAGTTGGAGTAACTTGCCTTGCCCAAAGAGACGCCATCTGGGATGATCCAATGGTAGTATGAAAACATACACCCATTTGGTCATGAATGTTGCACAGCAACCACTGAGTCACTGTACTGTGACTCATGCCTCCATTATTTGCTTATTGTGACATACAGGATAATGCATCAAGACAATTCTACATGTCCGAGTCCACTGGGGATGGGTCAGATAGGGCCTGTTCAAATATGATATTGTAAAACACAGACTTATATTTATTGTTTTCTTTCTTCTTTTTTTTAAGCTCAGTGTCTACATATAGTTACAGAGGACAATGCAGAATTAAGCAGGGTCTGTAGAGAAATGCAGCTTCCAAGCATTCTAGAGACTTTGCTAGGCCAACCAGTCAAGTCTCCACAGGCAGTTTTACTGCATGCATATGTCACAGGTTAGGCTATTTTGATTTAAAGGAAATAACACTTGTAACATTCTCTGGTATGATAATTCTTTATGGCTTTCATCTGATGTGTGGAAAGTGAGAAATTAAAGTAATTATTTTTTAATGTCTGTAAAATTGGATAAATAATGCTTTGTTAATTGTTGTCACAGAGATAGTTTGGTATATACATTTAATGTGGTGGCTATAAGGTCACCCTACTAAACTTTTATTACTTTAATCTTGCACTTAAGACCAATCCAGTGGCCTAGTGGTTAGTTCCCTGACCGAGTCATACCAAAGACTTATATAAATGGAACCAACAGCTGCCTCGCTAGGTGCTCAGCATTATGAGATTAGTGTTAGGACTGGTCGGCCTGGTGCCAGGATAATACGACTGGGTGGGACATCATGTTACATGTCTGCTTCATTATGCCCTAGTGCTAGACATCACTATAAACTGTGACACTGCAGACATCATAGTGATATGACTGAAAATTTGTTAAAGCTACATTAAAAACTGATAACACATACACACACGCACGCCTTGCACTTAAGTGATTTCACTCAAGTTTTAGGCACTATAAACTGCCACACTGCAGACATCGTAGCGATATGACTGAAAAATTGTTAAAGCTATGTTAAAAATCCAAATCACACACACACACACAAGCTTTAGGTCATTTTCTCAGACATTATTGGCCACATTGTCTTGGTATATAGATTCATTTTGATGAGTACAAAACTTGATTGCCAAAAACTATTAACAGTGACCTACATTTAAAAGTTAAATGATTCATGTCAAGATTTTTATTTAGATAAGTTTCTGATGCACATATGACTACAGGTGAAAGAGTGAAGGCAAGGCGTTTGTGTTTTGTGAACATATTTATGTTCTTTTGTGCTGAATGTTCTTGTGTATATCCCATAATGCACCAGTTGCTAACATTATAGATGCTGAGCTACTGGTGCATTATGGACTGGCCAAATTGGATATGTATTATACTTATGTAAATTCAATATTAGGGCTGCCTCCCAATATGTTTCCTATTGCACTAGTTTTAAAATTATGGTCAGGTCATTTTTTTAAAACATACATATTTAATGTGATTTTTTAAATCTTTTCTCTTTTTTTTTTCCAAGGGGGAAAAGTGCTAGGGTCGACAATGAAAAATGGGTGGTTGGCCAACAGAAAACATTTTTTTTGTGCCTTATAAGCACATAAAGGGCTAGCTGACATATGTGAGAAACATCATTTGATATTATGGAGGAAAATTAGATTTTCCTTTTATTCATAAAGAAATTAAAAATGTATTTTCAGGAATTCTGGTCAACATAATGTGCAATCAGATGAGCTTGGCATCTGGTGAGGTCATTAGTGCTGTTGTCAAGTCTGTGTCTGAAGTGCTTTCAACTGAACCATTGCAGATTATTCAGTGCATGATTTCACAGGTACAATACATTGAGGCTTTTCTAGCACACCTGGCCGCAAGTCTCGGGTGAGCCTGTGATATAGTACTGCATCCGTTATGTATGGTCCATTATTTGTGCGTCTTTCTTGCTACCACTCTGAAGTCCATATTTCTGATCTAATTTTCATCAGACTTACAGTCTGTGTATATATCATGAAATTTTCATCAAATTCTTTGATAAGTTTGTTAATGAGTAAGAACCATGCAGATGAGATAATCTTATATAAATAAAATTGGCAAAGCTTGTTATTAAAACATCTCTGTTTCAGTCAGGGATTCCACTAGGGCTGTGAAACTACCATTATTTTGTACTGGCATGATGGAAAAAGTCGGTATAAGACTGAACTTTACCAGTACAGATGCTAATCAGCAAATATTGTCAATGCATGGTTTATAATTTGTTAAAGTAGGGAAAGTTATCTTGTAAACAATACTTTAGAGAAAGAAAATTGAGTGTATGCATATCTGACTTGTACAGGAGCTGCTTTGATAACATGTCAAAAATCAAGACCCTGATAGGAGTGTAATCCTAGTTCGAGTTTCCTATGAACCTTCCATCCCGTTTTAAATAATTTGACATTTGTTGACAAAAGTTGAAATTTACAGACACAGCACAGTCGAAGCATAGGGTTGCTGCTTACTAGTGGGCCTAGAAAACTTAAATGACCTTAACTCGAGCCATACCTGCATGAAATCAATAGAAAGATGATTTATATTCTAAGAAATTGAGATATTAATGTTTGATTATATGTTTAATCTGCTGCTAGATGAGATGAAACTACAATGTTGACGAAATATAACCTGGTACTCGCCATTTGCATTGCTAGTCATAGGACTAAATAAATCTTGCTACCTCAGAGGTCCAGTAGTCATGTGATATAAACAGTAAGCCCCTTTCCATTGTTGTTGAACAATTTTTTTCTCGAAAATATGAAATTAATTTCACATAATGTTTCTTAAAGGAACTAAAGCATCATAATAATTCTCAACATATTTATTCAGAGAACAATGACCAGAAACCTGTCACTGTTGCATCAACCTGGAGAAAATCAGATTCATCAAGGAGAGAGCACATGTCAACATGGTAATCACATGATACCCAGAAAAATATTGCTGGCAAGTGCTCTATGGATAATGAATCTGCCTTTTTAAGGTGGGAATGAATTCAACTTTTTGATAGCCAATTGGCTCTGATTCCATGCCCGTACATAAATGTCAAAATATGTAAAATCGGGTAGGAAGGGTCAAAGGAAACTGGAATATGTAATCCCAATCCATTGTCATCACTATATGTCACCAGCTTAATCCAAACACAATTAACAGCTTTGGTTCAGAGTTCACTTACAAAATAAATAGTTACAATGTATACATGCATCACATAAAATGTTTAATTTTAGCGCCTTGGTTCGAGTGACAGCCTACAACTTCAGCATGGTCATCCATGAATAGAAAGCGGCAAAATCAAAACCTTTCCTGCCCAACAGCAAACAAACATGGCTATTAATTTGTTTTTAACAAAAGGAAATAAAAGCTGTTTTGAACAGAAGCTTGGATTTACAACTATGAAGCAGAAATATAGGTGCTTTAATTTTTATTGCTTTGTACACCAGCATTTAGTTAAATAAAGTGAGAGTTGGCTTCAGGCATTGTTTTGACAGCAACTACACTATGAAACTGGCTTCTATACCCCCTCACTTATTAAGATGCAGCAGTAATCCAGTACTGTGTTTTGGTAACAGTGGTAAATCCATCCTTAACTGTAAGTTGTCTGTTTCAACAGACTAGGATGGCAGAATTATACCATATGCAAATACCATTATGCCATATGTATATACCATTATACCATAGTTATAGACCATTATGCCATATGTATAGACCATTATGTCATATGTATATACCATTATGCCATAGTTATAGACCATTATGCCATATGTATAGACCATTATGTCATATGTATATACCATTATGCCATATGTATAGACCATTATGCCATATGTATATACCATTATGTCATATGTATATACCATTATGCCATATGTATAGACCATTATGCCATATGTATAGACCATTATGCCATATGTATAGACCATTATGTCATATGTATATACCATTATACCATATGTATAGACCATTATGCCATATGTATAGACCATTATGCCATATGTATATACTATTATGCCACCTGAATTCATCAAAGAGGCAAGCTGACTCTTCTTCTGGTACTGTGTTGCTCTTGTCAGTTATTGATCAAAGTCATCAAGGATATGGGACTACAATTGCATGAAAAGAATAGATCGGCTTCAGAGTGACTGATCTCAAGATAATATTAACTTTCAGACTTAAAACACATTTTACTTTTTGTCGGTACATGAATATCAGCAGTCTCATTTTCTTTCGGGTACAGGGACAAATTTTACCAGTAAAAATCAGCATATACCAGTGTAACTGAATCAGTCAATATTTTTTGGCACTTAGAATACAAGTTTATATCATAAAGATCTAGGATGAGTTTGATAATGAACAAAAACGACTTATATTAATGAGGTGATCTTGCATTGTTACCTTTCTAAAGGCCAGATTTCTAATCAGTTTTGATCAGACTGGGCATGTATCATCAAGATCTTGGAAAAGCATGATAATGAGTAAGATCCATCACTCTAAAGGCCAGATGTTTTACCTCATCTTGAGCAGATTTACAATATTGGGTTATATCTTCAAGATTTCAGACAAAATCATTAATATGGGAAATCCATGTATTGGCTAAGCATGTTATCACCATGAAGGACATGTAGGATTCTATCATCGAGATCTTTGATGAGATTCATAATGAGCATGATCTCACATCTGTCCACATGGGTTCATGTCTTGGGCTTGGCCACTGTGGGTGAGAAAGCTTGACAATAGCTTCCATTGGTCAACGATTTTTCCTTGGGTTTTCTCTGGTGCTTCCTCCACAAAAATATCAGCCGCTATGTGTAGCCTATCATGTGCTGAAAAATGGCATTAAACCCATAAAAACAACAACAAAAATACCAAAAGATAATTGGATATTTTTAACTTTTAAATGTTTGAATACTGGATGATCAATGTAAGTGACTTTTTTGCACAGCATAGTCTGACATTGTCATTGTTCATTTCCATTCCATCTTTGCTCACAAACTCACTGTTCATTCAGGGATCCATCAAGACTCTGTTTAAACCCTCTTCTCTTTATGTAAACAATCTTCCCTTAAATAATGAATCTACAAATTCAGATTTGTTTGCAGATAATGCAACTTTGTATTAATCTAATTCTGATAACGATGCTATCCAAAGAAGATTTGACTCAGACCGTACTAGAGTTCAGAATAAGATAATAATTAATGAAGGTAAAACAAAATGTAAATTAGGAAATCCAGAATTATTTCTTATAAAGTCATTTTTTGATTAAAAAGATGAGACCCATGGATCTCATAACATAAGTAGGTACACAAGTTATTCAGGAATGGAATAACAAGAGATTGCTCTAATATCCTTGAATCCCTCCTTCATTGTTAAGAAACTTTAAACTTAAGTCAATCTTAGCACTATGGGTGTGGATTGAACTTTATTAATGATTATATCTGTGTTTTGTTTACGTGCTCATTTAATCCTACGTGCTTGATCTAGCATTCAGTACAACTGTTAACTCTATATTTCCATACCACACACCTATATTGGAACTACTTTGTTGGCTTCCGAACTGAACTTTCATAAATCCAGTTTGTTTTGAATTTCATTCATACAGTAAAGCTAAATATATGTAGAAAGCATAAAATAAAAGTATGCAATAAAAAAACATATTTTTGCTTTGAACTGACTCAAGAGGAAAGAACTCATTTAATATGGCATATGAATACATCTTTGTCTGATGGCCTCAATGTATCATTATGCTGTATCATACTTGTTCCTTCTGCCAACTCAGAACAAAACACTATGTAGTGTTGTGTGATTCATACAGAGGACATCCAGTAAATGCACCCATTCAGCAAGAGTCTATTGAAAAATATGTTCGTGGTGATGGGATCTTGATACAATAGCTGTTTCTTTTCAGAGTAATGAAGTCCGAAAACAAATTCAGGATGTAGAGAATATAGTGACTGCTCAGCAAGTATGTCTGGAAATTATTACGAATCTTTGCTGTTCTGAAGGTAATTAAAAATATAATTATTATTTATTTTAGCTTATTTGCAATTATTTTTATTAGCTTAATTCAGCTTAATTTCCAGTTATTTCTTTAGCTTATTTTCAATTATTTCTTCTGTTTTAACATTCCTTGTAAAGTTCACATGTAATTTCTGACCATGGGTTAGTGGGCAGGAGAAGCGATTTTAATATTGGGTTGGGGACAGAAGCGATTTAAATGACAGCTGGCTGGAAGTAATCTACTGAATTCTTAGAGATCATATAATCTACTGGATATTTTTTATTTGTGTTCATTCATTGTAATTATTCTTTTATGCTTTTGTTTGTTTGTCTGTCAACAATGTATGTCTCTGATACTGAAAAATCAAAAAAATTTATTGTAGAAGTCATTGATCAGTCCCTTAATACGTACTAATTTATTGTAGATGTCATTGATCAGACCCTTAATACCTACAAAATCAACCAACTAATTAACAGCCGCAACAGCAGCAAAAGTACTAGTCCATCATTTTTGCCACAGCTGTATGAGTTTATCATTTTTGTACACCTTTGAATATCGTCAATTATGCCTTTCTGACAGTTACCTAAAAGTCATCATCAGTTGGTACAAATGGATTTTTCATGGTGAGCATATGAGATGGAGAAGTTGTGAGCAACCCTGCATCACTTCGTTTCTCTAACAATGTCCATTGTTCCAGCCAGAACTGTAATTATGTATTCAAGCTATATTCACCAATATCTGGAGATGTGCATGTGTAATAAATATTTTAAGTAGACAAAGTATGAAAATCCATCACAGTTTTTTAATGATGCATTTGAATTGAGCAAGAACCAGAATCAGCAAACCAAGAAATGAAATTATTCACATATCTGAGGCAGAAGTATAGTGTATAATCATAATCTGCCAAAATATATTTCAATCTTTAAATTTGCAAAAATATTTTCCAACCATACTAATTCAGTGGACATAAGCACAAGAATAGACAGGAACCGACCAGAACAGATAAAACCAGAAGGTTAAAATCGATATGATACATCTTTTAAGTAGCTAAATTCACACTGATTTAGTTAACTGTACATCTGTTATTGTCTTCCCTCTGATGTAATTTCTTACTGGACCTAAGAAAATGAGCAAATAATGTTGCACACATAAAAAAGAGGCCTGTTCTTGTGATCTTGTAGATCTCCCCCCACATGCTATTTGACTTTATTATATGTATCTAAATTTGTTACTTACTTTTCCTACTACTATGCTAATTGTTTGAGAATATGTATACTAATGTGAAGTGCAACAGGAAGACTAAATCAAAGATAGAAAACCTCTACATTTCTGGATGTATTCTGCTTGGATTCCATGTTTCAGCACAAAACTCACGAGTTCAGGACTCACTGTACTAATTCAGTTCCCATTGTAAACCTGTGCAACACCACGATATTAAAATTCAATAACTTAAAATTTCCGAGTGCTCATGATCAAATTTTTATCAGTACAGACACATGTATGACAACAGCTTTCGTGAAAAGAAAACCATAACAGCTGCACCATTTTCTGGATCTACACAAACTTCAAATGTGTGCTTTCAATACTACACCAAAGAGTCAGGTGCTGATTTCAGTAATGAGTCTTCCAAACTCAAGTCTGTAATGGAACAGAAATTATGTTAATAATACAATGTCCCTGACGTTTTTTTAGTTACAAGTAGGACAAGCTCTCAAAAGATTAATTTTACTAAAATCTTACTTTCATTATCAACCAATCATGGACAGTCAAACCCATATATACTCTATTTTGTCTTCATAGGCTTACTCCATATTTGACAGCTAATTACGATGTTGTCAAAAGAATTAAAACTTTTGTAACAATTCAGTTGGACTTGGATTATATACTTGATGCATAGTCAATGAACAAGTTCTAAAACTGATGTGTTTATTTTGGAGCCATGTTCCTCCATCACATTCAAGATTTGAACAATTATACCAAAGGTGAAATTAGTACATTTGCAACCTGAATTACTTTCATGGCTACTTCAAATGTTATTTAATGTGAGACTTTAATGCCAGAACTCATAGCTTCAGTCATGTTTCGTTTAAAAGATGAGTTTCTTCTCAAACAACTCAATTTGGTGCAGATTACCATGTTTTTTAATGATACTTTGAGAATTCTTGATATGTAAAAATTGCACAAGAACAACATCAGATCAGGAAATTAATACCGCTGGGAAATTACTGATAGAAATATGCAGAAATAATGATTTTATTATTTAAATGGAATATGTGGTGATAATATGAGTGCTGGTTCTAACTTTGCAAAATACATCTTGTACAACTATTCTGTTGTTTCTAACAACACTCTGTAATATGGCAATAATTTCTGCACACATGAAGTTGACCCACTTTTTCTATTAGTCCCTTGTTAATTAATAGTTTTAGATTTTACAACAAAACTAAGCATATTTTACCTGTTGACAATAATACACTATCACAAATATTGACACTGCAAGAAAATAGAAGTTACAATTTTATTAAAACTACTGGTATCAGTAAAACTAAAGGAGATGGTAAAAAAGAATCAGGATGAACAGATTAGTAGTGTAGTAAAGAATCCATATATCAGAATGACATCAAATATTTTTTCATCAATTTCATCATTAGTTAATGACACTGCTTCAAAATTGTTGTGTACTAGATAATAGTAATCCAATTTGTAATACAAATACCAAATGATGGCTTGGAACTAAGTGCCAAAAGGTCTGCAGAAAATATCACTATGATCAAAATATAAATAGGAAGAACTGAACACAAGCAGGACAAACTGTATCCATCTTGCTTTGAGCTCACAAAGATCAGTCTCTTATGTTTAATGTCATGTTATTTTTGCACATAGAGAGCATGTACTTCATTTGGTAATACATCTGCATGATATTAAAGTTTGTCTTGTTATTCTTTTGTTGCCATGGTAGTTCTGCCAACTAGAGATCTACACACATGTAATTATGTTGTATGGGGATTCTCAGATGTTCCCTATGAGCATTTATCTGTTAATTGTTTCTGAATTTAATATGATCCTCCTCCTCTGTGTATGAATATTATTCTGTGCTGTGAACTCCTTTCATTGCCTGCTGTCTGAAACGCTTATGCATAACTAGCTTGAACAAGTTACAGTTCTTTATGGTTGTGCAATTTTCAACATTTCACATGTATGGCCCCATGGGTATTCTCTCTTGGATATCTCTGTTCCAAAAAGAAAAGTTTTCCAGAGGTCTCGCTAGATTTTTAAAAACTAGAAGTCCAGGACTCCCATTTTGGTAAAAATAGGAGTCCCACCAGCAGAAATTGCAGTCCCCCCCATAACACTATGCAAATTATAAAAACTATTGGTTGCCATGGAGCTTAATTTCTACATTCTTTATAACACTGACATAGCTCATGTTTGTCCACCAGAGTGAGTCTGAACTTTGTCAATCCAAGGAAGGTCTTATTCAAAGTACTAAGCTAGGCATCACACACTTTCTTACACTTGGCTACTGTCCCTTCCAAACTATCAGTTCTAGAAACTTTAGCACTCTCCTGAATCTAGTTACAACCTTTGTCAGTTTTGCCGTTGAACCCCAAAATATTCAGTCTAAGTCTCATCATGTTATGATTCTGAGGTCACGTGCACTGCTTATTCCGGTACACTCCGAAATGAACACAACAATGAAAGCTCAAGTTGTTTATTTGATGTACTGTTATAAATTGACATGTACATCTCTGGGTCTTTCTGCCTCTGAATTCAAGCACTGTAAATATCAGTGGATTTTCCCACCCAACTTCCAGTCAAACCCTTTGATCTTGCCGACCAGCTATTGCAGCATGTTCTTTTGATGTACTCTTATAATGGTGACATGTACGGGGGGGGGGGGGCTTTTAGCCACTAAATTCAGTCAGTGTAAATATCAGAACTGCCAATTGATCAACACATTTTCCCGCTAAGCAGGTGGCTGAAGCAGGACTGGCAAGTCTTCAAATTTTGCTGCCCACCTATTACATGCTTATGGAGGACTCCCACCTAAGTGATTTTCTGCATCCCAATAAAAAATTTACATCCAAATACATGTAATTAAGCATTTCCGAAACCTCTGAGTTTTCACTAACATGAACTCTGCCAAAGATTCACTTCCTTGAATCGGTGCTTTGCTGCCTCTTATGCCAGATTTTTTTCTCTTTAATAATGCTGTATTAGAGTTTTAAGTTGAACATAACCATAGTCTGCTTGTTCAGAAATGGTTACCTTGAATTAATATAACCAGCATATTGTCCATCCAACACGTACATCGGACTCGCACTCTACATCAATTTTGGGCTCAAAATCACACATTGGTATTTCCAGTGATATTTTCCCAATGTCCAACAGACTGATATACATGAAATTCATTATCATCATAGCTATCACCAGCCAGTATTTGCCAACTGAAAACAAAGTCTGAAGACAAACCCTGTTGTGATTCAGCCATTTTGGTTTCCTGTGTGGCCCTTACTTGAAACACATGTTTGTAAACTTCCATGATGAAAATAAGTTTAAAACTACCATAAAATAATTGTTCCAGGGCCAGTGAGCCAATCAAATTTAGTTTAACAGCCAATCATGTAAAACCAAAGTTTCCAGTTATCTGGATGTCACATCAAGTGCTGCAAGACCGCTACTGGCAGCGTGAATTAAAGTTAAAAGCTTAATAAAAATTGCATACCGCGCAGAGCACGTTTTATATCCACAACTTTTACGTAATTTGCAGAATGCATATCACTTCTTTAAAAGTACGTGAGTTCATATAAATTACGTGCACTCACATGTACTGGCATCATTTTCTGACAGAATGTTTTATTCATGTTAGACCACTAGGAAGGGGTCAGATGCGATTTTAAATATATATTCGGTTTATTTTTTTCTTCAGACAACCCCAGCAGTTATTTCTCATTTTGTTAACACAACCCACAACAGAAGTGATTTTCCTAACCAACCTTCCACTGTCAGAATCAAAATAGTTTGAAACTAACAGCCAAAAGGTCTGCAGAAATTATCATGCTCAGAATATACATAGGAATAACCAAACACAAACAGGACAAATTTTATCCATCTTGCTTTGAGTTTACATGGATCAGTCAGTCCCTTATGTTTAATGTCATTTAATTTTTGCACAGAGAGTGTCTACTTCATTTGGTAATACATCTGCATGATACGAAAGCTAGCCTCCATTCTTTTGTTGCCATATTGGTTCTGCCAACCAGAGATCTACACACACTTAATTATGTTGTATGGAGATTCTCTGATGTTCCCTATGAGCATTAATCTGTTGATTGTTTCTGAATTTAATATGATCCTCCTCCTCTGTGTATGAATATTATTCTGTACTGAGAACTCCCTGTCTGCTGTCTGAAATGCATATACATGACTAGCTTGAATAATTTACTGTTCTTAATGGTTGTGCAATTTTCCACATCTCACAGGTACAGCCCCATAGGTATTCTCTCTTGGATATCTCTGTTCCAAAAAGAAAAGCTTTCAGTAACATGAACTCTGCCAAAGATTCACTTCCTTGTATCAGTGCTTTGCTGCCTCTTATGCCAGATTTTGTTCAGTTCCATAATGCTGTATTAGAGTTTTAAGTCAAACATTCTCAATGTCTACTTGTTCAGATATGGGTATCTTGAATAAATATGATCATTTTACTTTATTAAATCCTTATTTATTCAGTTTATCTGAATGCTTATCTTAAATTAGCACAAAATCTCTCAATGCTGAATGTTTGGAGAAAAGAAAATTGCCCTGAACTTCTTAATTGCCTGTTTTTAGGATTGGTAGTTTCGAAATAACGCTGCATAGTAGGTTAGGCCTAATGGGCATCCAACACGTACATCGGATTCACACTCAACATCAATTTTGGGCTCAAAATCACACTCTGGTATTTCCAGTGACATTTTCCCAATGTCCAACAGGCTGATATACATGAAATTCAACTGCTCTGGTGGTCTAGTGGTTAGAGTGTCCACCTTGGATGCAGGAGGTCATGGGTTTGATTCCCGGCTGAGTCATACCAAAGACTTATAAAAATGGTACTAACAGCTGCCTCGCTAGGTGCTCAGCATTAAGAGGTTAGTGTTAGGACTGTTCAGCCTTGTGTCAGGATAATGTGACTGGGTGGGACATCATGCTACATGTCTGTAACATGATGCCCCAGTGCTAGACATAACTATAAACTGTCACACTGCAGATATCATAGCAAAATGTCTGAATTTGTTTTTAAAGCTACATTAAAAATTCAAATCACACACACATACTTGAAATTCATTGTCATCATAGCTATAACCAGCCAGCCACATCCTTTATCTCAAACTATAAATATCAGCAACACCAACATTAAATTCACACAATCAGTACAAAACCTAGGTGTTACTCTGGACAGTACTCTCACATTGCACCAACATGTCATGAACATATGCAAGGCTGCATATCTTGAGCTGAGACACATCACCTCCATTCGCAAATATCTTTCAGCTGATGCCACTAAAACACTTGTGTGTTCATTAGTACTTTCAAGACTAGACTATTGTAACTCAGTTCTGTCTGTTTCATCTCAATATCTACTTCAAAAACTTCAAAAAGTCCAAAACACAGCTGCTTGGATCATACTTAGAGTACCACGATCAGAGCACACCTCCCCGCTGCTCTGTACCCTACACTGGCTATCCATTCGATCCAGAATCAAATACAAAATTTGTTCTCTGTGCTACGTTTCACTGATGGACTCTAGTCCAACATACCTATCCGACCTCACCCATGTGTACACACCAGCACGATATTTACGCTCCTCTTCTGACAATCGTATGCTCATTATTCCCACTATGAAAACAAAGTCACATGGACAGCGTTCTTTTCCATTCCAGGGCCCAGCAACATGGAATGAATTGCCCACTGAACTTAGACACAAAGACACAGTGATCACATTCAAGAGTGCTCTCAAAACTCACTTATTTTGACTGCAAGAACAAACTTAAAGACCTAATAATGTTTCCTACCTTAAATATTCTCAGCATGTTTTTTTTCTGTTTTCTAATTTCATCTTGTTCGTGTTTGTAATCAATCATTATATATGTTTTTTATCTTATAGGTGTTGTCTAATGTTGTAAAGCGCTTAGAGCTTCTAAATATTAGGTGCTATACAAAGTTCTCATTATTATTATTATTATTTGTTGACTGAAAACGTTGTCTGATAATAAACCCTGTTGTGATTCAGCCATTTTGGTTTTCTCTGTGGCCCTTATTTGAAACGTGCAATTTTGAAACTTCCATGATGACAGTAAGGTTAAAACTCTGTAAAATGCTTGTTTCAGGGACCAATGAACCAATCAAATTTAATTTAACTGCCAAAATAAGAAAAATGTTTGCATAATTTTTTCTATTTGTTTTAAAGAGCATATAGATATTATTATTGTATGATTTAATTTTGATTGTTAGGCTGAAACATTTAAGTTGCAAGCACCAAAACAGGGCTTTTGAATAATTTTCCTGTATTTCTGGTCCAACCTTAAGAAATAGTTGAATGGATCCAAGTGCAACAGCATGTTTCAGGTTAATGGTCTCTTTGGACTTCATATCTTAACACTTTTAATTACTGAAGAATTATACTTTAATCTGTCCTGTAATTATTTCATCATGTAGTAATTGTGTGTCATTTTTAACCCCACATTGTCCAGATGATGGTTGGGAGGACATGAATAGTGAGTCCAGCTCATCAGATGAGGAGGCAAATGTCAGTATGGATACTGAAGAGAATCAGGACTTAGTGGTAAGGAGAATGCATGCATCATGATGCTAGGTTTTCCATTGGACCATAAGGAAAGTGCTTGTCATTTGCTTCTCATTGTTTTTGCAGTGTTTCAGTTTTCAATTTATTCTGTAACTATCCCCGTGACTTTCACTTGTTTTTCTAACCATACGAGTGGATTGCTGTCAGACTTAGTGAATAGGATTGCTTTTTGACTTATGGTATAGAATAACCATTAATGATTGAAAAGGACTGACATGAGAATTGGCGTATAGAATTACCATTAGACTCATGCTTAGGTTTTGCATCAGACTATGTGATTGCCATCAGACTGTGAATTACATTGAGGATAGTCATCAGACTTGGTACACAGGATTGCAGTTAAAATTAGTGTAGGATTTCATTCAGACTTTGTGTATATGATTGCTATTAGACTGTGTACTATACCACAGATTACTCTTAGACTTAGTGTAGAACTGCCATTAAATAACAGTGTATTGGATTGCCAGCAGACTGAAGTATATGATTACGTATTGAATTGCTCTCAGATTTAGTTTGTTGGATAAGCCCTCAAATTTACATGCAGGATTACCATTAGAATTGTTCTATTCTATTGCCATTTGACTTAGAATATAGAAAAACTATCAGAATTAGTCACTAGGATTGCCTTTAGATTTAATAACTTCATCTTAGAATTGCCATCTGAACTTTGTAGATTGTTTTGCCTCCAGACTTATTGTAAAGGACTGCCAGTAGACTTATTGTAAAGGACTGCCAGTAGACTTATTGTAAAGGACTGCCAGTAGACTTAGTGTAAAGGACTGCCAGTAGACTTAGTGTAAAGGACTGCCAGTAGACTTATTGTAAAGGACTGCCAGTAGACTTATTGTAAAGGACTGCCAGTAGACTTATTGTAAAGGACTGCCAGTAGACTTAGTGTAAAGGACTGCCAGTAGACTTAGTGTAAAGGACTGCCAGTAGACTTAGTGTAAAGGACTGCCAGTAGACTTATTGTAAAGGACTGACACCAGACTTATTGTAAAGGACTGCCAGTAGACTTATTGTAAAGGACTGCCAGTAGACTTACTGTAAAGGACTGCCAGTAGACTTTTTGTAAAGGACTGCCACCAGACTTATTGTTAAGGACTGCCAGTAGACTTAGTGTATAAGGATATCCATCAACTTAAATTCTGTAAAATTTGTATCAGGCTTAATGTACAGGATTACATGCATATGATTGTATCAGACTTAGTATATGAAAATAAATACATCTAGTTGACTTAGTGCAGAGGTGTGCCATTAAACCTATACATTATTATAGTAAGAATTGACATCAGATATCAAATAGTAGGTGTGGTAAAACAAAATAATATATGCATAAAAAGTCATTTTAGCTCCTTTCATAATAGACCTATCAAGCTTATGATAATTGTTGTTAATTGATCATCATCTATCTGTCTGTCTGTCTGTCCATCAGCACAAGTTTGTTTTTGCATTCCTTGATAACTACTTGGAGCAGCACAGCAGCCAGCTTGAAAATCTTTTTATTGCAATTCCTGAATAGATGGTAATAGTAATATTGGGTTTTCATCATTGAAAATAGTTGCAATCTGACATCCAATGTGGCCACCATAGTTACCATTTGCAATCTGACAGCCAATGTGGCCACCATAGTTACCATTTGCAATCTGACATCCAGTGTGGCCACCATAGTTACCATTTGCAATCTGACATCCAATTTGGCCACCATAGTTACCATTTTCAATCTGACATCCAATGTGGCCACCATAGTTACCATTTGCAATCTGACATCCAATGTGGCCACCATAGTTACCATTTGCAATCTGACATGCAGTGTGGCCACCACAGTTACCAACTGCAATCTGACATCCAGTATGGCCACCATAGTTACCATTTGCAATCTGACATCCAATGTGACCACCATAGTTACCATTTGCATTTGCAATCTGACATCCAATGTAGCTACCAGTTACCATTTGCCATCTGACAGGCCAACACAGTTACCATTTGCAATCTGACATCCAATGTGGCCACCACAGTTACCAATTGCAATCTGGCATCCAGTGTGGCCACCACAGTTACCAATTGCAGTCTGGCATCCAGTGTGGCCACCATAGTTAGCATTTTCAATCTGACATCCAATGTGGCCACCATAGTTACCATTTGCAATCTGACATGCAATGTGGCCACCACAGTTACAAATTGCAATCTGACATCCAGTGTGGCCACCATAGTTACCATTTGCAATCTGACATCCAATGTGACCACCTTAGTTACCATTTGCATTTGCAATCTGACATCCAATGTAGCTACCAGTTACCATTTGCAATCTGACAGGCCACCACAGTTACCATTTGCAATCTGACATCCAATGTGGCCACCACAGTTACCAATTGCAATCTGGCATCCAGTGTGGCCACCACAGTTACCAATTGCAGTCTGGCATCCAGTGTGGCCACCATAGTTAGCATTTTCAATCTGACATCCAATGTGGCCACCATAGTTACCATTTGCAATCTGACATGCAATGTGGCCACCATAGTTACCATTTGCAATCGGACATTCAATGTGGCCACCATAGTTACCATTTGCAATCTGACATCCAATTTGGCTATGATAGTTACCATTTGCAATCTGACATTCAGTGTGGCCACCATAGTTACCATTTGCAATTGGACATCCAATGTGGCCACCATAGTTACCATTTGCAATCTGACATCCAATGTGGCCACTATAGTTACCATCTCAAAAAATTTGTTTGGATTGGATGATCATATCAACGTAGGGTTTTCACCAAAAGACTTACTTTGATATCTAGTTGGTCCTAAATAAAAATGTTGCCCATTTGACATCCAGTAAAACTTCTTATAATTTCTGGTTGGTCCTAATATGACAGTGTTGCCCATTTGACATCAAGTAACATTTCTTATGTCTAGTTGGCCTAAATGAAACTACTGTCCATTTGACCTGCTGTAAGAAGTCTTATAACGTGTAGTTGGTCCTTAATGAATATGGTAGGAACAAAACCTCCAATTTCATAGTCACTAAAAGACTTCCTTCGCGTTGTAGTTCTTTCTTAACATAAATAATGCCAATCTGACCATGATATGTGGTTGCATCTTGAGTATCGTAACTCGTCAGTACCAAAACATGGTTACTGTGACCCAATTTTCAGACTTGAGAGTCCCTTCTATTTTCCTATTTATATATCAACATACTGTCAGCTATGCTTACTTAATGGTATATTGGACTTGTACTCCATGATCTGAAGCTTAATTGATGGTATATTGGACTTGTACTCCATGGGTTGAAGCCTAATTGATGGTATATTGGACTTGTACTCCATGGTCCGAAGCTTAATTGATGATATATTGGACTTGTACTCCATGATCTGAAGCTTAATTGATAGTATATTGGACTTGTACTCCATGGTTTGAAGCTTAATTAATGGTATATTGGACTTGTACTCCATGGTTTGAAGCTTAATTAATGGTATATTGGACTTGTACTCCATGGTCTCAAGCTTAATTGATAATATATTGGACTTGTAATGTAGCTTTAACAATTTTTCAGTCATATCGCTACGATGTCTGCACTAGTGACAGTTTATAGTGATGTCTAGTGCTGGGGCATCATGCCACTAACATGTAGCATGAGGTCCCACCGAGTCACATTATCCTGACACCAGGCCGACCAGTCCTAACACTAACCTCTTAATTCTGAGCACCAAGCGAGGCAGCTGTTAGTACCATTTTTGTAAGTCAAACCCATGACCTCCTGCATCCGAGGTGGATGCTCTGACCACTAGGCCACTGGAGCGGTCTTAATTGATGGTATATTGAACTTGTACTCCATGGTTTGAAGCTTAATTAATGGTATATTGGACTTGTACTCCATGGTTTGAAGCTTAATTAATGGTATATTGGACTTGTTCTCCATGGTCTGAAGCCTAATTGATGGTATATTGGACTTGTACTCCATGGTTTGAAGCTTAATTGATGGTATATTGGACTTGTACTCCATGGTTTGAAGCTTAATTGATGGTATATTGGACTTGTATTCCATGGTCTGAAGCCTAATTGATGGTATATTGGACTTGTTCTCCATGGTCTGAAGTGTAATTGATGGTATACTGCACTTGTTCTCCATGGTCTGAAGCGTAATTGATGGTATATTGGACTTGTACTCCATGGTCTGAAGCTTAATTGATGGTATATTGCACTTGTTCTCCATGGTCTGAAGCTTAATTGATGGTATATTGCACTTGTACTCCATGGTCTGAAGCTTAATTGATGGTATATTGCACTTGTTCTCCATGGCCTGAAGCTTAATTGATGGTATATTGGAATTGTTCTCCATGGTCTGAAGCGTAATTGATGGTATATTGCACTTGTTCTCCATGGTCTGAAGCTTAATTGTTGGTATATTGGACTTATACTCCATGGTTTGAAGCTTAATTTATGGTATATTGCACTTGTTCTCCATGGTCTGAAGCTTAATTGATGGTATATTGGACTTGAACTCCATGCTCTGAAGCTTAATTGATGGTATATTGGACTTGTACTCCATGGTTTGAAGCTTAATTGATGGTATACTGGACTTGTACACCATGGGTTGAAGCCTAATTGATGGTATATTGGACTTGTACTCCATGGGTTGAAGCCTAATTGCTGGTATATTGGACTTGTACTCCATGGGTTGAAGCCTAATTGATGGTATATTGTACTTGTACTCCATGGTCTGAAGCTTAATTAATGGTATATTGGACTTGTACTCCATTGTTTGAAGCTTAATTGATGGTACCAGCCTTTGTGTGCCCTTGGGAACAGTACTTCACTTCCATTTCCTCCCACTGATTTAGTCACTTATGTGTTGAAAGTGCAAACAACTAAATGTGCTCTTATTGGCAAGGGGATTCATATTTTTTAGTAAGCATCTTTGTTGACTTTTGATCACTTATTTTCGTGCATTAGATGACTCATATAATTCATATAATTATTGCTTTGCATACATTTGAACAGTTTCTGATATGGAGAAAAATATTTTTATTTGAATTTGTTGTGACACTAAGACTCCTTTGAATATCTTCATATCATTTTAGGTACCATTTCACGTCCCTAAAGAAGTACATAGTGCCTTTGTGAACTTCAAAATTGTAGACAAGGTAAGTCAAAACATATGAATGAATGTAAGAATCTTAGTGAGATACAGAATCTTGCTGCTTATGGTTGGAGAAAAATGCTCAGATTGAAGGTAAAATAAGAAGTAAGATTATTATTGCTTCTTGTCGAATAATGTATAAATTTATGATCTGGTACAGTTTATGCCCAATTGATTCTGGAAATTGAGTGCTAAAGTTAGTGAAGATTTACCAACTGTATTACTTCCTTGGACTGAGGTGTTTTGTATGGTAAGCTGAACATCCCTTACATTGTATTGATGGAATTGTAATTTCAAGTAAAAATATGGCATTCTTGTGCAACAGATGTATACTTATGACTGTTAAAGCAGGAATAAGCAAAAAAATATTGTTGTTTTAAAATTTATTGAAGAAAACATTTACTGGACAATTAAACTACATCCAGCCAAAAACATTTTGAGCTTTGTGAGTTCTGATCAAACTTTTGTCCAAGCACTCTTCAGACAATCAGATCCTTCAAAATGTTAAAAAATGGATTTATATATTGATTTTAGGAAGCTGCTGAGGCCCTAAGCTGTGCTTTGCCAACCTAACTGAGATATCAGAGAAGGAGAGAGAAAGAGATAAATAATTCTTCCTTTTAGGGATTAAATTGAAAGCACGTAGTATTCATGCTTCTATCGATTCATCCATCTATCCATATATCAAACTTTCATTTCTGCTTTAATGCATTTGAGATTGGACATGATCACTATAAGGTGTGTTACTTACCACATTAGGGGAGCTATCTTTAATGTCACGATCACAGCTAAAAGTAATTTTTTGCCTTTGCATCACACTTTCCCTTCTGCTGAATGACTTCAAAGCATTTTGAGATTAAGGGATGAAACTAGGTATCATTAGAATATATGTCAAATACTATATTGGGGCTTTTGTCTTTTGGGTCAAGGTCATGGCTCAATATGTTACCTTTTTGTCACACTTTTCCTTCCACTGAATAATTTTAATATCTTGGGATTAAATGCTGAAAGCTGTTATACATGTTGTCATTAGCAGGTCAGTGTTCTATAGTTATATGTCAAAATCTTCTATTAAACTTCCCATTCCACTATTTAAGTTTAGGTCTATTACACTTCCCTTTGCACTCTTTAAGTTTAGGTCTATTACACTTCCCTTTGCACTCTTTAAGTTTAGGTCTATTACACTTCCCTTTCCACTCTGTAAGTTTAGAGCATTACACTTCCCTTCCACTCTTTAACTTTAGAGCATTACTTTTTCCTTTCCATACTTTAAGTTTAGAGCATTACACTTACCTTTCCACTTGTTAAGTTAAGGTCTGTTGCACTTCCCTTTCCACTCTTTAAATTTAGGTCTATTGCACTTCCCATTCCACTATTTAAGTTTAGAGCATTACACTTCCCTTTCCACTCTTTAAGTTTAGTGGATTACTCTTCCCTTTCCACTCTTTAAGTTTAGAGCATTTCACTTCCCTTTCCACTCTTTAAGTTTAGAGCATTACACTTCACTTTCCACTCTTTAAGTTTAGGTCTATTGCACTTCCCTTTCCACTCTTTAAATATAGGTCTATTGCACTTCCCATTCCACTATTTAAGTTTAGGTCTATTACACTTCCCTTTCCACTCTTTAAGTTTAGATCTATTACACTTCCATTTCCACTCTTTAAGTTTAGCACATTACACTTACCTTTCTACTTTTCAAGTTTAGCGCATTACACTTTCCTTTCCACTCTTTAAGTTTAGAGCATTACACTTCACTTTCCACTCTTTAAGTTTAGGTCTATTGTACTTCCCATTCCACTCTTTAAGTTTAAATAATTACACTTCCCTTTCCACACTTTAAGTTTTGGTCTGTTATACTTCCCATTCCACTCTTTAAGTTTAAATAATTACACTTCCCTTTCCACACTTTAAGTTTAGGTCTATTGTACTTCCCATTCCACTCTTTAAGTTTAAATAATTACACTTCCCTTTCCACACTTTAAGTTTTGGTCTGTTACACTTCCCTTTCCACACTTTAAGTTTTGGTCTATTATACTTCCCTTTCCACTCTTTAAGTTTAAATAATTACACCTTCCTTTCCACACTTTAAGTTTTGGTCTATTATACTTCCCTTTCCACTCTTTAAGTTAGAGCATTTGAGAGGATGGGCTCAGTCTCGGTATAACTAGATATTATCATTAAAAGAAACTGTGTCATGTACCACATATAGGGTCTTCAAGGTTAAGGACACAGGTCAATATCAGATACATTTTTCTTTTGTTTTCAAACTTTATAGCTGTTTAAGATAAATGGGTGAAGTTGGTATACTTATATATTGTCACAAGAAGATGCGTTGCATTGCAAATTTGCGGTCCTATCCTCAAGGCCAAGTTCAGTGGGAAGTATCTTAGGGTTTCTTTTGTCCTGCTTTATATGAAGAATTTAAAGCAGCTTGAAGTACAGGGATGAACACTTATGCTTTTGCATATCATTATCATAGTCAAGGTTTTATCTTAATGGTCAAGGTTGCTGATCAATTTCTTGTACCATTTTCCTCTAATGCTCAGTGAGGTTAGGGAAAGAAACTTGGTTACTTTCATTATATGTCCAGTAACTATACATCTTTATTGTGGGAGCTGCAGAAGCTGACTTGGTGGAACATTGGACTTGTAATCCAAGCATGGCAGGTTCAATACCCACCCAGGACAGGCCATTTCCTCTGCATCATACAACTAATAAATGGTGTTAAAACCAAACAAACAGCCATTGATAAAAGTCATAGTAAGATTTCTTTATTATGAACTTCTGTGATTTCACTGAATTTGCTTGTAACCTTATGCTTTGCAGATTGACAAAGGAAAGATATATGCAGCAAGTATGAAATAACAAAAAATGGTGAAATGGAAATAAGCAGTACATTTAAATGGGATCTTCTATTTCATAACTGCAGTTAAAAAAAGTTATTGTCAACAATTTTAACCAAAAGTGGGCACTTTATGTAATTCTTTTTGTCTCATGTGATACAAGCGTTACAAAATAAGTTCCTATAAAAAGTGAGTCTGCATTGATGCATTGGAAAGCACAGTGTTTCTATAATTCTGCTCTGCTCTTTTTACTGTTTTTTTAAAAATAAGTATTTTTTACCCATTGATGACTTTATTGGTAATAGGTGTAAAATTTTTAGTTTCACTTGTCCACAAGACCACTGTTCATTCCATACATGATGCAAAACCCTTATGCTTTGATCTCTACTTGGGCAAGTTGTGTCCCACTGAAATGTCACTACATCAGGCATATAAGGGGGTTATGGGGTATAAAACTTTAGTAGGATACGCTTCTAAAGGCAATAGTTCACATACTCTATGCTAGAATCCTATAAGGTCATTGACTTTAGCATTTTCAGATATGGTGGTTTAAAAGATAAAAACTCCCATATTTTACTTTTAAGAAGAAGACTGTTTCTTAATATGAGTAAATTATTTATGTATTAAAATTTCATATTTTAAGTTATTGGCTTATTAAACATTTCTTTCTGTGAGAAAATTTTTCTCATGTCAAGATAATGGTAGTCTTATATCAACAAATAAACCAATACCTTACAAATTTTCTCTTATTAAAGGAAAGACAGATTTCCTTGTTTTGATTTTTTTTAAACATGAGACATTCTGTTTATGTAAAAAAGGGTATATAGCTAGAAATAGAATCTTAGCTAGAAAATGTGTTAATACAAAAAAAGTTTCTTAAAAGTGTTCTGGATAACAAAACATTGTTCTTAAGAAAACACATAGTTATAATTCATATTGTAAGAATATTATGATATAATTACACTTAGAAAAAGTCAGTAGAAATAAATTCTTGGCAAAATATTTTTTCTTAATGCAAAAATGATGGGGTTTTTTTTCCACTAAAACAATTGATAAGATTTTGGTTCTCATTTTGGTTTTTTTTGGGCTGAAGATACTAAAAGTTGAGAACATTAAAACAAAATCACAACAAAGAAGACATTTTTAACTGAAAAATAGGTGTGTGGACTTCATTGTATCTTCAAACTGGTGAGCTTCTAAGCATCTCTTCAGTGTCATCAGTACTTTGATTTGACAGGAATTGGAATATTGGCACAAATTCATGTAGATTTTGGATGATTTTGAATGAGGTCCATGCAGTATAGTGTGGAGATCTTGCATTTGATTGGCTAAGCTTGTTAACTCTCAATAGATTATAGTTGCTCAGACTTTGTAAATAAACTGGATATCATAAAACTTTGTAAATAATCTGGATATCATCAAACTTTGTACATAATCTGGATATCATCAAACTTTGTACATAATCTGGATATCATCAAACTTTGTAACCAATCTGGATATCATCAAACTTTGTAACCAATCTGGATATCATCAAACTTTGTAACCAATCTGGATATCATCAAACTTTGTACATAATCTGGATATCATCAAACTTTGTAAATAATCTGGATATCATCAAACTTTGTAACCAATCTGGATATCATCAAACTTTGTAACTAATCTGGATATCATCAAACTTTGTAAATAATCTGGATATCATAAAACTTTGTAAGTAATCTGGATATCATCATGATCTTAGTAAGATTGCAGTGTTTACATGTAGGTTAGTTAACTGCCTGTAAAATCAGTAACCATGGTAACAAACATGTTGTGGCTATCATCTAAACAGAAAGTGCATATAAAGAAGGCTTAGTGACATGGTGGAGCTGGTATTAAAATGGATGGGAGATAATAAGGTAGTATTTTTACAACATGAACCTTCCTAGTCAACTGTCAAGTAAGGCTGTCACTTTTACAAAAAGCTGTAAAAGTATAAATGACTTTTAGAACATGAAATGATTTCTTTTAAACATGATCAGCCTGCATGCCAGAACTGTCACATTATGCTGTATGCAAGTTGATTAGCCCTTTACTTCATACGAACTCCTTTGGACATCTCTACCTCATTCTCATGAAGTGCTTGTGGACACATCTACCAGATTTGCATACTATTTAAAACTGGTTTTCATTGCACAACATATGGGGAATACCCCATATTCAACACAATAGGCATTGCAGGAAATTTTGATGATGTTAGATCACATGGTTCCTGTTTAACATAATGTTTTAATCTGAAAAATAAAAATAGTAATTAGGTCAATTTTAAAAATGGAGTTAGTGGATTTTATTTGTCCGTTTCTTGAGAGTTTGGATGATGAAAATTATGACTTCAAAGGTATCAATGAGGCATTTATTGGCTCTGATATCAATGTAGCTTACTTTGATTTTGACAGTTCATCCAGTTTTCACCTGTTACCTTAAGCAGCTGTGTGCATGTGACAGTAACCACACTTTAGAAAACTGCCTCAGCAGGATGGCTAAACCAGGTGAGAGTAGCCAGTGGGTTTCAAAGTCTCAGTGAGTTAATTACCTCTCTACCCTAGTGTGTGAAGGCAGTTCACCTCTCTACCCTAGTGTGTGAAGACGGTTCACCTCTTAACCCTAGTGTGTGAAGACAGTTCACCTCTCTACCCTAGTGTGTGAAGACAGTTCACCTCTCTACCCTGGTGTGTGAAGACAGTTCACCTCTCTACCCTAGTGTATGAAGACAGTTCCGTTGGACTGGGTGCATGAGATCACTGGGAAGATCCAACAGCCAGAAAGGTGGCTCTGCAAGGATTTGTGGAGAGCAAAGGGCATGACAGGGCACGAAAAACATTATGGCCATCCACTGCAGCCACTTAGACATTTCACCATACCACTAGACCCCTTTGCAACATCTTTTACATCTAATAATCTTTCACGCTCAGGTTTTCAATGCAGTCTTTCTTCCTTAAGCCCTGTGTTAATGGGGGTGTGACAAAGCAATAGGTGGAGATGACCACTGGCAGTTGTAGTCACAATCCTGCATGGGGGGACACCTGCACACCCTTGCATGAGGGAGGAGCCCAGATAAGGTGTCCCAAATACTGCCTGTGCTGCAGTATCTGGCCTGCTTACCCTGGTTGGCAGATCATCCCAAAGATGGTTGAAGAATTACAAAGAAAAAATAAAAATAGCTCATTCTTGGAGCATGGAATGCCCAAACACTTTTGGACATGGACACCAATGCAAGACCTGAGGGAAGGACATCCTTTATCTCAAAGGAACTTGCTTGCTGTTGCATTGATATTGCTGCAGTAAGTGAAACAAGGCTCACAGATGATAGTATGCAGAAGGAAGTTGGAGAGATACATTTTTTCTGGAAGATGAGCTGGAACCAAGGCTCACAGATGATGGTATGCAGAAAGAAGTTGAAAGGGATACATTTTTGTTTGGAAGATGAGCTGGAATTAGGGCTGCACAGATCGGTGCTCACTATCAGAACTAATCTGATGGACACCCCTACCCTCCCAGTTGGCATCAACGAGCAACTGAAGAAGCTGTGCTTCCCTCTGAATAAGTCACATCATGTAACCATCAGTAGTGCCTTTGAAAAAGCAAAGGAGCAGTTCTGTGAGGACATAGACTCTGCTTATTAAGTCCACACCCACCAGTAACAAACTGACTTTCCTGGGCGACTTGAGCACCAGAGTTGGGAAAACTAACAGTGACTGGAAGGGAGTTCTTGGCCTACACAGTGTGGAGAAGCTGAGTTGTTCCTGAGCATGTGTCATGAGCACATGCTGTGCATCACTAACACCGTATTCTGGCAACCTGATAAGTACAAAACTACATGGATACATCCAAGTTCCAAACAGTAGCATCTGGTAGACTACTTCATTGTCAGACAGAGTGACCTGCAGGACATCAGAATCATGAGCATTATGTGAGGTGCTGAGTGCTGGACCAACCACAGACTAATCAGATCAATTCTTAGCATAAGCATTGTTCCCAGTCAGTGGAAACATCATCAGGTCACCATTTTAACACAGCCGAACTGAAACCATTGAAACCGATTCAAAGATTCTACACTCAGCCAATGTGCACACTTAAGTTGCACTTCCACTGCTATGTCTTGTTTGGAATAATGTTTTTGTAATCCTGCATTCAAATCTGCCTGGTGTTGTGGACCTCCAATCAGCAGTTTGTGTTCTGGCAACCCAGCATACCTTGCCAGTGTACTGTTCTGAAAGTTATTGTTTTCTGCACATTTGGTCATGGTGGTTTATTTAGCCTCTGTACATATATGGCAAAATATAAAGGCATCTTTACTGTCACATTCTTCACTCGACTTAACTTCTTTTTGAAAATGTTGCCAGATGTGTTTTCAACCATTGCTGCACAAACTACGTTTTATCTTACGAGTAACCATTACCTCATCTTTGGATGATGAAGGCTTCAGGTTCAATAACAATACAGTCAGAGGTCTTGGAAATGCTTAATCACGCGTATTTGAATGCAATTTTTTTTTACCTAGGATGTAGAAAATTACTTATACAGGAGTCCATACACACACATTTGCCTGACGGTAAATTCAGGGACTTGCCAGTCCTGCTTCAATCATCTGCTGAGTGGGAAAATGTGTTGATCAAATGATCATTTTAGCTGTGCTGGTATTTACAGTGAGAAAATTCAGTGGCTGAAAGACCACCAGATGTGCATGTTTTCACTGTAAAAGTACATCTGAAGAACATGATCCAATAGCTTGGCGGCAAGTTCAAAGACTTGACTAGCTGCAGAGTGGTGGTAAAATGTACTGATATTTACAATGGCTGAATTCAGAGGCAGAAAGACACAGTGATGTACTTTTGTATAAGAATACATCAAATGAACAACTTTACCTTTCATTATTGTGTTCATTTCCAAGTGTAGCTGAATAAGCAGTGCATGTGACCTCAAAATCAAGACATGTTGAGAGTTAGACAAAATGCTGTTTGCAAATTTGGATAAGTATTTTGGGGCAAATTGGTGAAGATTGTAATGAGAATTTGCTAGAACTGATATTTCACACGGAACACTATGTGTAATGCTTAGCTTAGTGCATGGAGTAAGACGTTTCCTTGGCCTGACATAATTCACTCTCACTTTAATGGACAAACACGAGTTATATGTCACTGGTGTAAGAAGTTAGAGTCCTAATGGCAACCACTGGTTCTACTCATCTGGAATTTTAGCCACTTCAGGTATGCCCAATATGATTTTGGTAGGGGACTGCAGCTTTTGTTGGTGGGACTCCTGTGATTTCCAAAATAGACACCTAGCTTTAAAATCCTAGCAAGACCACTACTATTATCATCGGTCGGTCATAAACGTGGTCCAAAAGATAATTTTGTTTGTTTTGGATCTATTTTAATTGTTTGCCTTGGATGCCATTTTCAGTCGATTGCTGACAGTATATTGGAACAATGCAAGGTATAAAATTGAGCGAATGGAAATTGTTGCTTCATTGCGTGACAAAAATGCGCCTAAAATAATAGTTTCTTGTGAGAATCACTTTAAAATTACTGGTTTATTTTCCACCTCTTTCTTGGGTTTGGTGATTATAAGGTTCTAACATCCTGTTGCTACAAATGATGTGACAGTTTCAGGTCACATAAGGTCAGCTCCAGGCTCCACGCTTAGTTTTAACCCTGTGTGTTATGATAACATTAGCATAAGAAACTGATGTGCATGTGTTTTCCATTTGGGAGAGTTGTAATCTAGCCATTAAAGTAGTTAGACCAAACCTTAATTTTGTTTTAATCAACAAAACATAATATTGGGGTGTGTCAGTTTATCTACTGGCAATGATTTGTAGACCAAACCTTTGTTTTTTGTTAATGAGAAAAATGTAAAAGTCCGGTGCGTCAATTTACATACCGGCGACTCTTTTTGTGCATCGAATCAGAAAAGTCTGCGTATTTGACGCATGACATGTGGGTAGATTAAACACTGCATAAGTGATCAATTTTTATTTATAATTTTAGAAACATATTTTAATAATTGCTAATGTTAGAAGATGATTGCATCCTGAAGTTCATAAGAACTTTGAGATAAGTTTGGAATAAAATTCTTTTCCACAGTTCTAAAAAGAACTGCCATGTTGAAAATTGAAATAAAGGCTTCCTTATTATCATAATCAGTGCAATACATGTTGTTTGCATTATGGTTTGGAGAATAGTCAGAACAATATCATCTGGTGATTCCACTCAATTCAAGGTCATCCATGTGCCATATTTTAAAACACAGCATCGAATTGAAGGTTGCTTCAGTGCCTGGTGCCTGTCCGTCTGATGTCTGTCTCTCTATATCTCTCAGCATTGTCAGTTCAGATATAACCTGTTGGAAGCTAGTAGCAAACAGTTTTATCCATTATGTGAAATGTGTCGAACAATAAACTGTATCACCCATTTGCTTGCATTCCTTTTCCATTGTGCTATTAACATCACTATTAAGGGATTTTGGTACCAGTTATAATGGCTGATGAAGAACAATTGTCAGAATTATCCTTCTGCATGCAGCTATTAATGGGGATCTACAGAAATGTTTTCTGAATCTAGTCGCTGCTGTGTTCTGTCATTCTAGAAACAATCATAATCTTCCTAGCCATATTGGCATAGAATTTGAAACTATAAAAGCTGCATGTCTTGTGAAGTCCAGCACATGTACACTATAATCTCAGCACATGTACACTATAATCTCAAGACATCTACACCATAATCTCAAGACAAGTGCACCATAATCTCAGCACATGTACACTATAATCTCAAGACATGTACACCATAATCTCAGCACAGGTACACCCTAATCTCAGCACATGTACACTATAATCTCAGCATATGTACACTGTAATCTCAACACATGTACATTGTACTCTCAGGATATGTACACCCTAATCTCAGTATATGAACACCATAATCTCAGCACATGTACACCGTGATCTCAGCACAAGTTTACTATAATCTCAGCACATGTTCACCATAATCTCAGCACATGTACACTATAATCTCAGCACATGCACACCCTAATCTCAGTATATGTACACCATAATCTCAGCACATGCACACCCTAATCTCAGTATATGTACACCATAATCTCATCACATGTACACCGTGATCTCAGCACAAGTTTACTATAATCTCAGCACATGTTCACCATAATCTCAGCACATGTACACTATAATCTCAGCACATGCACACCCTAATCTCAGTATATGTACACCATAATCTCAGCACATGCACACCCTAATCTCAGTATATGTACACCATAATCTCATCACATGTACACCGTGATCTCAGCACAAGTTTACTATAATCTCAGCACATGTTCACCATAATCTCAGCACAAGTTTACTATAATCTCAGCACATGTTCACCATAATCTCAGCACATGCACACCCTAATCTCAGTATATGTACACCATAATCTCAGCACATGTACACCATGATCTCAGCACAAGTTTACTATAATCTCAGCACATGTTCACTATAATCTCAGCACATGTACACCATAATCTCAGCACATGCACACCCTAATCTCAGTATATGTACACCATAATCTCATCACATGTACACCGTGATCTCAGCACAAGTTTACTATAATCTCAGCACATGTTCACCATAATCTCAGCACATGTACACTATAATCTCAGCACATGCACACCCTGATCTCAGCACATATACATTGTAATCTCTCCATCAGCTTAACTGACATCTTAAATTTTGTAAAATGTGTTAGTCGTTTTAGTCTCAACTAGTCTTGCTGGGTTCTTGATCATGTGACAGTATGGTATTAGAGCTTACAAAGGTTTATCAGACTTTCTGTTAAATAAATGGTCAGTGATGGATGAAATGTTTTACATTCAGTTCGTGTAAAGCTTCTTTGTTGTTGGTCCTATGATGTAGATGCTCTAGTCGAAGTCCTTTGTGACACTTTTCACTGTTCTCCATTCCATTTTGCACTTTATTTGAGACTAAATAAAGTCTGAGAGCTTTGAAGCAGTTAACCTAAACAGACAAAAAAAAGTAAAGCTAGTCAAGAAAATCTGGTGCAGTGATTTGTGATTTGTGATTTTTATTTTTAACGTAGCTTTAACAATTTTTCAGTCATATCGCTACGATGTCTGCAATGTGGCAGTTTATAGTGATGTCTAGCACTGGGGCACCATGCCGCAGACATGTAGCATGATGTCCAACCCAGTCACATTATCCTGACACCAGGCCGACCAGTCCTAACACTAACCTCTTAATGCTGAACGCCTAGCGAGACAGCTGTTAGTACCATTTTTTAAGTCTCTGGTATGACTCGGCCGGGGATCGAACCCACGACCTCCCGCATCCGAGGTGGACGCTCTAACCACTAGGCCACCAGAGCGGTTCATTTGGTGCAGTAATATAACAGAATTGGAGATAGAATGTATATAATATTCTTGGGTCCGTGATAAACCAGGACCAAGTTATTCATAGATTGATGAATGATCATTACGTTGGAACAGCTGATATGGTCAATTATATATAAAGAATAGCACCTGATCATTCTTTGAGATGACATTTTGTTATAAAAGTGCAAATGAAAAGAATTGTTTCTGAAATAATTTTTGTAAGTATCAGCAGTTTTTTCCATATCAATCCTTTAATCCAGATAGACACAGCAAATGCTGACTAATTAAATTTTCAAACCTTTTATTTAATCACAGATCTCCATGAAAAAATATTTGTCTTAAGAAAGAAGGGCATACAGAAATCAGCAAGAACTATCTTGATAACAACAGGAACTACAGAAGGACTAGCCCTACACTTGAAATCATATAAGATGCTTTGTATAAGTTAGGTTTCTATGATTATGACACAAATTGAGCCACAAACCTCAGTAGAACAAACAACAGCAACCCTAATCCACAGGTGCATTATGCTATGGGAGATCAGGATCTTTGTTGTTTGCAGTTTTACTTAACTTACAAGCAAGTATATATGCATGTTGGGGATAATGTCCAGTCCACTGTTCATTAGAAGCTGCCTGGTTTTGTAAATGGTAAAATTCCAACAGTTATCTTTTTTACTTTCCATTGCCAAGAAAGGTTCACAGAAAAATATCTTAGATGTTTGAACCACGATTTTTGACCAATCTGGTGACTTTTTTACCAATCTGGAGACTTTTTGACTTTAGTTGTCAATTGCTTTACCTTTGTGTGGTGTATATAACTAACTAGTATTTTTAAATGTGTTTACCATTGTTGATGTTTTGGTGTGTTTTATAATGCAGGAGACCTGATTTTGACATTGCCCATCAATATGCAACTGTTCTTGAACTAGAAACTTTCTGATATACAGACAAATAGACTAGTTGATGGCCTCAAGAGAAACTAGATACATTTGTATTCTTATTGAACTATCCTTGTTAAATAAAGAATTATTATTATTATTATTATTGTTATTATTATTCAGGTGGACTGAAATCTTGTATCACTTGGGCAAGAACATAATTTAACACATCAGTAAGGACAGCTTCTTGGCAAGAACATAATTTAACACATCAGTAAGGACAGCTTCTTGGCATGAACATAATTTAACACATCAGTAAGGACAGCTTCTTGGCAAGAACATAATTTAACACATCAGTAAGGACAGCTTCTTGGCAAGAACATTGTCAGTAAGGACAGCTTCTAGCATAATTTCAGAACAAGAATTTTCAAAAACTAGCAAAATTATATACCACAGGTATTGAAATGAACAGTTTGTAATTTATAAAGAAAAAGTTTAAAATAGAAATACTGTTGGAGAAAGATGTATAATTGCATGCTAGAATAAACTATAACATAAAATATATTTTAAAATTTGTCCATTTGGCACAGAACATATGAAGTTTAATTCTAAAACTCAATCAGAAACTTTTTATGTACGTGGATTTCTCATTGTTCCTTACAGGTGCTTCAAGCTGCAGAACCATTGTCATTAGAATACGTGCAAGCCACCAAGGCAATACCAGGAGGAACGAAACTTGTCAGAAGGTAATAGTGATAGTAAGATCCCCAGGGTTGAAGGGGTGAGGTGGGAATCTTTGGGTGAAATGATAAATCTGGCCAAATGATAATTTGTGTGCACCTCAAGTTACTTCCCATCACTTATTGAAATCTCCCATGTACGCAAAATATAAATATATAACATGGTCAGTTTGGCTTAAGAGTTTGAAGTTTTTCAAGATGTCTAAGCATGCATTATTTCCCAGCACTAAAACATCCAAATATACCCTGAAACATCCATATATAAGCAACTGAAATGTCACTCAGTCAAAATTCAAGTGGTAAATAGAGCGTGAATTCCAGTGGTTGGAATCAAGTTCATAGAATGTGACTATGCCATTACTGAAATCCATGTTCACAGGATTTGCATCATATGTGGACAAAAAAGTGCAGAAACATTTTTGTCCAACTTAATAGCTGGGTTTAACCAGCCAAGCATGCAAGCAGATAATTTTTCAGATAAAGTCAAAACAGGGACTCGGAAATTGCACATAAGTTCTCTTACAAATGGACAAAAGCTACTCACATTGTGGCCCATGCTTTAGGTCCTCACAGGGATTTTTAAAAAAGTCAAAGACATATGCCACAATGAAATATTTGCCATTCTCATTAAAAGTCCTCCTTCTTTTGAAGTCAAAACTCCCAAACAGAATTTGCAGATCTCCTGATTTTTCTTAAGCTGACTTCTATCATGTAGATGATAGTGTCACTAACAAATAACCTAAGGCAAATATTAGTTTGTTGAGGTTGTTTAGAGGCAGATGATTTTAATGACATCAACACAAGAAAAATTGTTATTCACTTAAGTACATTGATAACTACAATAACAGAATATTATTTCATCTACCCTACCCACCCACCCCTACCAATGTACTCAGGACATAAATTGTGATTAATATCCAGCAGGTCTGTGATCAGTGCAATGTATTTTCACCAAGCAAGAAATGTGTTTCTATAAAAGTGAATTTTGGAGGCTGATTTTTTTAGATGAAAGAAAGAAAAGTTTGTGTAGCAAGCTTCTCTAGTTGAACTCCAAATTTATGAGCACTGTTGATCCAGGTAAATAGGACATTTACTAATCTGAATAAAAAATGAAGGTCATTTCCACTACATAATTAGCATTCACTGAATTTGATGGTCAGCTTGTGATTTCTAACATCCTGGTGAATATGGTTCCCACCCCTTTGTCATCATCATCATCATTGGAGGCATTGCTAAGTTCACTGTATTCAACCCAGTCTAGAATGCTGTTTTAGCTGGTTTGTGTTGTCAACTTCTGAGCTGGAAAAGCCAACAGAGGAATCCTATCATACTGCTCACACTTATAGAAGACTAGGGTATCTTTTTTGATCATCTAGAGACAGAGAAAGGTCTGTTATATTTAAAGACTTCTTTCTGACATCTGGAGAAATGTTGATGCACAGGTGAACTTTACCTAATGTTACAGAAGAGAACAATCTTTAGACATTATTTTGATCCTGCCTTTTTCATAGCCAGTGGTTCCCATTGCTATTGTCTTTTGGCCTTTGGATTCTATTGTATAGTTTCAAGTCATGTCAGTCATCATGGCAGTTTTGTGCTTATTTCATATTTTATACAGATCGTAACATCTAATGTTTCTCTTTTGAATAATGGACTTAAGAAATGTGTGCATCTTCTTGTTGAATACTAAATACTTTATGATGGTATTTTTGCCTAGCACATCTGAAGGACATAGTTGTGATGCCTTACAAATCTTCTAAGCCAGTCAAATGCTGTTTTACTTTGTTGAAATAAATGAATCATCTCTTTATCTGAAACAAACAAACCCACATATAATGTCATATTTAGACCTAAATATGAAACCATGTCTGTTCAGAAACCAAATTTTTTTCCACCTTTTGCCATACAAATTCATCTTGATCTAGAAGCAGCAAAAATCAGTCTTGACAATAAAGGGGGCGCTCTACAGTTTCATATTTTGCATAGGGTTAGAATTTTAAAGAAAAAGAATTTCCCTGGCTTTCCTAACTGGTTATGCTGGCTGTTTAAAAAAGACCTTTTATATCTTAGGTATAACTCAAAGAACCTTTAATTCCCTTTATTTTGGTGTATGATTGATGGGTGTAATATGGGTTATAGAGTATACAGCTTGGCTTTACTCCAGACGTGCACCTTTTAAAAAAGTGCGAGCTCCACTTGATCATTTTCACTTCCTGAACTTCAGAGGTAAATTGTATAAAAAAGGGTCAACAATTTTTTTTGTACATTTTATATATTTGGTAATTCATTCATTGCATTTTCAGAAGCTGGTATTGTCTATTCTGGGAAAATTCATTTTCCCCATTTTAATAGTTGCTATGAATAGTGTAATTTAGACTAATTCAGGCTGATTTTTTAGCACAAGGGAGCCGTCATTTTAGTTAGCAGTGTGCTCAGATCATGGACAATTTCCAAAAGTACAATATCCAAAGCAATATCATCCACATGACATTAATGTAGCATAGAGGTATGCCAACATCTCCACTGTGCATATTTTAAATGCAAGTAATTTTACCTTACATATGTCACTCTCTCAAAACTACATAATAACTGGTGAGCGCCCCCAAATGCACTTCAAAATCATGTCCCCATATCACCATCTTGGTTATCACTAAACCCCACCAAATTCGTATTTGATCTTTGCCAATTCAGAAACTCCATATCAAGCCTTCTGTAAATAGAGCTTGATATCAGGCCCAGAACCTTGATATCAAGTCTTCTGTAAATAGAGCTTGATATCATGCCTAGAACCTTGATATCATGCCTTCTGTAAGTAGAGCTTGATATCATGCCTAGAACCTTGATATCAAGCACTATGTAAATAGAGCTTGATATCATGCCCAGAACCAGAGCCTTCTATGATGGCATTACAACCCTGCTTACAGACAGTTTAAAAGTTGAAGCTGCCATTGCAACATCCGTTATTCTTAAGTCCTAGGTAAAAATTTGGAGTGGGTTTCTTAGCACCTACCCCCAGGGAAGGAAGCCAAGGTGGCCATGTTTATACATGTACCAGTACATCTTATGTGCATTCTTCATCAAGATTTTGTCTTTAGCTAAGGCTTTTTTTCCTCCAGTGTATGTACTGTAATACCTGGAATCAGGAAACTTGGTGAGGAGATGCATCTTGATGAAGACTACATCGTCATCACAAAGTTGGTCTTTGTGAAACATATTACATGTTTCACTAACTTTGGTTAAATTTTGTGTTTTAAATTTATTTTACCCTTTCAACCAAAGAAAGTCACTGTCACCTTCATTTGAATGCTTTACTAACATAAGTTAAATATTCGTATTTTACCACATAGAATTTTCCTTACTATATACATTCTAGCATACACAGAAAGCACTTTCTGACCATTGTACTTAAGTTGGTATACATTTTTATTCATTTGTCAACTGTTCATATAAATCACTATACATTACCATAGGTTACCCTCAGCAGGTTAAATGTTTTATACTGTGTGAATGAGTGGACTGCATGCTTTCCTGTGAGATTTCAGCTGTAGTGGCTGATCAAGGTAATTACTGATGTTTCTTTGTGTGACTGAACATAAATTGGCTTATCTAATGTAACTGAGGAATCTTACAGTCCTTGTTAATGTGCTAGATTGTCCAAACCCATTTGTGACATTATTACTGCATTGGCACACATATTGTTTTTCTTTTAAAAATTGCTGAAAATGGCTCATGTAGCCAGTACCCTGGATTGCCAAAAATAATTGTAACCCAAATGTAACTGTGGTCAAGTAAATATTCCTAAAGTAACTTCATATTTTACAGGCAAAAGTCACCATTTATGGAATGCTTATATTTTGGTTAACTTATTCATCTCCTTTGATTGTTTGCTTATTTTGATGAATAACATTTTGGAAAGTGAGGAAAATACATTTGGAGTGAAAACAATGGCATCTATTAAACACCATCCCAGTGTTGTATATTTTATCTGTTGCTAATTATTTTTTACGGTTTTTTTAATTAAAAAAAAGATTGATTTTTGTCAAGATGTTGGTGAATGTTGGCATTTCAAATAGTAAAATTGGATGGAAAGTATATTCTCTACTGATCTTGAGGTATTTAGCAGTTCAGACAAAAGATAATTTTCACTGCATTTTTTTGGGGTAGGTTTGAGGAGTTACACATACGGGGAATGCTGTGTATGAACAACTTGGTCAGTTCTCTAGATGTTGAGACACTGGGCGGATCAGAGAGGATTTGTACCATGTGGCAAGGTCTGCTTCAGGTGGCACGGTCACAGCACAGTGAGTTTTTGATACATAAATTGAGCTCTTAAAATTAATTAAGGATTTAAATTTTACAGTATATGAGTTTGTTATCCGATGGGATAATAAACTTGATGATTCAACTCTTATTTAAACACCTGCCATAAATCCAAGCATGGCTATTTGTCATTGAGTCTGTTTTGTCTATCTGTCTGTTTGTCAAACAATTGTCTGTCTGTCTGTCTGTCAAACAATTGTATATCAGTCTGTCAAACATTTGTCTGTCAGTCTGTTTGTCAAACAGTTGTCTGTCAGTCTCTTTGTCAAACAGTTGTCTGTCAGTCTGTCAAACAATTGTCTATCAGTCTGTTTGTCAAACAATTGTCTGTCAGTCTGTTTGTCCAACATTTGTCTATCAGTCTGTTTGTCAAACATTTGTCTATCAGTCTGTTTGTCAAACAGTTGTCTGTCAGTCTGTTTGTCAAACATTTGTCTATCAGTCAGTTTGTCAAACATTTGTCTATCAGTCTGTTTCTTAGTTTGTTACAGTTACCATACTTAGTAAATATTTTGCTTTTGGGGTAAAGACTGTATATTTTGTGGGTCAAAAAAGGTCAGTAGTCGATGAGACTGTGACTGAAAGATGAGAAAAGTGGTTTACACGCAGTAACATTAGTTCTGCGTCACAGGCATGGGCCAAACTTTGCAGGTGGCTTGCACTTTGGCTATGAAAGAAGTCTATCGATTTTTGGGTCTGAAGTTCAAGGTAACTGTGGCTGATAGAAAAACATTTTCTGCATAGTAACATGACAGGCCTGGACTAAACTTAAATTTTTTTAAATAGTTTGTGTTTGAGGTAACGAAAAAGTTTTTGTTTTTTGGAGTCAAAAGATCACAGGAAGAAAAGTAGTTTCCCCACAGTAAGATTATTTCTACATCACAGCCTGGGCAAAACCTTGCTATTGGGGTAAAGTTCAAGCCTGTTGATTTTATGGTCAACAGATAAAAGGTCAAGGTCACTAAGGCTTATATGACTCCACACCATCAGCCTGGAACTTGTTTGTGGATTGTTGACTTTTTTGGTAGAAAGAAGCCTATTAATTTTGGGATAAAATAGGTAGAAAATCAAGGTAATTGTGATGGAAATTAGCACAGGGTTTAATTTCACTCAGTATTGAAAAGTGCTTGAATTAGGTGGTTTTTCCTTGTAAAATGCTTGAATTTGAGGCCAGCTCCAACAAGTCCTGGAAATGTGCTTGAAAGCCACTCCAACAAGTCCTGGAAATGTGCTTGAAAAAGCTCAGTATTCTTTGAAAAGTCTTTTAGTTTTGAAACACAGTGATTACACTGGAAAACATTTTCAGATATAATTGTGAATTCCACCCAAGAACGTGATGGGCAATCTTCCTAAAATTGTAGATCCAAATTGGGTCACTTTCATATTCAGTCAAACTTCTGGGGTCCCTTATGTGCTTGTTGGTACCTCTCTGTAAGCACTTCATTATCTTCAAATAAATGGATTTTGCATTAACAGGGTTGTTAAGTTTGATCAAATTATTAGATGAAATACTCTGTTTCAGAAGAGTGTTTTTGAACACAGTTGCCAGAAGTGCTATGTCTAAGGTGGCCAAGCAATTAACATGGAGCTATGTGTTGTAGTTGTTGAAAGGAAATTTAAAATAGGATTGCTGGTTAAAAGTGCATTGAAGTCTGATATCAAGGTTAAAAAGGACAAAGAGAATGAAAGATTAACAATAGGATTTTTGTACATGTATTATAAAGATTGCTTAAACAAGAATAATTTATTAGGATCAGAAACTATGGCCAGTAAGACTTCTAACTCCCAGACTGATGTAGACGAGGGGACTGCATCCATATCCAACCACCCACACAAAGGTCTTACATCTACATTGTCTTTCCCCTACTGTATATATTTACTTATGAGCCCAAACTGCACAGACCCATACTTGCCATTGCATAATGCATAAATCAGTAGAACATGGAGCCTGATCTGTAGATGCATTATGCCATGGCAGATCAGGATGTTTGTTGTTTGCAGTTTGACTCATCTTATAAGCAAGAATATATGGTAGTTGAAGAAATGTTTATTTCAGAATTTTGTGGACTTGACACACCATGTGAAACAGTCTTGAGATGCAGAGAACCTTGTGAAACAGTCTAAGTTTTGAGATGCAGAGAATTATAGCACTTAAAATAATTTTTTTATCTTTCAATTACCTAATAAAATGTATGAAATGTGGATAACAAGTGTTTTTTTTATAATAAATTAGTCTTCATATCATGATGAAATTTGTTTGGAGGGCTTGCACTTAAGGTATGTAAGAGACTTGTTAATTTTGGGGTCAGAAGGTCAAAGGTCAAGATAAATGTTAGAGAAAAATGGATTAAAAAAAGTAACTTTTGATCTTAGGGTATTAAAGGAACCATTTGATTCTGGGATCAGAAAACATAAATATTGTAAGTCTAAACAAAATTAATGGTTTCTGTGTAGTATATTTAGTTCAAGACTACATTACCATGATCAGAAGTCAAGGTTTTTGAGACAAGTGATGCCAGTTTTCAGGACTATTAAATGCTGGGCAGTCATATTCAGATCTTTAGGGCAATATCAAATCCTCTTAAGAAACTTATTAGCTCTACTGGGATGACCAGTTGTTCATTGTCCAACATCTGTCCAATACAAGTTTTTTTTATCACTACTCCTCCCAAACAAACTTGGAGGATTGCCACAAAACTTTGCTGCCCGGATATCCCTGCAGTGGCTGTCTTGGATTCTGTTGATCCTTTCTTCTGAATGGATGGTCATAACTCATATCAACATGGGGTTTTCATTAAAAGATTTCTTATGTCTAGTTCTTCGTAAAGAAAATGGTATCGATTTGATGTCTGGTATGGTTGTATGGCCATCACAGCAGCCATCTTAATAGTGTTGTTAATGCTTCTTGTCTTTAACAGAAAGTCATATCAGCATGGGATTTCACCAGAAGACTTCTTATGATTTCTAGTTGTCCGAAATAAGAATGATGCTGCTTGGATTTCCAATATGGCACCACAGTAGCAATCTTGAAAATCTTGTCGCTACTCAATATGGAGTTTTCACTTAAACATTTCTTATGATGTCTAGGTGGTCCTGAATGAAAATGATGTCAATCTGTCTTCCATTATAACCATGACAGCAACTATCTTGGACTCTTTTTTGATTCCTAGTCCTGAACAGAAAGTCCTATCAAGATATGATTTTCATGAGAAGACATCTTGTGCTGTTGAGTAGGTCTGAAATGAAAATGTTGCTAATCTGACATCCAGTCCAACATACCTATCCAACCTCACCCATGTGTACACACCAGCAAGATACTTACGCTCCTCTTCTGACAATCGTATACTCATTATTCCCACTATGAAAACAAAGTCATGTGGACAACGTTCTTTTGCATACCGGGGCCCAGCAACATGGAATGAATTGCCCACTGAACTTAGACACAAAGACACAGTGATCCCATTCAAGACTGCTCTTAAAACTAACTTATTTCGACTGCAAGAACAAACTTAAGACCTAATAATGTTTCCTACCTTAAATATTTTCTGCATGTTTTTTATGTTTTTTAATTTCATGGTGTTTGTTTTTTGTAATCATATCATTATATATGTTTTTTATGTTATAGGTGTTGTCTAATGTTGTAAAGCGCTTAGAGCTTCTAAAGATTAGGTGCTATACAAAGTCCTCATTATTATTATTATTGCTGCAACAGCAGCCATCTTGAAGATCTTATTTTTGCTACTCCTCAATGGAAAGTCATACCAACATTCATAGCTCTTACCAACATTCATGGCTCTTAAATGGTACCATCAAAGTAGCATTTCTAGTTGCAGTTCTGATATTACTAGCTGAAAAAATGAACTTTCTTGCTTGTGATAGTTTAGAAGTGTGTTTAAATTTTTATATCAAAATACAAAATGCTACTGGATATTGAAATTATGATTTTTGCTTGATGAAAATTACATTTCTACTGAAATGCAGCTTGTATTAAAGAAAAGCTCAGATTTGAGCCCTGACATTAGGTTTTCACCAGAAAATGTCTAATGATGTCAAGTTGATTGTAAATGAAAATTCTGCAAATCTGATGTTTGGTATGACCACCACAGCAGCTGTCTTGAAAAAATCTTATCACTACTCAACCTTTATGAAAAATAATATTGACATTGGGCTTTCACCGTAAGACTAATCCTGATATCTAACTAGTCCTGTATGAAAAGATGCCTATCTGACCTCAGATATGACCACCATGGCAGCCCTTTTTGAAAATCTTATTGTTGGTACTCCTAAGTAGAAAGTCACATTGTGTTTAGTTGATCCTAATATTACAAATGATTGCAATCTAACATCCAATATGGCCAACATGACAGCCATCTTGAAATTTGTGTTATTGCTGCTTCTTCTGATTTATAGTCATATTGTGACAGGATTTTCACCAAGAGACTTCTTATGATATTAAGTTGGTCCAAAATGAAAATTGTGCCCTGCAGATGTTCAATATGGCTGCCACATTGAAAATACTTAAAAGTTGTGTGTAGTTTGTCCTAAATGAAAATGGTGCTTATCTTACATCCAGTATGGCTAATTTGAAAATCGTATTGCTCGTATTGCTTGGTATCAGATAGATTTCAACACCTGGCAGCTAGAAGAAATGGTCTGATCTTAAATTTCAGGACAGTAGAAGTGTCAGTCCTATGGAGATATTTTGTTTAAATAGTGATGCCACAACAAAGGACTTTGGTTCCAGTGTAATAGGTTGTGCAAAGGAATGTACATAATCTGTACAAATTTAGACAATATTGCATTCATTTCAGGTACAATAATAAAGACATCTGACAGAATCAATACAACAAAAGGACTCAATTTATACCTTAGAACAATATAAAAAATGAAATGCATTATGGACTTTTGAAGGACATAAAGTCTCCATATTGTCATCAGAGACTGTGACCAAACCATATATTGTACAGAAATGAGAGATTCAAAGTAGACTAATTCTTGTGGCTAAATGAGTTCTCTAAATGAAGTTAGTGGAAGTGGTAGTTGTGGTAGTGGTAGTGATAGTATTAATGAATGAAAAGCATGCTTTTCACCAGATAATTAAATTGATCTTCTCTTCAGTCATGATCAGTAAAATCTGATTTACACATGTGTAGTGTTAAATTCTTTTTAAAAATATTGTTTAAATGTGATCTTGTCTACTTAGGTATTGAAACTAAAGACATATTGGAGTCAGTCACCAGTGCAATGAGAGCAGTTGTGCAGAAATTGGCTGAAGCCAAGTCCACTAAAGTAAGTCATCATAATGTGCCACTATGACTCATGGATAATGCATTCTTGAGAAACCCCAATATCAAGTTTGGTCAAAATCAATATTTATTTGTGTGAGTTGACATCTTCACAATTTATGTGTACTTAAAAAATTAAGTCATAACATTTCACCTTGAACTTGAGGTTGTGGATAACAGATCATCCATCTCATCCCAGATAAAGGAAATATGTATCTATTCACCAAAGTTGGTTAACATTGATAAATATAATTATTGTTTATTGCATTCTCAAGTCATTCTGTTCACAAACTCAAGTTGGTTATTGCCCTTGTGAGTGGGGCACAACTGAGTTACCACCCCAACCTAAAACTTATTATCTACAAAAGGTAGAAATTTTAAACTTCTGTATCTATTAATGTAATAGTTAATTGCTACCTGTGGATGACAGTACTGGACAAGCCAGATTCACTGTGCAGTGTAAACTTTTATGCAAATAAATTGGTGTTAATGGCGCATTAGCAGTTCTCAAATGTTGACCATGATGTTTTATTGATCTCTTTGCTAAGAGTGATATTTATTTTGTCATTCAATTTTCATTACATTTTCACACCTTTCATATATGTATTGAATTTAAACAATTTTTATTCCAATAGCAGTATCAAACAGAATATAGAAAGAACTAATCAAATTATCATTATCTAGCAAAATAAATAAAATTCTTATATTAAGTTACCATATATACTTTTGAAGGAATTATGGATTAAAACAAAATTTGGCATGCTGTTTAAAATACAAAGAACTAGGTCAGTTTTAATTCTCACTTTTTCCCAGCAAGATTGTTTGGATTTATGGACCGTTTGGTTTAGACTACTTCCAATTAATAACATTTTATTCTGATTGGTTTATAACTTTGCCCTTTGATTTCCACTCAATAACATTTTATTCTGATTGGTTTATAACTTTGCCCTTTGATTTCCACTCAATAACATTTTATTCTGATTGGTTTATAACTTTGCCCTTTGATTTCCACTCAATAACATTTTATTCTGATTGGTTTATAACTTTGCCCTTTGATTTCCACTCAGTAACTTATGGTTCAGAAGAATTTGAAGGACTGACTTAATTTGGCATGAGGTTTTACATTTTGAACTGAGATTTAGTTTTATTTTAATTTTTTTCAGGCAGCATTTGATGGAGTTGTGAATCAGATTAAATCAGAACTTATTTTTGTGTTCATCTCATAACCACATAGGTGTTTTTGCTTGCTTATTATACTGCTACTTCCTATCTGAGGCAATGCATCTTGACAAATGCTTATTATACTGCTACTTCCTATCTGAGGCAATGCATCTCGACAAATGCTTATTATGCTGCTACTTCCTATTTGAGGCAATGCATCTTGACAAAATGCTTATTATACTGCTACTTCCTATCTGAGGCAATGCATCTTGACAAATGCTTAATATACTGCTACTTCCTATCTGAGGCAATGCATCTTAACAAATGCTTATTATGCTGCTACTTCGTATCTGAGGCAATGCATATTGACAAATGCTTATTATACTGCTACTTCCTATCTGAGGCAATGCATCTTGACAAATGCTTATTATACTGCTACTTCCTATCTGAGGCAATGCATCTCGACAAACGCTTATTATGCTGCTACTTCCTATTTGAGGCATCTTGACAAAATGCTTATTATACTGCTACTTCCTATCTGAGGCAATGCATCTTGACAAATGCTTAATATACTGCTACTTCCTATCTGAGGCAATGCATCTTAACAAATGCTTATTATGCTGCTACTTCGTATCTGAGGCAATGCATATTGACAAATGCTTATTATACTGCTACTTCCTATCTGAGGCAATGCATCTTAACAAATGCTTATTATGCTGCTACTTCGTATCTGAGGCAATGCATATTGACAAATGCTTATTATACTGCTACTTCCTATCTGAGGCAATGCATCTTGACAAATGCTTATTATACTGCTACTTCCTATTTGAGGCAATGCATCTTGACAAATGCTTATTATACTGCTACTTCCTATCTGAGGCAATGCATCTTGACAAATGCTTATTATACTGCTACCTCCTATCTGAGGCAATGCATCTTGACAAATGCTTATTATACTGCTACTTCCTATCTGAGGCAATGCATCTTAACAAATGCTTATTATACTGCTACTTCCTATCTGAGGCAATGCATCTTGACAAATGCTTATTATACTGCTACTTCCTATCTGAGGCAATGCATCTTGACAAATGCTTAATATACTGCCACTTCCTATCTGAGGCAATGCATCTTGACAAATGCTTATTATACTGCTACTTCCTATCTGAGGCAATGCATCTTGACAAATGCTTAATATACTGCTACTTCCTATCTGAGGCAATGCATCTTGACAAATGCTTATTATACTGCTACTTCCTATCTGAGGCAATGCATCTTGACAAATGCTTAATATACTGCCACTTCCTATCTGAGGCAATGCATCTTGACAAATGCTTATTATACTGCTACTTCCTATTTGAGGCAATGCATATTGACAAATGCTTATTATACTGCTACTTCCTATCTGAGGCAATGCATCTTGACAAATGCTTATTATACTGCTACTTCCTATTTGAGGCATCTTGACAAAATGCTTATTATACTGCTACTTCCTAGCTCATCTTGACAAATGCTACAATTTTACCAAATATAGACCTCATTAACTTATATTTCATGTTTACAGACTTTTGGTTTTGTATTTTAAGTTCATTATTTTGATGTTTATGTTAGAGTCATGTACCTTGCTGCATCTGTATTAGTAATATACCCTTACATCCAAAGAAGGCTACAGTTACCAATATTTTGTGCTCTACTGACTTAGGGTAACTGTTTGTCTTCAGCTTAGACCACACACAGAGTTTAGCATGAAAACTAGTCAGTTAATTAATGCATATTATAAAGTCATCTCTAGGATGAATCAAAGTCATCTCTAGGATGAATCAAAATCATCTCCAGGATGAATCAAAGTCATCTCCAGAATGAATCAAAGTCAATGCATATTATAAAGTCATCTCTAGGATGAATCAAAGTTATCTCCAGGATGAATCAAAGTCATCTCCAGGATGAATCAAAGTCATCTTCAGGATGAATCAAAGTCATCTCCAGGATGAATCAAAGTCATCTTCAGGATGAATCAAAGTCATCTCCAGTATGAATCAAAGTCATCTCCAGGATGAATCAAAGTCATCTCCAGGATGAATCAAAGTCATCTCCAGGATGAATCAAAGTCATCTCTAGGATGAATCAAAGTCATCTCCAGGATGAATCAAAGTCATCTCCAGGATGAATCAAAGTCATCTCCAGCATGAATCAAAGTCATCTCCAGGATGAATCACTTAGATATAGATTTGTGATGCTAGATATATATTACATCCAATTTATTAGGTTTCTGTGCCACTATCATTTTGTAAATATTTGTTTATCATTATTATATGCTAGCATTGCTGTCACAGGTACCGACTTGCCACAGTCAAGGTCAGTATATTCTGTAGTATTGTTGTCACAGGTACTGACTTGCCACAGTCATGGTCAGTATGCTCTATAGTATTGTTGTCACAGGTACTGACATGCCACAGTCATGGTCAGTATGCTCTGTAGTATTGTTTTCACAGGTACTGACTTGCCAGTCATGGTCAGTATGCTCTGTAGTATTGTTGTCACAGGTACTGACATGCCACAGTCATGGTCAGTATGCTCTGTTGTATTGTTGTCACAGGTACTGACTTGCCATAGTCATGGTCAGTATGCTCTGTTGTATTGTTGTCACAGGTACTGACTTGCCACAGTCATGGTCAATGTGCTGTGTAGTATTGTTGTCACAGGTACTGACTTGCCACAGTCATGGTCAGTATGCTCTATAGTATTGTTTTCACAGGTACTGACTTGCCAGTCATGGTCAGTATGCTCTGTAGTATTGTTGTCACAGGTACTGTCTTGCCACAGTCAAGGTCAGTATGCTCTGTAGTATTGTTGTCACAGGTACTGACATGCCACAGTCATGGTCAGTATGCTCTGTTGTATTGTTGTCACAGGTACAGACTTGCCACAGTCATGGTCAGTATGCTCTGTAGTATTGTTGTCACAAGGACTGACTTGCCACAGTCATGGTCAGTATGCTCTATAGTATTGTTTTCACAGGTACAGACTTGCCACAGTCATGGTCAGTATGCTCTGTAGTATTGTTGTCACAAGGACTGACTTGCCACAGTCATGGTCAGTATGCTCTATAGTATTGTTTTCACAGGTACTGACTTGCCAGTCATGGTCAGTATGCTCTGTAGTATTGTTGTCACAGGTACTGTCTTGCCACAGTCAAGGTCAGTATGCTCTGTAGTACTTTCACAGGGATCAATATGTCAGTTTCATTATGAATGATACTATTGTTGTCACAGTTAACATGTCAAAGAGTCAAGGTCAGCATGCAAAAGACTTGTTGTCAGAGGGATCGGTATGTCAGAATCAAGGTGAGCATGCAATATACTATTGTTGTCACTGTCATGGTCAATAAACACTATACTATTGTAGTCACCAACAAAGTCAGTATGCTCAGTAGTATTGTTGTCACAGGGACCAGTATGCCACAGTCAAGGTCACTATTCACTATTGTGTCGTTGTTTCAGTCAAGGTTAGTATGCACTATATGACTTGTGTAGCAGGGACCAACATGTCAAGGTCAGAGTCAATATGCACTATACCATTGTTGTCCCAGGGATCAACATATTAAAGCCTGGGTCAGTATGCACTATGCTGTTGTTGTCATATGGACCAACATGTCAGAGTCGAGGTCAGTATGCACTATGCTGTTGTTGAGATGGGGATCAACATGTCAGAGTAAAGGTCAGTTCAGTTTGATTTCATTTTCAGCCTGATATTTAATAATTGGTGATTACATTCACATTATTTATTCATACCTAATATTTTATAACAGTTTACCAGCCATACTGTAGGTATCATTTATTTTCAGTTTTCGGAAGGGAATGAAACCGATTTGCAGTTTCTTTATGAGATGGTTCAGTTCTGTCAGTGGTCAGAAGTTAGGGTGAATGCCATAAGAATTGTTTGTACAATCGGTTGTCTTCTAGCCAAAAACACAGAGCCTCACCCATTACTGAAGGTATGACCTGGCATATTGCCTTTTAGAAGAATATTTGGTATGAAATTTTTCTAAAGCCCCATCCATTTTCATGTGCAATAGAACATTTTCTTTTTCTGTTCCCCTTCCCTATTAATCTCTGTTGTTCATAGCTGCTGGAGTCCTGTTAATTTGTATGATTTGATCACACTTGTAACTGAAGTAAAGAGTCACAAAAGTCAGTTATTTATCACTTGACCCTTGGATTAATGCTAACTAGATACTTACAGATTATTCTAAAAATTTAAATCCTAGTACATCCAAGGAATTTAAAGGTCACATGATAATAAAAGAGGAGCAAATATTAGGCCAAATATTATGAAATTCCTTATGTATCATTCCTTTTCACGGTATGTATCATTCATTAGGTTTCTTTTAAAAAAGATTACTGATACAGATATCTTTCCCCAAGGAAAGAAGAATGCAGGAAAAGATATATACTGAGAAAACTTGACTCTTGCATTTTTGGGGATGGGGTGGACTACACATGAAAGATTCAGGTTTTAGAACTACAAGTCAAATACTGTATTCAACACAATATCCATACATGCCTTAACATTCCTCTTTTTGGTCAAAACCCAGCAAAAAATTGCATTATTAGGCCAAACATTTCTCGATCGTGGAGAGAAGCGACTGCTAAAAACTCACTTAGAACATTATGATTTTAATGGCCTTAACATTATGGACATCTTTTGTGTTGTTGTCACTGAATGTAATGGGTTAAATTAATTTCTGAAAAATTTGTATAATGCTTTATTCATTGCAACCATATTGGAATATACAATGCACCTACAAAGTAGAGATCTGCCACCGCAAAGGCAGCCAACTCGTCCAGTATGAACATTCGTGAGATGAGGACATTGTTTATAATGTCATCAGTAGGATAGCGTAAACTTCATGAATTGGGATTTTTAAACAATGCAGTTATTATACTGAATATGGTAGATTTTCTGACTTCACAATATATTAATAATAACAGTTTACGATAAAATAAGATGCTCACTTTATCATGAAACGTGCATTTCAAATGAACTTTATAGATTCTGGGCAAACAATATCTCTGATGCTGTAACACCTAAATTGGGAGTCGTAACTGACAAATCCATTAGATACTGTACTACTGTATAACATTAATGATTAAAACCTTAATGAAGTGTGTGTTTGTAATGTGCAATAATGTATACATGAAGTACACACTGGAACATGGATAAGGAAAACCCAAAACCAGCATAATAATAGCTGCATTTATATACTAAAATACTCTGGTGGCCTAGTGGTTAGAGTGTCAGCCTCAGATGTGGGAGGTCGCTGGTTCGAACCCCGGCCAAGTCATACCAAAGACTTATACAAATGGTACTAGCAGCTGCCTCGGTAGGTGCTCAGCATGAAGAGGTTAGTGTTAGGACTGGTTGGCCTGATGTCAGGATAATGAAACTGGGTGGGAGATGATGCTACATTTCTGCGGCATGATGTCCCAGTGTTAGACATCATTATAAACCACCACACTGCAGACATCATAGTGATATGACTGAATAATTGTTAAAGCTTCATTAAAAATCACACACACACACATATATACTGAAATATTTTGTTTCTTAAGCATGACACATATTTAGTAGTCCACATCACAAGATTAAAAGAAATGAGGCACCTTTGTTTCATAAATACCTTGGTTAGTATTCATTTCTAAGCTAGTTCTGAGGCATCTTCTGTTGAAGTTCGATCTTAAAATGTCACTATTTCCAACTGTATCTGTGCATCAAAAATTGTGCCAACAGGTAATGGAGAAAACAATTTTACCATCATTTCCAAGAAGTAGAAAAGTAATACTCACATTTAATTTTCTAAAGTATGGATGACTGAACTGGTTTCATCTCCACATTTCCATAATGGGAAGTTCCATTCATGGTATAGTATCTTGTATCAATGAGACTCCATAATGGAAAATTCCATTCATGGTATAGTATCTTGTATGAATGAGACTCCATGATGGGAAGTTCCATTCATGGTATAGTATCTTGTATCAATGAGACTCCATAATGGAAAATTCCATTCATGGTATAGTATCTTGTATCAATGAGACTCCATAATGGAAAATTCCATTCATGGTATAGTATCTTGTATCAATGAGACTCCATAATGGAAAATTCCATTCATGGTATAGTATCTTGTATGAATGAGACTCCATGATGGGAAGTTCCATTCATGGTATAGTATCTTGTATGAATGAGACTCCATAATGGGAAGTTCCATTCATGGTATAGTATCTTGTATGAATGAGACTCCATAATGGGAAGTTCCATTCATGGTATAGTATCTTGTATCAGTGAGACTCCATAATGAGAAGTTCCATTCATGGTATAGTATCTTGTATGAATGAGACTCCATAATGGGAAGTTCCATTCATGGTATAGTATCTTGTATGAATGAGACTCCATAATGAGAAGTTCCATTCATGGTATAGTATCTTGTATCAGTGAGACTCCATAATGAGAAGTTCCATTCATGGTATAGTATCTTATATGAATGAGACTCCATAATGGGAAGTTCCATTCATGGTATAGTATCTTGTATGAATGAGATTCCATAATGAGAAGTTCCATTCATGGTATAGTATCTTGTATCAGTGAGACTCCATAATGAGAAGTTCCATTCATGGTATAGTATCTTATATGAATGAGACTCCATAATGAGAAGTTCCATTCATGGTATAGTATCTTATATGAATGAGACTCCATGATGGGAAGTTCCATTCATGGTATAGTATCTTCTATGAATGAGACTCCATGATGGGAAGTTCCATTCATGGTATAGTATCTTATATGAATGAGACTCCATAATGAGAAGTTCCATTCATGGTATAGTATCTTATATGAATGAGACTCCATAATGAGAAGTTCCATTCATGGTATAGTATCTTGTATGAATGAGACTCCATAATGAGAAGTTCCATTCATGGTATAGTATCTTATATGAATGAGACTCCATAATGGGAAGTTCCATTCATGGTATAGTATCTTGTATGAATGAGATTCCATAATGAGAAGTTCCATTCATGGTATAGTATCTTGTATCAGTGAGACTCCATAATGAGAAGTTCCATTCATGGTATAGTATCTTATATGAATGAGACTCCATAATGGGAAGTTCCATTCATGGTATAGTATCTTGTATCAATGATACTCTGATAAGTGAGTTTATTATAAATCTATCGATTTGTTTTTACTCACGTAAGAACCAGAAATTTACCATCATTTCCATGAAGTAGAAAAGCAGTACTCTTGTTTTACAATTCTGTATCCCCATCTTCTCAGATGAAGCAGAAACTACACTTTCCTCATGGTTTCCCAGTTACAAATGAACAAGTGTGAAAAACTTTGCCAAAGCCTCACTTGATATGCAGTAACATTCTCTGTAACAAATTTGTTTTGTCAAGTTCCAACAATTTGTCCATTCCCATTACAAATAACTTGAAATAATGCTGTCATTTCCAAGCGAAGTGTTCATTGGAGTCTCTTACAGTGTCCCATCAAAACTGGTTCATCCACTATTTGGCTGGTCTCAGAGAGAACCTGTCAGCAACATTTGGCTTTTAAAATCTTCTGTGATACAAAACTTTACAACTGTACAAATAACTGTAAACAACATCCATTGGGTCTGCTACCCGCATGCATCTAAGAATTTGTTACCAGCAGTGATCATACTGAAAGTGAGTGATTTCTGTTTCACACAATTTGTTTATAAACTGCAGTAGCTATGCACATCTCAGCTGATCATTATGTTATTCGGTTCACGAGTGAAGATCGATTTTATAGTAAAAAGGTTGAAACATTCAGCAATCTCTAGTTTTTTTGGCTGACCATAGTGATTGTATTAAATTATCTGAAAATTGATTGATACATTAAAAATATGATTATAATAGTAATGCGATCTTGATTGCTATATCTTGTTGTCAGTATCAGAAATTGTGGATAACTCAACACTTCACGTGTTGTAATGACTGGGGGCTTTTCTGATGCTGATAACTCAACATGGTCTAGCAATCAGGATCAGTGTGTTCGTGTGTACATGTGTGTTTGTGTGTACATGTGTGTTTGTGTGTACATGTGTTTATGTGTACATGTGTTTGTGTGTACATGTGTGTTTGTGTGTACATGTGTGTTTATGTGTACATGTGTTTGTGTGTACATGTGTTTGTGTGTACATGTGTTTGTGTGTATGTTTGTGTGTACATGTGTTTGTGTGTACATGTGTGTATGTGTGTACATGTGTGTATGTGTGTACATGTGTGTTTGTGTGTACATGCGTGTTTTTTTGTTATTGATACAGATTAATGTTGGTATCAGGTGCTCAATTTTCTTTCCAAACTGTAGCCTACCTGCTTTTCTAAGAAACATCTTTTAATTTTAGATTTGTTATTTTATATATATATGATATTTATGGTTTGCACTCTGCAAACAAGCACATATGGATTGAAAAGGACTTTTTGATTATTGCAGGACATAGGTTCATTTCTGATTGGAGTTGTCTGCAAAGACTGTGATCTGTTGGTTACTGCTGAGGCTCTGGACTCTATTTTTGATGTCTTTTCTGAAGATCACTTGGATCCCATAGTAAGAGAGATAAATCTTGTAGATAGATTGAAGCAAGTCTTACCAGCTTTCAGATCCAAGGTAAGAACAGCATGCCAGGCCAGCGACCAGTAATCATTGTACCCATATAAAACTCCTTTACAATGTGCTATCTGTTAGTGCACTAGGCAACTTAAGGAAACTAAATTGAGTTTTTATTTGGTCTTTCACAGGAAAGAGCTACTTGTAATTCTCTCAATCAGCTGAGAAAATTCTGAATGTGTCAGGGATAGCTAATAGATATGAAAATGTGTGCCTACTCAGACAGAAAAATTAGTAAAGTACTTGAAACATTCAGTGGGGAAAGTAATACATTTCAAAGACGTGAAACAGTATGAAATATTGATGTATGTCTTTATCTCATCCCTAGCCATGAAGGTTTTCAGGGTGATGATTGGTCATTAAATATGGTTGCCACTAGTATGGGTCTTGTTTAAACATATTTTGTCACAACCTACATCACAGAATTTGACCAAATTGAAGAAACCATCTTCACATTAGAGCTTTTTAAATATGTACAAATGATGCTGATTAATATAGACATTGTTTATAAAGTTAAAGATATTTCACAAAATGAAAAATATATATATAAAAAACAAAAACCATAATTAAATTTTTTAAGAAAGAATCCTGGAACAAAGTCCTTTCAGATTTATATGAGTAGTGCTGAAAAATATAATACGGCCACTACCACAGAAATTAGGAGAAAAATTATTTATTACATGTCCTCAAAAACTGCTCGTCAAAATTTGACAGCATTTTTGTATGAAGACCAATTATATTTGTCCAGTTAATTTGAAGTCCATGTCAAATATGACCACTGTTACTTAGATCAGGAAAAAACATTAAAAAAAAACTTTTTCTCAAACAAAGCTCAAAAAGAAAATGACTAAATTTAACAAATATCCTGACTTGGGCATTTGAAAATTTGCTCAAATTGTTGAGATAGAATGTCAGATATGCTGCAGTTGCTTAATATGGATGCCATCCCCATAAAACTACTTTGGCTCAAACACCATTCATCAAAATTAGACAAGACAGAATGCATCTTTGTAGCCAAGGTTATTTCTTGGTCTCATACCCACTTGAAGTTGGTACCCAATAGTATTACTGGGTTTCATGCCCAACTTTAGCCTTTTGTCAGCTTGCAATTCTCCAGCTTGAATATTTTTCATTTTATGAAAGAAATCATGCAATATTAAGAATATTTTTAGTGAAAAATGACACATGACATAAATACTAACTTGTAAGTTCAGTCCAACTACAAACTGCACAGACCCAGATCTGATGTTTCATAATATGCCAGCAGATATGGGTTTATGCAGTTTGTTAAGAGTAATCATTTGAACAAACAACATAGATCCTGATCTGCAAGCACATTATGTGTCAGCAGTTGGCTCTAAGCAAATATATATGGTATCAGTCACATTTCTGTCGGAGAAAGACTTAGCTATGGTTCAAGTTAAAGTTTTCAATTGTGAAATTGTTCAAAAGTTTTCGATTGAATGCATTTCCTAAACAATTTGATGGAATCTCTTCATACTTGGAATGAATCTTATTGAAGCCTTACTCACTCATCCCTGTGTCACAGTCATAGGTTTTTGTTAAGGTTTTGTTAAAGTTTTCTTTTCTGTTGGTTTCTTTACAACCTTGATAGATTTTCTTCATTCTTGGAATGAATCATAATAAAGCAAATAAAATTCTTTCTGCTTGACACCTACTTGCCCTGTACCCTTGTGGCCACTGTCAGTCAGAGAAGATTTACAGGAAGGTTTTGGTGCTATAAGATTTGGGATAAAGTTTTTCATTCTGCAACACTCACATGTGCCTCTGATCTTAGGATCAACAGATCTTATTCTGTAGAATTTGCAGTTGGACTCAACTTATTGGCGAATATTTACATGTTATCTTGAGATAATTTTGTTACAGTTTCCCTAAACATTACTTGTCTATGATGAACTCTTATCTACAAAGTTTCTAAAAACTTTGATAGAATTATAATAGCTACTTTTGACATCGATCCTGTGGATAAATTGTAGTGAGCTGGGTCCTTTGCAAGGCACCCATTGCTATAGTATACATTTAAGTTTCCTCATTGACTTAAATTTTATTTATTTTTGTTTTACAGATAAACAGCAACAGGAAGAATTTGGGGGAGCACTATCCAGTCATCTCAACTGCCAAAACTAACCTTATTCGATTTATTAGGTACAAGAGCAGCTGTCATTGACACAGCCAGGAAAGTGGAAGAAATAAAGCACTGATCATGATGTTGGTCCCTTTATTTTCATCCACTTAGTTTAATCTTGCATTTCCTTGCACCAAAAAGTGTAAGACAAGATAATGGCATGGCATAGCAAAATTTTGTTACCTCTCGCAATGAAGAATGATAAAAAATAATTTTAAAACTTGCACGGGAGTCAAGAAACCAAGTGGAAATCTTTACCTCTTGACCTAGAGTTACGACAGTGACCTGGCATGTAACAACAGTTCCAATTGCTTGTTGACCAGTCTGATTGCCAAGATTTGTGTGAAGCTGTTATTTCTTTTTGACGTGGGTCAGTCAAGCCATGTGCCAGGAGGGTCTCCTGAATGGTTTTTACTGTATAACATACAGTTTCAGATTTTATAACTATAACATTTCCCATCCAATTTTCATTAAATTTTAACTACATTCTTAAACATTTGGCAAATAACTGTGTTGTTTTAATAACTATGTTAATTAGTTGGCAGAGCAATCTCCTGAACTTGGCTAGGCTTATTTCCAGTACTTTAACACATACATATTACAATATACATCAATTAGCTGGTAAACAGGTGTGGCACATATAGCTGTGCATAACCCACCTATAACTTGAGGCTTGGCCAAGTAAAGTAAAGAGCCAAAACTTTAACTGTTCCACTATTGCTAATCGGATAATATCTGTACTGTTAGCTGCCTAGTCACTCTAGCATTAAGAGCTGACGTGCATTAACCCTGTTTCGACTGGATGATTTCATATGGCAACTTTAAATTTTATATAAATAGGCATGTTCAGTCTACATTGCAAATGAGCTTGAATTAGACCACCATAAACAAGCATCAGAACATTCAACTGGAGAGTGGTATTGTGTAGAACATATCAGAGATACTATAATGCCACTTACACCTGACTTGAGCATACCTCCAGAAGGGTGAACCTCAAACAGAGTGTGTGTGTATAACTCCTGAAATGTGAACCTCAACCAAAGGGCATATCCTGCCTGTGTCCTTGGACAGTTAAGCACATTCTTTTCAAATATATCAGACCTCCACCCTGCGAGACAAAAGTTGTCATGGTTACCAGTGATAGATTTCCTCATTTCTTATGAATGTGCACGTACCTGCTTAACCAATCATAGCAAGCGAGGGTGAAATTTTCTTGAAGGTTGACTCACCATGACCATTTATTCTGTGTATGCCAATTAAATTTTCTCTTCCAAGTTGGACCTTTTTGATGATTGGCTCATTGATGGTGCATTTGTGTTCATGCAGATTCATGAGATACAAAGGAATCTTATGGTGGGCAAACTACAGGTGAAAAGAAAGTGTGGCAGATTTTCACCCTTTATTTGCGATGATAACCCTGCACTGATAAAACCTTTCTAGTATGGAAATGGTCCACTCTGAATTTCCAGCTGCTATGTGCAAAATTTGAATGGATGTAAAAATGAAAAATTTAACCTGACAAATTATCATTTAGATTCAATTATAGAGAGATCCAACAAGAAAAAGCTTTTCATGTTTGCTTTTCTAATAGTCATGGAATGTGAAAAGGTACAATAAGAAAACTTACGAATGTTGTGAAAATATTTATTGTACTTCATCCTCTTCTATCAGTCACTGGAAGGAAAATCTATGACAGCTAAAAAGCTGACATTGCTGGATTGCATATTCATACCCAGCACTTAGCAACATTTTTATTTTCTGGATGAATAACCTCAATTCTTCTTAGATTTCTAACACGGAAGTTGGAATTTGTGTAAGAAAAGAAAGAAAAAGTGGATTTGATCAAACTGAAGATATTATCATGAGGTTTCGGTTATAGAGATGTGAATAAGCTTTTCTTTAATAATGTCATTATCCTTCAACCCTTTTAATAAAACTTTTCTGATTAAACAATATGAAGGGTCAGAGAAATAACACAAGGTAGGTTCAGGATGATTTAGAAGAAAACCTAGCATAGTAGAATCATGGATGGCTAAACATTTCAATTCAGGAAAATTTCATTATTAGTTTTCTTTATTTTCAAGGTTTTAATTTTTGTGAACAAAATAATGTATGGCAAGTTTAGCTGAAACATTACAATCCAGAATTAGGCTTTCTATTTCAGTATGATAATCTTTTTATCATCGTCACTCTCTCAAATATCATCTTTTCTGATGTTTGCTGTATACACTATGAAAGTGTAAAAGAACATGAACTAGCTAGATGATAAATGAACAGAAAAGGCTACATAAATCGTATATTTTGATGTTCATCATCATTCTCCAATCCAAATGAAACTTATTCCAAGGTTGATACAGTGTTTAAGGTTCAAAGCAAGAAAAGTATCTAAATGTCAAGAAGTTACAGTCCCGAGCCAAACTTTTGAACTATTCCACTATGAAGTTTTTTGATTGTTTTATTCGTAAATTTTGCATTTATGTAAACAAGAAATTGAGTAGTTTAAAACAATAGCACCAGAGAAGTTTTTTTCCAGATTCAATTATAACATTTTTGAGAGGTCTAATAAGATTAGGTTTTTCATGCACACTCCTGCACATACATTTTCTCTATATCATCTATTCTTATATGCAGTGTTTGAATTTTGGGGTACAAAAAAAGTAAGACGATAAAGTGAGACTAGATAGGAGTGCATCTGAGATGACCGACAGATATCAAGAAATCAAGCAAACAGATTGATGATGTGAATGGAAAGTAAAGGTACAGCAGCAAGAAAAGTCCAACTGCCAAACCATTCCATTCCAAAACTGTTTCCATTATCAGTTTTTATGATGTGCAAAGGTTGATATTCTTTTGGAAATACTAAAAACTTAACTGGATATCTCTTCCATCACTGCAGCATAACTAGATAATGTTTTGTCTGCAATGAATCATTGAGTAATAACAAGGTTTTCGTACAGTTGCTTTTTATTATCATTTCACTGTGAATTATCCATCATTCTGATAAGAAAGAAGAAAGAGCACCTAGCTGTCAAGAAATTATGTATTTTATTTCACGTCCTTTACTCAATCATTGGAAAAGGTATGACAGCAGAAAAACCGGCATAGGGCGATTACCAGTTTGTTCCCACCGACATGAAGCTATTCATAGATATAGCTCATTTATGTTTGTGTCATTCATACTGTAAAATCTTGTGGTTTATTAACAGTTATTCTCTTTGAAAATGCCCAAGGAAAAAGGTGCAAAAATATTATATACTGTAGTTCAGACTATACACTCTGCTGAGCATCTGAATAGGAAAGCCAAAATAGGGTGGTGAGGTCTGCAAATGCATCCCCAAGGCTCAGTCAACCTTTAATTTGGAGGGATCCAATCGTAATAATCAGCTTTTCTTTTATGCAACATTTCAATATGTATATTTGTATAAAAACTGAAACAGTTATGTGGGATTAGATAGAAAAACGCCTGAGAAATTAGTCATTTAGAAGGAGGTCTGAAAAGCATGAGCTTTTCACACTTTTTTTCATCCTTACACAGCAGATCTTATCTTTTCTGTTTAAAGAAGAAAATAAGATAGGTGCCATGAAATTATGTACTGCAGTTTAGGCATAAGCCACAGTCATTCCAATGGGAAGCAGTGGGAACAGAAAAGCTGGTTGCCAAACATTTAAAAAATGTTTCCCACTGAATTGCCAGCGTTTAAGTGAGAAATTAGGATCAGCTTCGAGTATATGTGGTCACTGTCAGAGCTTAACTTGTTTGATATTTTCAATGTGAAAGAGCTAATGAAACAAGTCAGCTCAGTCAATCGTAGCAAAAGATACTATAAGAGAAATTCCAACATGGAATGTTTGCTAATGAACACATTATTGTACAATGGTGATCATTTAAATTCTGGTATTTCACAGCTAAATTTAACAACTATTCCACTAATGAACATCATGAATTACAATATTAAGTAGTGATCCTTGACACGGACTCCATTGTCTATAAGATATGTCCATAGCGTCAATAATATGCATAAATTTCACTCATAATCTTACTCAACGAAGATCATGATGATGCAGGCCTATTTACCGAGATTGATCCCATCCCATCCAAACTACAATCTCTAGAAGAACTTGTCCATTAATATGCATGGCATAAATTTGCCTTGGTCTTGCTTGTAATAAATGTTGTCCAACATCTTGACAATAAAAGGCCTATTTACTGACTTTAAAATTTGTATCAGAAATAAGAAGCTCAAGCAATGATAAGCAGGATCACCTCATTTTTTTCCCCCCCAGATATTACCCGTAATAAAACATGTACATTTTGATGAGAAAACCCTATTTGACAACTTCAATAATATGATTAGAAATAGAGTTGCTAAAGTTATTATTACCTCAGCCAATCAGATGCGAAACCACCTCATTACTGTGCATGGATTCTGCACATAAGTGTATTTGTCCAAGAACTTTATGCTTTAAGCCCACTTACCAAGTTTTATCAAACTTAGATAAAAACATACAGCCTTTGTAGTGCTGAGAAGCTCAGCAAATCACACTATGACAAAGTCTATAGATGAAATTATCAAAATTGGATCAAAAATTGCGGCTGCAAGAGTGGTAACAATTTCAGCCAATCAAATGAACGATCACCTCTTGTTTTTGTAGCTCATTATCATATTTGTCCAGTATCTTAATAACATAAGAACTATTCCAAGCTTTAACAAAATTGTATTAGATATATGGCCTCCATTATAGTAACAATGACAGCCCATCAGATGCATCATCTTATTAATGCATGAATCTTGCTCATTACTGAACTCATCTGAGACTTATATAAGTGCATATTCCGAGTTGATCTGAAATCGGATGAGTAATACGGAGTACAGAGTGGTAACAAGTGTTGTTTACAGACAGACAATGGATGCTGGGTCATGCCACCAGCTGACTTGGCTTTATGACCAAATGAGCTAAACTGAAAATGCGGACCCTGAACCTTGTAAAAATTAAATACACTGTAACAGGGAAAGTGTTAAGCACAAAGAAGAGATACATTGACAGACGAATTCAAATGAAAATACTGTGTGTCTCACTTTATGTTTGCTGTGCAAAAGGTAACCACCTGAATACAAACATGCAAACACACGTATGACATTTTTACAGAACTCTAACAGCTGATAAATTATCAAAAGTCAATCACAGACGAGTTTATCTTCTGCTGTTCAACACTTGACTGTATTCCTGCTGTAACATCACTACAAATGGCTGATCTCTGACAAGAGCATCCTTCTGCATTAGACCTGCAACAGCTCTGTCCTGATTGGCTATTTTGTACACAAAATGAATCTAATTGGTTCTTTTCAAAAGAGGTAGAATTTGATTTAGGTCTGAAATGGTCAGGTACACATGACTTGAAGTTTATACTTGAATCTTCCTTTTCACTGAGATGTTTTACCATCTGCAAAAAAAATAAAAATAATGGTAATAATAACTGCAGGAGCTATTTGTGATTATGCATCACAAATGGCCCTGCTTACCATAATTTATTTGGTAGGGGTCTTAAACTGAGAATCTTTGTAAAAATAAAATAACGCATTGAACAATAATAACTCCATAAACAATGCTGGCAATCAAACTTGTGCAAGAATGAAAAAACTTAACATTAAATTCTCTTGAAATCAAGTAAATTCTTACATTGCTGCATTGCAATAGTAAGTTGAAATAAGAAAGGCCATCACTCCACTAATTAGTGACACATTATATGCCCGTCCAGTATTTAATAGTCCCAACAATCCATAGGCTTCATCCTTACCCCAGTGCCTGGTCCAGTTCTGTGATGTAGAACTGATGTTATCATATGCAAATTACATGTCCTCAAAAACTGCTCGTCAAAATTTGATATTCCAGTTACAGTTAGTTTGACTTTTGATCCAAAAATCCATAGGTTTCTTCCTTATTCTAAATGTAAGCCTTCCACAAAGTTTGATGTATGTATGGTTGTATGTATAAATCATTCTGAATCACTATAAGTACAATATGGAATGTAGGATTTTAAAATGCTGTAAAATGTATATAATAAAAAAAGATAACAGTAACATAAGGGAATGTGATGTAGAACTAATGTTGTTGTAAGGTAACCCTTTTTCTACTTTTGGTTACAATGACCTTGATTTCAAACCCCAAAATCAATAAGGTTCTTTTTTTACCACAAGTGCAAAGCATCCAAAAAGTATGGTAACTGGAGATGGTGAAGTCCAGTTATTTTGCAGAAATGAAAATACTATTGGACGGATGGATGGACAGATAAAACTATATGTTCTGCCTTATGACTTAGGCAAGTATTGGGCAGGTGGGATTCCATATTTTCAAAGGGCCCCGCAGATATGGGAAAAACTGATTTAGTCAAGCATAAGATTGTGCTTGATGACGATAAACCATTCAAACAGCCATACAGGAGGATACCGCCAGGGATGTATGAGAAGGTGCGTCAGCACATTAGGGAAATGTTAGATTCTGGCGCAATTAGGGAATCTGACAGTCCCTAATCCTCGAATGTTGTGTTAGTCCGGAAACGCAATAACAGCTTACGTTTCTGTATAGACTACAGGTCCCTCAATGCAAAGACCCGGAAGGATGCTTATATGCTTCCACGGCTTGACGAGACAGTCGATGTCTTACAAGGGGCCAGGTTCTTCTCTAAGCTGGACCTTAGGTCTGGTTATTGGCAAGTTGAGATAGAAGAACAACATAGGCAATATACAGCCTTCTCGGTGGGTCCGCTCGGGTTTTACGAGGCGAACCGAATAAGTTTTGGTCTATGCAAGGCTGGGGCTACTTTCCAGCATCTCATGGGAGAAATGCAATTCAAAGAGTGCCTCATCTTCATAGATGACATTCTCATATTCTCCAGAACGTTCGACGCGCACATAGAACGGTTAGAAGCTGCGTTCGTACGCTTACATCAGCATGGTCTTAAGCTGAAACCTTCTAAGTGCGAGTTGTTCATGTCCTAAGTCGTTTATCTGGGCCATGTTACATCGGAGGAGGGTATCAAGACCGACCCGGAAAAGACCTCTGCGATTAGAAATTGACCAAAACCTAAAAACATTAAGGAGCTACATAAGTTTTTAGGGTTCGCAGGATACTATCGCCGCTTTGTCGAGAGATTCTCGCAAATAGCACAACCATTAAACGCTCTTTTAGAGGACCATGGCATGACCAAGGCGTCTCGAAAGAATAAGTCCAAAAACAAACAAGCAGCTCCTTGGACTTGGGGCAATACTCAAGAAACCGCTTTTTTAAATCTTATAGATAAGTTGACTTCTACCCCCATCTTAGCATTTGCCGACTATGCTAAACCATTCATAGTGCATACGGATGCTAGCGGCTCTGGTTTAGGCGCAGTCCTATATCAAGAGCAAGATGGGGTGAAAAGAGTAATTGCATATGCCAGTCGGGGGTTGAGACCTAGTGAACGACACTATCCAGCTCACAAGCTCGAATTTTTGGCGCTGAAATGGGCCGTGACAGATAAATTCCACGACTATCTCTTAGGTTCTTCCTTCGAGGTGATCACGGACAGCAACCCATTAACATACGTCCTTTCGACGGCAAAAATGGATGCTACAGGGCATAGATGGGTTGCGGCTCTGGCAAATTACAATTTTTCCATCAGGTATAGAGCTGGCAAAAACAACGCTGATGCCGACGGTCTCTCGCGTTTACCACAAATGTTCCCAGACGTGGTGGAAGCCATTTGCCATTCAGCCACTGTTTCTGCACTCTTGATTGGGAGTATTTCGGATGATCCAGCACTCGGTCGGCCGATGAGGTGTTTGCGTCTAAACAGTATAATAACATAAGGTGGGACAGGGAACAGTTGACTGATAAAACTCTAGTGAGAATTATTGACCTCAAGAGTAAAGGTTTTCGGCCCAGGGAGGGGGATCTCCGGAGAGAAAATTCGTCGGTGCAGAAATTTCTCCGTGAATGGGACCGCCTTGTGGTTGAAAACGGCGTTCTATACAGAACCACTTCTCTTGATGGTCAATCAATCAAACAGCTTGTGATCCCAGAGTCATACTGGAGCCTTGCCTTGAAAGGTATCCACAACGATATGGGCCATCAAGGCAGAGAGAAGACACTCTGGTTAGCTAGGCAAAGGTTTTATTGGCTGGGTCTGGAGAAGGACGTGAATCACAAGGTGGTGTCTTGCGAACGGTGCATACGCAGAAAGACCCCGGTTAAGGCAATGGCAAAATTAACCCCAATTCACACCACCCGCCCAATGGAACTTGTCTGCATAGACTTTTTGTCTCTTGAGCGATCTAAGGGAGGGTTTGAGAACATCCTGGTGATAACTGATCATTTCACCAGGTATGCTCAGGCCGTTCCTTGCCACAATCAGACGGCTCAGACTACCGCTAAAGCTCTTTATGAACACTTCTTTCGATATTATAGTTTTCCGGAAAGGCTACACAGCGATCAGGGACGTAATTTCGAGGGTGGAGTTTTAAAGGAGTTATGCAAATTAGCGAACATATAGAAGTCTTGCTCCTCCCTGTTCCACCCACAGGGGAATGGTGCTTGCGAACGTTTCAATGGTACACTCTTAAAAATGCTAGGGTCATTGGAGGAAGACCAAAAACAAGATTGGAAATCTTACATTGCTCCAATTGTCCATGCATATAATGCTACTAAAAATGACTCCACCGGATTCTCGCCCCATTTTCTTATGTTTGGGTGGCACCCCAGGATTTCTGTTGACGCCTATCTGGGCACTACACCAGATAGTGGCGAGGCTGCTGAAGAGCCTCATGCGTATGTGGAAAAACTGAAAGACCACCTCCAATTTGCTTACACGGCCGCGGGGAGGGAGTCTAGCAAGAGCCATGCTAAGAACAAGGCCCAGTACGACAAAAGGGTCCACGAGTCCAAACTTGAAGTAGGGGACCGAGTCTTAAGTGCGCAATGTTGGACTGAAAGGGAAACAGAAATTAGCCGACAAGTGGTCCAAGGATGTATATCAGGTGATATCAATCTCCAATTTAGATATACCTGTGTACAAGGTAAAGAAGGTCGAGGGTTCGGAATTAACGTGCACATTGCATCGTAATATGCTTTTGCCATTTGACTACCTTCCTTGTGATCCAGTCCCCATGAAACAGGTTCAGAAGAAACCGGGTGTACCAAAGGCTACACTTTTGGAGTTGAGCTCTGAATCTTCGAGTTCTGACTTGGACTCCAACCGGTATGTTATACCACAAAGACGATCCGGATGGGCCAGAAGAGATAATGTTCAATTTCGTGAACACCCTATACGAACTGCCTCTGATGATAGATCTCACTCTATTATTGATCCCCATATTAGCATGCCTCTTGAAAGCGTAAACTTTCAAACAAGTAGTTCTAGGCAATATGGCAGCAGTTTAGGTGAACCCACGAGTCATTTTTCTACTCCCTCTCACGTCTCACCCGAGAGTACTCGGTTCAGTTCCCCAGAGACATCTGCCGAAAGGTCAGTTCAAAGCCCGACTAGATTAGAGGGAGACCCAGACTGCCAGTCTGTGAGGTTGATCCTAAGCCCACCGGCACCACAGGGGTCACAACCGGACGACTTGGGGCAGCAACCACTGAGGCGTTCAACCAGAGACCAAAAACCACCTGACTGGCTAGGCCAGTGGGTGTGTTCGCAAACGGTTTACTACGTGTGAATTACTGAGATCTATAGATTTCAGGCCTGCTTGTAGCAGTGGATAGCTGAAACAACACAGTAGAGTCCCCTTCGTGTAAATTAAATACCACAAGGCATTTGACGACGACGATTCAATTATAATTTTAAATTATTAATTAAAGCTCCATATTTTTAATCATTTCGTATGTATGATAGGTTTTTTTACTCTTTCCAAACTTGAAGGATGGTTCAGAATGGTAGTTGTAGTTATTGTATTTTTTTAAAGCACACTCTTGCTAAATGTCGGGAGACATTTACCTGTAGGGAGGGAGTATGTGACCTGGGACTTGTGTCGTGTGCTAATGTGTGTGGTTGTTGTGAGTGAGCTAACGAGTGAGCGAGCGATCATGGTGCATGATTCTCGTGCATCACGTGTATAACAACCACTTCTCCGCAATACTAATAAAAGGCTAGGGAATTACTACTTGAGGCTAGAGAGAGAGAGAGAGTCATGCAACACCTCGAGCAGTGCGGAGATTTGTCTTTCACGCAAGTGAAAGACAAAGGGATTGAATACGTTAATATATTTCGGGAAAAGTAATACTCTTCGAGTCTGGTAAGGGATTGTTTTTATTTTTGTGATAAAATTATAAATGCCGGTGGGTGGGTTATATAATGTGTACTGTATTTGTTATATTATGTATTATGTTCGTCTTGTATTCTAAGTATGTGTTTTGTATTGTTTGAGTTTTTTTTTATTGTATCTCATACCAACTGTCATAAATCCCACAATCGACAACAAGAGTACTTATTTCTTTGCGAGAGGAGTGAGAGCTCACAGGTACATACAAATTATTGAGATGCACATCAAACTTGGTCGAAATCCAAGAATCCTCTGCCAACCCTTATTTTACAAATAACTATGCGAATGGAAAATCTGGGACCGTATCTCTAAAATAAAATGTAGAAAGCTGGGACTGAACATGAAATCTGGTTGAAATTCAATAATCCTTCATTCCATAAATTTGTGCTGCACAAATCAAAGCTAAGTTGCACTAGTAATCAAGTGCTATAACTCTCCCAAATGATTCTATCGATCAATCTCCCTCTTCTGTCAAGACAGAAAAAAAAAAGATCTAATATAAAGGTGCATGCTCTGTTTAAATGAGATCCTTGATCAAGTTATGCTGTATAAATAGAATTCAGGATGAAGGGACCATGGCACTCTGGCAGCCAGAAGTCCTCTCAATGGTATGGAACTCTTTAAATCAAACCCAGTCAAGGTCTCATTAACATGAAGCTGCTGGCCAAATGTCGTTGAAATGCCTTTAATGAACTGGAAGTTATAGCCAGGAAATGTATGGTTATATAAAATGACCTAGCAATATCCATCTGTATTACATACTGGGTGGAGGGGTTAATAAAAATATATCCAATATTAAACAAATATTACAACTCTACGGTCTTACCTTGAGGCGCTCCTTGTGAGTCTTTCCAATTCCAAGTCTGCAAATAAAAGAGTCCTAGGTAATTACATGTATCAAGAGTCCTAAGTAATTACATGCATCAAGAGTCCTAAGTAATTACATGCATCAAGAGTCTTAGGCAATTACATGCATCAAAAGTCCTAGGTAATGACATGCATCAACAGCCCTAGGTAATTACATGCATCAAAAGCCCTAGGTAATTACATACATCAAGAGTCCCAAGTAATTACACGCATCAAAAGTCCTAGGTAATTACATGCATCAAAAGTCTTAGGTATTACATGCATCAACAGTCCTAGGTAATTACATGCATCAAAAGTCCTAGGTAATTACATACATCAAAAGTCCCAAGTAATTACATGCATCAAAAGTCCTAGGTAATTACATGCATCAGTTTGATGATACTAACCAGAGCAGTAAACAAGGTAAAGACCTGAATGTTCATCACATGATCAAAAGATTGCTGTACAATTTGACCCCCAAGATCAAATGGTTGAGTAAGTATGTTACAGAATGATTTGTCTTAGCTTCATAATGATGTGTGAAAAAATTCACACAGGGAGATTAGAGCAAAATAAACACATGAAAATACCTGAACCAAAATTTTAAACAAATTTTCAATCACTGATTTTTAATCTCCAGAAGATTACTTGGATGAGCAAGCATATGGATGAATGAAGTGTCTTAGCTTCATAATAATTTAACTAAAGTATAATTCATCCAGGGGTCTAGAAAATACAAGCAGATAAAAAACTTTTTAACCACACCCTAATGCAAATTTTGTACGAGTGAATCCAAGTGAGCTAGTGTGTCATGAAATAAATTCTTAACTTCATAAAGATTCATGCCATGCATGATGAGAATTTAGCAATGAGTTTAGGAAATATAAACAAATTTAACCAAAATCTATTTCAGATTTTCTGTACCTGTGACCTTGATCTCCACGAAACGGGGAGGAGTAAGCGTGTTGTAGAATGAATTATCTAAGCTGCATAATTTATATCAAATATGATGGGAAACTAGAAGTGATTTAGAAAATACATGCAAATGAAAAACTGTACCCAAAATCTTAAGAAAAAATTGCTGATGACTCAGATACTGCTGTTACCAGAAAAGTTACCTATTTAACTTCCTGCTAATAAGGACATTACAAAAAGGAGCTATAGGAGGATGAAAACTATTTTTTATTAATGTTATGTATATTTAATAGTACTGTATTTTGTACTTGACCTTGCACAAAATCAAGTTCACTGTGTTCCAATTTTTATTCTGATAAACAAATAACAAATAGCTAATATTTTTATTGGAATGTGGGTCTAATATTAGGATTATTATCAATATCAGTAAACATATTTATTAGGGTCTGGGTCATGGTTATTTGAATCCCCCCATAAAAATACCAAGCCTACCTTATGTACCACATCTGTATTGTAGTTTTGATAACAGATTTTATCTTGTTGAGAACCCAGAATGTTCTAGAATGGAAAATTCCATGAAGTTATAGTATTTCCAGAAAATGTTTATTGTGACTTAGGTCAGGTAGAGGGCTTTATAATACTGTCTATCTATAAAATTACACATTCCTGCTGCAAGATCTTCACACCAAATCATTTGTATTGTTGTGTTCAGTATCTGATTTGGGATGGAATTATTTATTCAAATTATTATTCTATGGAATTACAAAGTGCTCAATAATATTCTTGGACAGAGACATTAACTTGGAATAATAGCAAATCAAAACAAGGATATCTTGGATTATAATTTTGTGGTTCATCTAAAGACTATTTGGACATCATCACGCTTCAGGTCTTTGGTACACTGTACCCTGAAGTGTTCATTGGAAAGCAACTTGGCTCTGATTTCCTTGGCATGACAACCAATCAGCTCAGCAGACTACACTATGATTAGTGTTTTCAGTAACTGAATGTTAATGAATGGCTTCTCAAAGATGCAGTATCTGCTATATAATACAAAATACACAATAATTCTCTTTGTTACAGAGAGCAGTGTTTAAGAATTCTAAAAAGTGGCATGTGTATGGCAAAGAGTACTTGCTGCCATTCTCTTAGGAATCAAAAGAATTTGAGATTATGTACAAGATGGACAATAATATCTATGGATATTATATCAACCTATTACCTTGTGACAAACAATTTTGCAGCCCTTATGTTAAGAGAAATGGATTGTACTCGTGCACAAATTTGCTAGTTATTAATTGTTCACATCATTGCTTGTGAATATCTGAAATTCATACATTAGCCTATCTCATGTTTTTTCAAAACTGGATCAAAAATGTGGCCTCCAGATTGGTAACAAGCACAAGAAAAGTCACATGACCAAACTATAAGCACACTAGGCTGTATGTCTAGTTGAATGAAATACATATGAAGTCATCACATATACCCATACATTTTATTACCTATGAAAATGTGACTTTTTATATACTTCCTTTATCTCTACTTATTTTTTACCCATTAGAAATTTGTCAATAATTCTTTCTTTCACTGGACTAGTCAACTCATTAGATTTTTCTGTGCAGTTTTATTTTTCACAAAGCAAATGGCCAAGTAGATAAGATTTTAACCATGAGAATGAAAATGAATTATCAGAGCTAAATTAGACATGACAATCACTACATAAAACTGTAATGTACAAATGCAAAGAATAAAATAATATAACTAGTGAATCATCAATGACATTTGTTCATAAATGTACACATTATGAAGTGAATACCTTGGAAGTCCTTTGTTGAGCCCCTCCAGCATTACACAAGCCTTGCACACTGTGTTACTGGATATGTAACCACATCTTACACAGACACCTGTAACAATCAAGTTCTTTTTTCAACATGAAAAGGAAACTAGCACATTTTTTTAATGTCCATCCTACTTTTTTTTGTTAAAGGAGCAAAGTTTTGTGGTGAAAAAGGCTGGGAGAAAAAGATGAAGCAAAATAAAGTTATCAGAGTGATGAGTGAATTGCAGTGGGACCTGCTAACTACAATTTGCTTGACAAACAAATGTCAGGGAAAACGGGCATTCAGGGCCTATATCTCTAAATGATCATGTGGAATGCTAGAAATTCAGCTCCTTCAAAATAGCATTAGTATAATGCTGCATGCCAACTCTGGCTGGAATACAAGTCTTGGAAAAGTAATGCTGCAGAAATCAAGTTCATGAGGATAGGAAATCAGAGGCCATAACTCTGAACTTTATACATCAAAAAAATATTATTAAGGAGGAGATGGATAACAAGATTTTCAAAATGGTTTCCATAGTGGCCATAACAGAATAATCAGTAGAAAAAACATAATCCATGATCTTGTGCATTTTGTAACAGCATATCAGAGTCTATGTTGTTTGCAGTTGGAGTCAAATTATATGGAAGTATATGCATGTTTTGTTGTCCTTGTTTTAAGTAACAGTTTACATTTGCCTCAAAATTATATGCATGTTAAAAGAAAAATTGAAGTCCAAGGCTGATTAGAATGGCATTTGGACTTCCAATGGAATATTCATATGAGATCTCGATAAAATGATACCATAGTGCATGCATTATGTTTTTAATGTAGTCCAATAAATACTTGTACACCTAATCTGGGTGTATGATACAGAAATACAGACAGAACATCTGTCCTGAATTCCAGATTAAGCATGTAAGATTCAATGTATATCTAACAAAAATGACTATCTTACAGTATGTATTGTAAGATTTAATGTATATGTAACAAAAATGACTATCTTGCATTGATACATATTGCTACCAAGCTGAACATACTGGAAACACACCTGATGCCAACTCTCAGTCCAAAAATAGCATGTTCTATCAGATGTGTTTCTTCTTATTGAAGGAACAGTATCAGAAGGATGATGTTTAAGGCCAAGTAAGAGATGAGAGTTTGCAAATAAATGATAAGTAATGACCAACATTCACTGATGGATAATGTTGACATATGGGCATGGTGAGATTTAGAGTTCCTCCAGAATATCTCATGTTATTAATGCATCTACAGCACACTGCAAATGATTTATCAATTTCATGATCTTCCTTGTGTTTAAAGCCAACATGAAGTGAAAATAATGGTTTAATTAATTTCACCATCTTCCTCGCATTTAAAACCAATGCAAAGTCTAAATAATGGTTTTATCAATTTAACCATCTTCCTTGCATTTAAAACCAATGCAAAGTTCAAAATAATGGTTTTATTAATTTCATCATCTTCCTCACATTTAAAACCAATGCAAAGTCTAAATAATGGTTTTATCAATTTCACCATCTTCCTCGCATTTAAAACCAATGCAAAGTCTAAATAATGGTTTTATCAATTTCACCATCTTCCTTGTGTTTAAAGTCCATGCAAAGTCTAAATAATGTTTTCATCTATTTCACCATCTTCCTTGTGTTTAAAGTCAATGCAAAGTCTAAATAATGTTTTCATCAATTTCACCATCTTCCTTGTGTTCAAAGACAATGCGAAGACCAAATATGAGTTGTATCAATATCACCATCTTTGTGTTTAAAGCCAACACAAGTCAAAATGTTTTTGCCTGTTTATTAGGTCTAAGATCTGGTTTATGAATATTTGATGCTGACTGATGGTGAAAACCATTCCTATTGTACTAAATGTGGGTCAAGATCTGACTGGTTTATGAATATTTGATGCTGACTGACGGTGAAAACCATTCCTATTGTACTAAATGTGGGTCAAGATCTGACTGGTTTATGAATATTTGATGCTGACTGATGGTGAAAACCATTCCTATTGTACTAAATGTGGGTCAAGATCTGACTGGTTTATGAATATTTGATGCTGACTGACGGTGAAAACCATTCCTATTGTACTAAATGTGGGTCAAGATCTGACTGGTTTATGAATATTTGATGCTGACTGACTGTGAAAACCATTCCTATTGTACTAAATGTGGGTCAAGATCTGACTGGTTTATGAATATTTGATGCTGACTGACAGTGAAAACCATTCCTATTGTACTAAATGTGGGTCAAGATCTGACTGGTTTATGAATATTTGATGCTGACTTACTGTGAAAACCATTCCTATTGTACTAAATGTGGGTCAAAATCTGACTTTCAATGACAGAAAAGAATATAATTATAATGATACCACATGCTTTAAATAAAAGAGCAAAAATCTTTAAAGGAAAATGACAGTTTCACTCCCCATGATTTCTTTCATTTGACATAAAATAACAACCTGTGATCTTGTTGTTGTTGTTGTGGGGTTTGACGCCATTTTTCAGCACATGATAGGCTATACAAGGCAGCCAGTATTAATGGTGGAGGAAGAACCAGGGAAAACCCTGGAAAGAACCACTGACCCATAAGAAGCTACTGGCAAGCTTTCTCACATACCCACATTGGCTGAATCTTAGACTCGAACTGCCGCAGACAGAGGTGAGATGGCAGTGATCAGTAACAAAGAGCGCTTTAGACCACTCGGCCACTCAGGGCCCCTCCTGTGATCTTGAGAATAAGGTCACTGACAAAAACTACTTAGGATCGGTCTAAGATTTCTAAAAATCCATTTTGGTCTGGCTTGGCTTAACAGTTTTTGACATCTTTTTTCCCCGGTATATGTGACGAATGGACAAACGGGTAGCAAAAACCAGTATGTCTGGAAAGTGGGGAGGGAGATGAGAAGATATAATTTTAATTTATTATTTTTCAAAGGCAATGCATTTTACTGACCTTGAACAGGCATTCTGACCTCCTTCTTGACTGACAGACTTTCCCCTGAGTGAATGATATCTGAAAAGTTGCCAAAAATGCACCAACAAAAATGTGAGAAAAAGAAGCAATGAGTATATGACGAATTTGAAGTAGTGGAGAAATGTAGGATATTTCAATGTCTCAGAGTGAGATTGCAAAACTAAAATAAGGAAAAAATAAACACCTTAAATGTACTAACCTGTCTAGATTCATAATCACTCAAATATAACTACACAAAATTAGAAAGATCTGTTTTGCAATAAAAGCGTCAAATTTTAAGTCTGCAAAAAAGTATATGCCATATGATAATTTCCTTTGTAATTCAATAAAACTATTAACTGACATCACTGCAATTACTATTTGCATGAAATCACTTTAACGAGTATAAATATACAAGTGGTCAGTATTAACAATCTATCCCATTTCTGCAGACAGAGTAGCTAAATGTATTCACCTAGAATTTGGTTTTTCACCTGATGGATCTTAGGTAAGATAATCCCCCCGATCTTGTACTTACCTATAATCGCACTGGGTCTGATCTTTTCCAAATCCTTGATGTATCCTCTAGCAAATCCCCTGTAAATTGATTGAGAAAAAAACTGGTTTAATATAAAGGCACAGTCACCACTTCCATTATTTATGTTGCACTTTAAACCATGTCCCATTTATTTTTAATCAAGGTAATTATTCAATATCTTCTCATACTGAATGCTGATAATGTCATAACGTAACTGGTCAATAAAGCTGTTATCCCATGTGATGTACTGCTGTTATCCCAAGTGACATATTTCTGTTATCCCATGTGATCTACTGATGTTATCCCAAGTGACATATTGCTGTTATCCCATGTGATATACTGCTGTTATCCCAAGTGACACTGCTGTTATCCCAAGTGACATAAGACAAATTCTGTTAAACAGAAACATGTCCAGAGGAGACACTTCTGACAAAGAAATCAAATTCATGATACTTTAGATTTGAGACCAATTGCAATTTTGATATTGGACACCAAGCAGCCAATGTGGATGATAGAGAGGACTGTAGTTATTTACTTAATAATGATCTGGGTTTAATTTCTCTGACAAGAAAATTAGATCACAGAAAATGATGGAACTTTCATTGAAAGGAGACAAACATAGTTTTTGCATAATGATTCAAGATTTCTAACAAAAAACAGATTATGGTCAACAATGGCAATAAAAAGATCATTGTCAAACAATGGCCAAAAAAAGACAGCTCATGGTCAAACAACTGCAATAAAAAGACATTATTGTCCATAATGGCAATAAAAAGACCAATTATGGTCAAACAAAGGCAATAAAAAGATTATGGTCAAACACTGGAAATAAAAAGATAGATTATGGTCAAACAATGGCAATAAAAAGATATGGTCAAACAATGGCAATAACAAGAAATATTATGGTCAAACAACAGCAATAAAAAACAAATTTGGGTCAAACAATGACAATGCATAAGCACAAACATTTTACTCAATACCAGACTTATAAATCCAATGCCTTTTAATGCAAACTAATTTATTTTACCAAAAACAAAGTAACTCAATCAGAAATATAGTCTCAAGAGTCCAAATAACTTAAGCAACTGCAAAGTTTGTCAAATTCAATATGGTTAAAATGCATTTTCGACATAATAGGGACTGGACATGTACTAATAAAAGGTCATCTAGTGACCCATACAATTCTTGTTTAAGAGTCTGCAAGAGCTTTCTGAATATAGGGCACACTGCATGACTTCTTTCAATTTCTGAAACATAAGTGAACTGTATGTACCCAATTATGTGAGATCCAACAACAAAATTAACGGGGCCCCGAGTGGCCGAGTGGTCTAAAGCGCTCTCTGTAATGGATCACTGCCATCTCACCTCTGTCTGCGTGGGTTCGAGTCTCGGATTCAGCTAATTAACAGAACAAGATCTGCTGTCACCTGATCCTCTAACAAAATCAGATTGATGCAAATTGTTAGGAGTAATCAGGAGAACAAATACAGAACCTGATATGCCAGTACATTATGTAATAGCAGATCAGGGTCAATGCTGTTTGCAATTGGAGCCAACTTATAAGTCTTATTGTTGTTGTTATTGTAGGGTTTAATGCCATTTTTCAGCACAAGATAGGCTATACATGGCCAACAGTATCAATGGTGGAGAAAGAGCCTAGGAAATCCCTGGAAAGAACCACCAATCCACGAGAAGCTACTGGCATGCTTTCTCAAATACCTACATTGGCCAAACCCGAGAATTGGACCCATGCAGACAGAGATGAAATGGCAATGATCCATAACTGTGAGCGCTTTAGACCACTCTGCCATTCAAGGCCCCAACCTATTAGTGAGTAATACAATAATCTGATTAACTATTCAAAAGGTCAAAAGGTCACATGTTGCTCATAAACAAAACTAAGTTTACTTAAAAATACACTCATAAAGGCAATTAACATGCCTGAGCAATTAGAATGTATTATTCATATGTATGGGTGTTATTTCATGACTGAATTTAATGAAGCACTGGACTAAAAATATAGGAGAAATTGATAATAAAAAGAGATTTTACAATGATCTGTACAATTTGGATTTTTATTGGCTTTAATAATATAACATGGACAAGTACAAGGTTTGGTCAAGAATTTCCTCAATAATAAAAGTTGTTCTACAAAACCTATTTTTAAGTCACAGTGAGCTTGACCTTTTTAATCTCAAAATTGACAGACCTCTTCCAAATCTTAAACTCAAGCCTTGAACAAACTTTGGTCAACGTTTGTGACCTAGAACTGAAGTTTTTGTGCAAAAACCATTTTCCTTTTTCAATCAGTTCCCTTCACCTTTGACCCCAAATTCAATGAGGTTCTTATTTATCCCAAGTGCAAGACATTAACAAGACTGGTAAATGTAGAGTGTGGATAACTTAAGTTATTGTATAAAATTCATTTTTCATCTTTCAGTCTAAGTGACCTTGATCTTTGACCCAAAAATCAATAGGGTTTTTCTTTACCACAAATGCATGGTATCCATAAAGTTTGTCAAGTCTGGATGGGGGAGAACTCTATTTAATGTGAAAAAAGCATTTGTGTGCGTGTGTGTGTGATTTTGATTTTTAACATAGCTTTAACAATTTTTCAGCCATATCACTACGATGTCTGCAGTGTGACAGTTTAGAGTGATGTCTAGCACTGGAGCATCAAGCCGCAGACATGTAGCCTGATGTCCCACCTAGTCACATTATCCTGACACCAGGCTGACTAGTCCTAACACTAACTTCTTAATGCTGAGTGCCAAGCATTTGTCTTCTTTCAGTAACTGTGACCCTGACCTTTAACATCTGACACTGAAAACAAGCTCTTTTTTGCCAAGTGCAAACTATCTGCTTAGTTTGGTGAAGTACATTTTGCAGAATTGAAACTATCATGCAGAATAGGAAAAGCTAATAGACAGAGAGGGTAATAATGTGCACTGCCTGTATAAAAAGAAATATGTCTAAGAAGGAACTTTTATTTTAAGATTCTGGGATGGGAGGGCATTCTTGAAAATTGAGTTATTAATTTGAAAAGGTTGTCGATAACCTGGTCACTTAAGAATGTGTTTAGCAAGAAAAACAACTGAGAGAATCAAGTGACAACATTCACCATTTTTTCCATACACCATCCAATAAGCACACAAGCTGGATTAAAAAATTGTAAATAGATGATCCCTGCATCGAATGGGATCCACTTTGTGGCTATTTGTGAAAAATAAAACTAATTAACTTTTCATAAATTAATAAATTAACATTATATATTTTGTACAAACATACAGACCATGGAATTTAATATAAAATCAATTTCACCATGACATCATCTCTTCTTCCTAGTTAGAGAACTCCAAATTATAATGTAGATAATATCCAGTGACATGGAATAAATGAAATATTATGATTGGTTAGTCTATGGTAGTTGTTAAAAAAACTTATATACCAAATCTGATCACAAAATTAAGCTTAAAGAATGGCAACAAACAAATGTCAATGGATGAATAACAGAAAAAGGACACAGTACTATATGACAAGCTCAACTGCTAATCTGAAAAATTTGTGTAATTACCTGTAAGCATTAGGCGAGTATATACACTCTGTTGAAAAATAATCCAACTTTCTGAAATAAGCATACCTGAAAAGGAGTGAAAAACAATGTGTTCATATCATGATGTCTTAGCTAATGCATCTCCTATTCTCTTCTCCTTTATTATTCGCTAATGAAACTAAGTACATAATAATCTATTCCTAATGAGCAAATCAAAATATATCTGACAACACAAAATATGCCTGACAACACAAAATATGCATCTCAAGTGTTCAGTTATTAGATGTATATTCAGTAGTAAATTTCTGATAGTTTTGTAATTTGTTATAGAATGATTCTTCAATCAGGCTCTCTACTGATACCAGACTTTGAAAAGACAGAAAATTGCAGGAGTTCTTCCAAAAATTGCCAAGGTCCACACTGGACAAATAATTAGTGGAGAAGTGACTTTTCTTGCTTGCCACAATGAGCCAAGTGATGGGAACACAGGCGGTCAAAATTCTGTTGTCAAAAATTTCATTGGCATCCATTTGTAAACTTGCTCAACAAATAAAATGAAGAAAAAACCACTATTCTCACTGTGCTGTACAACAATAATAAAAGTTCCTTATTTGAAACCAACAAAATGTCTTTCTAACTTATATAATGCAGCAGACAGGAAGCTCAAAAATGATAACTCTAAAAAAATAATGACTGATATTTATCAACAAAAAATGTTCTGTGCCAGTAGTTAATGCAAAAATCTCCATGTTATGTTCTTAGAGTGGAAAGGTACAAGATTTCATTAACTTCCATAATAAAATGTAATTTCAAATACTAAAGCAATTAAATTGACAAAATCAAATGCTATGTATGAAACTACAGAAAAAGCACCTTGTAAACTCTCTTATATCCAACAAGCTATATATTCATCATAATGTAAGAATAAAGAAAGATTCCACAGAAAAATGGTGGAGGCAAGTGTAGCACCAAGCAAAATTAAGCCACCTTCACTTACCAAGTGTGATACAATGAAATCAGGACCTAGAATAATGTATATATTTGCATATAAGCCAGGTGCAACTGCATTAACCCAGATCTGCCATCCAATCATGTGGCAAAAGATCTCACTCTGTGCAGTTTGTTACGAGTAATCAGTAGAACAAACAATACAGACCCATATCTGCTCATGCATTATGCAATGGCAGATCAGACCCAATGTTGTTAGTAGTTGGACTTGACTTCAGTTAAGTATATATAGTAATTATTTCTGAATTACATCCAAGCATGGACCCTGCAATGCAGTATCCTCTACAAGTCCCTATGCACAGATATCAGATAAAAATAAAAAGTCATCTCAGATTATGCAATGGTACAATTTAAATAATCTGGAACAGTGAGTGGTTGCCACAAAATATTCAAAAAAAACTGTTTTCATATTACACTTCTATAATTATTCATGACAATTTTGCCTTCATTTAAAAAAAATTCTTGAGCACTTCTTTAGTACTTATAAAAGCCTTCTCTCTCTTCTTTTTTAACTGAAACTGTGACTGTTTGTTTTCATCGGGGGGGGGGGGGGTAAACTCTGATATAAGATCTATGTAACTAAACTAAACTTAAAGAGAGCCACAACCTAGATTTCAGACTTCATGACCAAATTATGTCATTGTACAATTTGGCTGTACACATTTCACAAATTGTACATACTTGCTTACAAGTCAACTCAAACTGCACAGACCCAGAACTGCCATAGCATAATGTGCCAGAAATCTGGGTCTATGCACTTTGTTAGGACTAATCAGTTGAACAAACAACACAGACCCCAATCAGTAATTACAGAGGGTCAATTTTGTCTTGCAGATGGACATGACCTGTACATGAATATATACAATAATCCCATTGACTTTGTCAAAAAGAACGTGTTTTAAACAACGATACAAAACTGCTTATTCACTCAAAAGTATGAAGTGGAAGACACCGCTTACATCACAATTTCTTTTTCATATGTGTATTTGAATGGCTTGCATCGTGGCAAGGCTCCATCTGTTCCCTGTAAAGAAAAAGCCTGCATGTAACAATGTATACCACTAGACTGCACAATTCTACATGAAGCAGATTAATAGTTAACCAGTGGTAGGAATACACAACTAATTCAGTTATTTGTTCCACAACTCTCACCATCTCTTTCGCCCAAGTGGATGGATACAAATTTTAAGACCATATTTTAATTCAGCCTAATAATATCTTGAGATCTGAGGTCTCAATCTTTAACATTTTAAGATATGAAGTCTCAATCTTTCACATTTTGAGATCTGAGGTCTCAATCTTTCACAATTTGAGATCTGAAGTCTCAATCTTTCAAATTTTGAGATCTGAGGTTTCAATCTTTAACATTTGGAGATCTCAGGTCTCAATCTTTGACATTTTGAGATCTGGGGTCTCAATCTTTAACATTTTGAGAGGACTGCATGACATTATTACATGTTTTTGTTCGCTGATGCAAAAATGTCACAAGTTCATATAGTACTGGAATAATCATACAATTTACATTCAACTAAATGAAACAGCTATCTAACAATTATGATACAAACACTTGACAGTAGAGTCAACCTGTCAATAGCAACCACTCATGGGAAAAGGCAAATCTACTCTGGTGACCGCTGTAAGAGGTTAACTGTTCAAAATTGGTTTTTGAACAATACCATGCACTTATCATTAGTAGCATTAGCAGTCATGGTACTGTAACAGTGTATTAGTAATACTACATTATCAAGGTTGTTTAATGTGTTTTATAGAATATGCATCTATGTTGTTTTCACCCAAGTTTAAGTTCCACACAAGATTACTGTATCATGCTGACTTTAATCCATCAATGATTATTGTAAATCCATCCTATGAACCAAATCATCACTGACTTACAATAATCACTGATCTTAGTTTGTTTTGTGCACAATGACAAAACAATAATTTCACAACTGATTGACATTGTACATATGGCTGCCTGACAAAGAAATGGCTCTTTGCAAGGCCTGCTTGTATAAAGTATGCCTGTAAACAGCTGTTCATGCTTCAAAAACAAAATCTGGATTAGCTAGATGCTCAGCTTGCTGAGATCAATAAAAAGTCAGTTTGTATGAGAGGGAATCATAAGAAGCAGTATATGGCTATTTTTGTGCACATGATCCAAAATTTCACTGCTGTAACAAACAGGTTTTAAATAATGAATGACCCATGACCCTGATGAAAAGGATGAACTTTTTCAATAGACATAGCTTTAATTCAGTGGCTAATAGATCAAACTGGCATGAAAAGTGACTTTTGTTTCTGTAGCAATAACACATCTACTTGTCTTACAATCAAGCAAATAAATTGCTTTGACCCTTCCTGGTGGGATAAAAACTCTCAATTTCAAAACCTGTCATACCTTTGAGTTCAACTGACAGGGTGACTGGAGTACAGTAAGATACAAATTCATTACACATCAATTCACATGATATGCCTTTGTATAAACAATGTCATGCTCATCAAACAAAAGTTTAATTTGCATACATAGAGTGTTACAACAACTGATACACTGCAGTGAATTCTTAAGGCAGGGAGGAACTACTGTTCAGGATCATGATACACCTGGCTGCTGACTGCAAATAACCATTACAAGAGGATATTTAAGTACAAACATTGCTGGTGGTAGTGGTGGGGATTAGAATGGCCACTATGACCAGGTGACTGCTAAAGACAAGTAATGGTTGGGACAGGTTTGACTGCATTTGTAACAGTAAGCACATTTTCATTTAAATTATATAAGACCAGGTGCTAATTTGTATCAAATATTTTTTAAATATCTGAAGAAGATATTATATGTAAGATGACTGCATATGAAATTAGGACAAATACAATGAAATTATGGCAACTATGTATGAAATTAGGGCAGTACATTGAAATTAGGTGACTGCATGTGAAATTAGGACAAATGCAATGAAATTATGGCAACTGTGTATGAAATTAGTGCAGTACATTGAAATTAGGTGACTGCATGTGAAATTAGGACAAATACAATGAAATTATGTCAACTACGTATGAAATTATGGCAAATACATTGAAATTAGGTGAATGCCTTTGAAATTAGAACGAACACATTGAAATTATGGCAAATGTGTATTAAATTAGGGCAAGTACATTGAAATTAGGTGACTGCATGTGAAATTAGGACAAATACACTGAAATTATGGCAACTGTGTATGAAATTAGGACAAATGATTTAAAACTGTTTTCTCCATTAACTTTTCTTTCCATCAACAACAAAATGCTTTCACCTTCAACAGCATGTCAATATATATGTGTAAAATTGTAAAATAAAACATTTAAGACAATTTATGAAATGTCACATCGTGTGATAACAAGAACATGTACATTCGTTCATTGAATTAAAAGTTTAACAGAAGAAACTCAAACATCAAGACTGCATAACATGGAAGGTGTTCTGGTGACTTAGTGGTTAGCATGCCAGACTAGTTACTCAAAGGAAGTGGTTTTGATTCCTTCTATTGGATCATCCCAAGTTAGCTGTCATGGGATTTCCCTTGACAAGTCACTTTACCTGAATTCCCTTTGCACTAATAACCTCCATGTGTTCTTGTGTCCACCAAATCAAACCAAACACAATAAGGTAGAGCCAAATGGTCAAGCAGCCATAATAAAGGTAAAAAGAAAATCACTCACACTCACTGGCTGACATCAGTGGTTTGTTTTATACCCTAATAGAACAGTTCCAACATTTCATTTTTAATCTAGCAGATACCATCTATACTCACTTATAAGACGAGTCCAATTGCAAACCAAACAGACCCGAATCTGCCATTGTACAATGAACTGGCAGATCTGGGTCTATGCCATTTGTTAGGGGTAATCAGCAAAACAAGTAAAACAGACCCTGAACTTCCAGCACATTATGTAGCAGCAGATCAGTGACTATGTTATTTGCAGCAGGATTTGACTTATAAGTGAGTACATATGGTACAGCACTATGTTACGCAAAATACTGTTTGATGACCAGGCTAATTCTAATGCATGCAAATTTAAACCTGACCTGCTTGATGGCCAGGCTAATTCTAATGCATGCAAATTTAAACCTGACCTGCTTGATGGCCAGGCTAATTCTAATGCACGCAAATTTAAACTTGACCTGCTTGATGGCCAGGCTAATTCTAATGTATGCAAATTTAAACTTGACCTGCTTGATGGCCAGGCTAATTCTAATGCATGCAAATTTAAACTTGACCTGCTTGATGGCCAGGCTAATTCTAATGCATGCAAATTTAAACTTGACCTGCTTGATGGCCAGGCTAATTCTAATGCATGCAAATTTAAACTTGACCTGCTTGATGGCCAGGCTAATTCTAATGCATGCAAATTTAAACTTGACCTGCTTGATGGCCAGGCTAGTACTAATGCATGCAAATTTAAACTTGACCTGCTTGATGGCCAGGCTAATTCTAATGCATGCAAATTTAAACTTGACCTGCTTGATGGCCAGGCTAGTACTAATACATGCACATTTCAACTAGACCTGCTTGATGGCCAGGCTAATTCTAATGCATGCAAATTTAAACTTGACCTGCTTGATGGCCAGGCTAATTCTAATGCATGCAAATTTAAACTTGACCTGCTTGATGGCCAGGCTAATTCTAATGCATGCAAATTTAAACTTGACCTGCTTGATGGCCAGGCTAATTCTAATGCATGCAAATTTAAACTTGACCTGCTTGATGGCCAGGCTAATTCTAATGCATGCAAATTTAAACTTGACCTGCTTGATGGCCAGGCTAGTACTAATGCATGCAAATTTAAACTTGACCTGCTTGATGGCCAGGCTAATTATAATGCACGCAAATTTAAGCTTGACCTGCTTGATGGCCAGGCTAATTCTAATGCATGCAAATTTAAACTTGACCTGCTTGATGGCCAGGCTAATTCTAATGCATGCAAATTTAAACTTGACCTGCTTGATGGCCAGGCTAATTCTAATGCATGCAAATTTAAACTTGACCTGCTTGATGGCCAGGCTAATTCTAATGCATGCAAATTTAAACTTGACCTGCTTGACGGCCAGGCTAATTCTAATACATGCAAATTTAAACCTGACCTGCTTGATGGCCAGGCTAATTCTAATGCACGCAAATTTAAACTTGACCTGCTTGATGGCCAGGCTAATTCTAATACATGCAAATTTAAACCTCACCTGCTTGATGGCCAGGCTAATTCTAATGCACGCAAATTTAAACTTGACCTGCTTGATGGCCAGGCTAATTCTAATGCATGCAAATTTAAACTTGACCTGCTTGATGGCCAGGCTAGTACTAATACATGCAAATTTAAACCTGACCTGCTTGATGGCCAGGCTAGTACTAATGCATGCAAATTTAAACTTGACCTGCTTGATGGCCAGGCTAATTCTAATGCATGCAAATTTAAACTTGACCTGCTTGATGGCCAGGCTAATTCTAATGCATGCAAATTTAAACTTGACCTGCTTGATGGCCAGGCTAATTCTAATGCATGCAAATTTAAACTTGACCTGCTTGATGGCCAGGCTAATTCTAATACATGCAAATTTAAACCTGACCTGCTTGATGGCCAGGCTAATTCTAATGCATGCAAATTTAAACTTGACCTGCTTGATGGCCAGGCTAATTCTAATACATGCAAATTTAAACCTCACCTGCTTGATGGCCAGGCTAATTCTAATGCACGCAAATTTAAACTTGACCTGCTTGATGGCCAGGCTAATTCTAATGCATGCAAATTTAAACTTGACCTGCTTGATGGCCAGGCTAGTACTAATACATGCAAATTTAAACCTGACCTGCTTGATGGCCAGGCTAGTACTAATGCATGCAAATTTAAACTTGACCTGCTTGATGGCCAGGCTAATTATAATGCACGCAAATTTAAGCTTGACCTGCTTGATGGCCAGGCTAATTCTAATGCATGCAAATTTAAACTTGACCTGCTTGATGGCCAGGCTAATTCTAATGCATGCAAATTTAAAATTTAAACTTGACCTGCTTGATGGCCAGGCTAATTCTAATGCATGCAAATTTAAACTTGACCTGCTTGATGGCCAGGCTAGTACTAATACATGCAAATTTAAACCTGACCTGCTTGATGGCCAGGCTAGTACTAATACATGCAAATTTAAACTTGACCTGCTTGATGGCCAGGCTAATTCTAATGCATGCAAATTTAAACTTGACCTGCTTGATGGCCAGGCTAATTCTAATGCATGCAAATTTAAACTTGACCTGCTTGATGGCCAGGCTAATTCTAATGCATGCAAATTTAAACTTGACCTGCTTGATGGCCAGGCTAATTCTAATGCACGCAAATTTAAACTTGACCTGCTTGATGGCCAGGCTAATTCTAATGCACGCAAATTTAAACTTGACCTGCTTGATGGCCAGGCTAATTCTAATGCACGCAAATTTAAACTTGACCTGCTTGATGGCCAGGCTAATTCTAATGCATGCAAATTTAAACTTGACCTGCTTGATGGCCAGGCTAATTCTAATGCATGCAAATTTAAACTTGACCTGCTTGATGGCCAGGCTAATTCTAATACATGCAAATTTAAACCTCACCTGCTTGATGGCCAGGCTAATTCTAATGCACGCAAATTTAAACTTGACCTGCTTGATGGCCAGGCTAATTCTAATGCATGCAAATTTAAACTTGACCTGCTTGATGGCCAGGCTAGTACTAATACATGCAAATTTAAACCTGACCTGCTTGATGGCCAGGCTAGTACTAATGCATGCAAATTTAAACTTGACCTGCTTGATGGCCAGGCTAATTCTAATGCATGCAAATTTAAACTTGACCTGCTTGATGGCCAGGCTAATTCTAATGCATGCAAATTTAAACTTGACCTGCTTGATGGCCAGGCTAATTCTAATGCACGCAAATTTAAACTTGACCTGCTTGATGGCCAGGCTAATTCTAATGCACGCAAATTTAAACTTGACCTGCTTGATGGCCAGGCTAATTCTAATGCATGCAAATTTAAACTTGACCTGCTTGATGGCCAGGCTAATTCTAATGCACGCAAATTTAAACTTGACCTGCTTGATGGCCAGGCTAATTCTAATGCACGCAAATTTAAACTTGACCTGCTTGATGGCCAGGCTAATTCTAATGCATGCAAATTTAAACTTGACCTGCTTGATGGCCAGGCTAATTCTAATGCATGCAAATTTAAACTTGACCTGCTTGATGGCCAGGCTAATTCTAATACATGCAAATTTAAACCTGACCTGCTTGATGGCCAGGCTAATTCTAATGCATGCAAATTTAAACTTGACCTGCTTGATGGCCAGGCTAATTCTAATACATGCAAATTTAAACCTGACCTGCTTGATGGCCAGGCTAATTCTAATGCACGCAAATTTAAACTTGACCTGCTTGATGGCCAGGCTAATTCTAATGCATGCAAATTTAAACTTGACCTGCTTGATGGCCAGGCTAGTACTAATACATGCAAATTTAAACCTGACCTGCTTGATGGCCAGGCTAATTCTAATGCATGCAAATTTAAACTTGACCTGCTTGATGGCCAGGCTAATTCTAATGCATGCAAATTTAAACTTGACCTGCTTGATGGCCAGGCTAATTCTAATGCATGCAAATTTAAACTTGACCTGCTTGATGGCCAGGCTAATTCTAATACATGCAAATTTAAACTTGACCTGGTTGATGGCCAGGCTAATTCTAATGCATGCAAATTTAAACCTGACCTGCTTGATGGCCAGGCTAATTCTAATGCATGCAAATTTAAACTTGACCTGCTTGATGGCCAGGCTAATTCTAATACATGCAAATTTAAACCTGACCTGCTTGATGGCCAGGCTAATTCTAATGCACGCAAATTTAAACTTGACCTGCTTGATGGCCAGGCTAATTCTAATGCATGCAAATTTAAACTTGACCTGCTTGATGGCCAGGCTAGTACTAATACATGCAAATTTAAACCTGACCTGCTTGATGGCCAGGCTAATTCTAATGCATGCAAATTTAAACTTGACCTGCTTGATGGCCAGGCTAGTACTAATACACGCAAATTTAAACTTGACCTGCTTGATGGCCAGGCTAATTCTAATGCATGCAAATTTAAACTTGACCTGCTTGATGGCCAGGCTAATTCTAATACACGCAAATTTAAACTTGACCTGCTTGATGGCCAGGCTAGTACTAATACACGCAAATTTAAACTTGACCTGCTTGATGGCCAGGCTAATTCTAATGCATGCAAATTTAAACTTGACCTGCTTGATGGCCAGGCTAATTCTAATGCATGCAAATTTAAACTTGACCTGCTTGATGGCCAGGCTAATTCTAATGCATGCAAATTTAAACTTGACCTGCTTGATGGCCAGGCTAATTCTAATACACGCAAATTTAAACTTGACCTGCTTGATGGCCAGGCTAGTACTAATACACGCAAATTTAAACTTGACCTGCTTGATGGCCAGGCTAATTCTAATGCATGCAAATTTAAACTTGACCTGCTTGATGGCCAGGCTAATTCTAATACATGCAAATTTAAACCTGACCTGCTTGATGGCCAGGCTAATTCTAATGCACGCAAATTTAAACTTGACCTGCTTGATGGCCAGGCTAATTCTAATGCATGCAAATTTAAACTTGACCTGCTTGATGGCCAGGCTAGTACTAATACATGCAAATTTAAACCTGACCTGCTTGATGGCCAGGCTAATTCTAATGCATGCAAATTTAAACTTGACCTGCTTGATGGCCAGGCTAATTCTAATGCATGCAAATTTAAACTTGACCTGCTTGATGGCCAGGCTAATTCTAATGCATGCAAATTTAAACTTGACCTGCTTGATGGCCAGGCTAATTCTAATACATGCAAATTTAAACTTGACCTGGTTGATGGCCAGGCTAATTCTAATGCATGCAAATTTAAACCTGACCTGCTTGATGGCCAGGCTAATTCTAATGCATGCAAATTTAAACTTGACCTGCTTGATGGCCAGGCTAATTCTAATACATGCAAATTTAAACCTGACCTGCTTGATGGCCAGGCTAATTCTAATGCACGCAAATTTAAACTTGACCTGCTTGATGGCCAGGCTAATTCTAATGCATGCAAATTTAAACTTGACCTGCTTGATGGCCAGGCTAGTACTAATACATGCAAATTTAAACCTGACCTGCTTGATGGCCAGGCTAATTCTAATGCATGCAAATTTAAACTTGACCTGCTTGATGGCCAGGCTAGTACTAATACACGCAAATTTAAACTTGACCTGCTTGATGGCCAGGCTAATTCTAATGCATGCAAATTTAAACTTGACCTGCTTGATGGCCAGGCTAATTCTAATACACGCAAATTTAAACTTGACCTGCTTGATGGCCAGGCTAGTACTAATACACGCAAATTTAAACTTGACCTGCTTGATGGCCAGGCTAATTCTAATGCATGCAAATTTAAACTTGACCTGCTTGATGGCCAGGCTAGTACTAATGCATGCAAATTTAAACTTGACCTGCTTGATGGCCAGGCTAATTCTAATGCATGCAAATTTAAACTTGACCTGCTTGATGGCCAGGCTAGTACTAATGCATGCAAATTTAAACTTGACCTGCTTGATGGCCAGGCTAATTCTAATACACGCAAATTTAAACTTGACCTGCTTGATGGCCAGGCTAGTACTAATACACGCAAATTTAAACTTGACCTGCTTGATGGCCAGGCTAATTCTAATGCATGCAAATTTAAACTTGACCTGCTTGATGGCCAGGCTAGTACTAATGCATGCAAATTTAAACTTGACCTGCTTGATGGCCAGGCTAATTCTAATGCATGCAAATTTAAACTTGACCTGCTTGATGGCCAGGCTAGTACTAATGCATGCAAATTTAAACTTGACCTGCTTGATGGCCAGGCTAGTACTAATACATGCAAATTTAAACTTGACCTGCTTGATGGCCAGGCTAGTACTAATGCATGCAAATTTAAACTTGACCTGCTTGATGGCCAGGCTAGTACTAATACATGCACATTTCAACTAGACCTGCTTGATGGCCAGGCTAATTCTAATGCATGCAAATTTAAACTTGACCTGTTTGATGGCCAGGCTAGTACTAATACATGCACATTTCAACTAGACCTGCTTGATGGCCAGGCTAATTCTAATGCATGCAAATTTAAACTTGACCTGCTTGATGGCCAGGCTAGTACTAATGCATGCAAGTTTAAACTTGACCTGCTTGATGGCCAGGCTAGTACTAATACATGCACATTTCAACTAGACCTGCTTGATGGCCAGGCTAATTCTAATGCATGCAAATTTAAACTTGACCTGCTTGATGGCCAGGCTAGTACTAATGCATGCAAATTTAAACTTGACCTGCTTGATGGCCAGGCTAGTACTAATGCATGCAAATTTAAACTTGACCTGCTTGATGGCCAGGCTAGTACTAATACATGCACATTTCAACTAGACCTGCTTGATGGCCAGGCTAATTCTAATGCATGCAAATTTAAACTTGACCTGCTTGATGGCCAGGCTAATTCTAATGCATGCAAATTTAAACTTGACCTGCTTGATGGCCAGGCTAATTCTAATGCATGCAAATTTAAACTTGACCTGCTTGATGGCCAGGCTAATTCTAATGCATGCAAATTTAAACCTGACCTGCTTGATGGCCAGGCTAGTACTAATGCATGCAAATTTAAACTTGACCTGCTTGATGGCCAGGCTAGTACTAATACATGCAAATTTAAACTTGACCTGCTTGATGGCCAGGCTAATTCTAATGTATGCAAATTTAAACTTGACCTGCTTGATGGCCAGGCTAGTACTAATACATGCACATTTCAACTAGACCTGTTGCCCAAGTCAGATTAAAATCCTATTACAAAAATAGTCTCATCAGTGGTAAATAACAGCCCTCAATATCATGTCCAAGCTCACTTCATAAATATCCATAGGTCTTGATCAAAATAAAATTCGCCCATCTTGGTAATATTAGCTGACTTAGCAAGTTTTTGGTTATAATCGGGTCATTAATATGGATTACCAAAGAGGGAAGAAGCTGAATCAGTCCTATGTAAGAGTAACACACTAACATTTATAGATCTTACTCATAATAAAACCAATTCTACATCTTGGTAACATGATGCTACCATATATACATAATAAGTCAAGTCTGACTGCAAAATGCACAGACCCATATCTGCCATCACAGCAGATCAAGATCTTTTTTGTTTGCAGTTTGGCACCATTTATAAGTGAGTATCTATGGCATTTAACAAGTTTCAAATAAATCTGATCAGAAACAGAGTTGTTAAAGTGTTGACAAACAGATACATACAGACACAAAATAGATGTAAAACCACCTTGTTAATATTCATGGATCTTTCTCATTGTTGCGTTCATCCAAGATTGTTGCGATTTCAGCCTACTGACCAAGTTAGATGAAAACTGGACCAGAAATATAGTCTCTAGACTGTTAACAAGGATCAAATAAAGTCTCAAGCAGTTTGATAGGATCCAACAGCACTAGTAATGCTTCCAGATTTTGGGTATGAACAGAAACAAAAGTACATCTTACATACAACTCTGTAATTGTTTTATTTAAATTTCAATCATCTATAAGATAAATAAACTTACAGTTGTTATGGCTGTGCATCGTCTTAATCTTCCGATGTCTCCTCTAAGAACTGGAAATGAGAGTAAACGTGTTTGTTTCAGCCAATAATAATTTGTGCTAGCATGGTGGCCAGTATTAATGGTGAAGGAAGAACCAGGGAAAACCCCGGAAAGAACCACCGACCAATGAGAAACTACTGGCAAGCTTTCTCACATACCCACATTAGCCGAATCTGAGACTCAAACCCATGCAGACAGAGGTGAGATGGCAGTGATCCGTAATGGAGAGCGCTTTAGACCACTTGGCCACTCGGGGCCCCCATTTAGGTCTGGTTTTCAAAACTCTTTTATCAAAAGTGCAGCTAAATTTTGTAATCTGTTATTTTCCATTTTCAGAAGTGCTTATGAGAAAACTCCCTGCCAATGACAGCATTCATGCAAGAAGAAGAGTCAAAACAAGAATTTTGAGATGGTCAGCTCCATAATTATTTATATTATATTATATTATATTATATTATATTATATCATAGTGTTTTAGTACAATCTATGCAATGACAAGGCCATCCATTCAGGTGAACTTACCATAGAAAGATCTTCAGTGTGGCCACCTAGGCAGTCATTTTTTTAGGTTAGATCAGCATCATTTTAATATATAAAATAACTATACATAGCACGGAAGTAGTAGTAACAATGTGGGGGGGGGGAGATTTTCCACATTTTGGAAGGTTACATTTGCATCACTTTCATTTAGAACTGAATATAATGAAATGTGTTTTTGTGAGAACCTCATGTCAATACAACATCCCTACAAGGCCGAGTATTGATAACAAGATTTTTAAAACCTCATGTCAATACAACATCCCTACAAGGTGGAGTATTGATAACAAGATTTTTAAAACCTCATGTCAATACAACATCCCTACAAGGCGGAGTATTGATAACAAGATTGTTAAAACCTGATGTCAATACAACATCCCTACAAGGCGGAGTATTGATAACAAGATTGTTAAAACCTCATGTCAATACAACATCCCTACAAGGCGGAGTATTGATAACAAGATTTTTAAAACCTCATGTCAATACAACATCCCTACAAGGCGGAGTATTGATAACAAGATTGTTAAAACCTCATGTCAATACAACATCCCTACAAGGTGGAGTATTGATAACAAGATTTTTAAAACCTCATGTCAATACAACATCCCTACAAGGCGGAGTATTGATAACAAGATTTTTAAAACCTCATGTCAATACAACATCCCTACAAGGCGGAGTATTGATAACAAGATTGTTAAAACCTCATGTCAATACAACATCCCTACAAGGCGGAGTATTGATAACAAGATTTTTAAAACCTCATGTCAATACAACATCCCTACAAGGCGGAGTATTGATAACAAGATTTTTAAAACCTCATGTCAATACAACATCCCTACAAGGTGGAGTATTGATAACAAGATTTTTAAAACCTCATGTCAATACAACATCCCTACAAGGCGGAGTATTGATAACAAGATTGTTAAAACCTCATGTCAATACAACATCCCTACAAGGCGGAGTATTGATAACAAGATTTTTAAAACCTCATGTCAATACAACATCCCTACAAGGCGGAGTATTGATAACAAGATTTTTAAAACCTCATGTCAATACAACATCCCTACAAGGCGGAGTATTGATAACAAGATTTTTAAAACCTCATGTCAATACAACATCCCTACAAGGCGGAGTATTGATAACAAGATTGTTAAAACCTCATGTCAATACAACATCCCTACAAGGCGGAGTATTGATAACAAGATTTTTAAAACCTCATGTCAATACAACATCCCTACAAGGCGGAGTATTGATAACAAGATTGTTAAAACCTAAGGTCAATACAACATCCCTACAAGGCGGAGTATTGATAACAAGATTGTTAAAACCTCATGTCAATACAACATCCCTACAAGGTGGAGTATTGATAACAAGATTGTTAAAACCTAAGGTCAATACAACATCCCTACAAGGCGGAGTATTGATAACAAGATTTTTAAAACCTCATGTCAATACAACATCCCTACAAGGCGGAGTATTGATAACAAGATTTTTAAAACCTCATGTCAATACAACATCCCTACAAGGTGGAGTATTGATAACAAGATTGTTAAAACCTAAGGTCAATACAACATCCCTACAAGGCGGAGTATTGATAACAAGATTGTTAAAACCTCATGTCAATACAACATCCCTACAAGGCGGAGTATTGATAACAAGATTGTTAAAACCTAAGGTCAATACAACATCCCTACAAGGCGGAGTATTGATAACAAGATTTTTAAAACCTCATGTCAATACAACATCCCTACAAGGTGGAGTATTGATAACAAGATTGTTAAAACCTAAGGTCAATACAACATCCCTACAAGGCGGAGTATTGATAACAAGATTGTTAAAACCTCATGTCAATACAACATCCCTACAAGGCGGAGTATTGATAACAAGATTTTTAAAACCTCATGTCAATACAACATCCCTACAAGGTGGAGTATTGATAACAAGATTGTTAAAACCTAAGGTCAATACAACATCCCTACAAGGCGGAGTATTGATAACAAGATTGTTAAAACCTCATGTCAATACAACATCCCTACAAGGCGGAGTATTGATAACAAGATTTTTAAAACCTCATGTCAATACAACATCCCTACAAGGTGGAGTATTGATAACAAGATTGTTAAAACCTAAGGTCAATACAACATCCCTACAAGGCGGAGTATTGATAACAAGATTGTTAAAACCTCATGTCAATACAACATCCCTACAAGGCGGAGTATTGATAACAAGATTGTTAAAACCTAAGGTCAATACAACATCCCTACAAGGCGGAGTATTGATAACAAGATTTTTAAAACCTCATGTCAATACAACATCCCTACAAGGCGGAGTATTGATAACAAGATTTTTAAAACCTCATGTCAATACAACATCCCTACAAGGCGGAGTATTGATAACAAGATTGTTAAAACCTAAGGTCAATACAACATCCCTACAAGGCAGAGTATTGATAACAAGATTGTTAAAACCTCATGTCAATACAACATCCCTACAAGGTGGAGTATTGATAACAAGATTGTTAAAACCTAAGGTCAATACAACATCCCTACAAGGCGGAGTATTGATAACAAGATTGTTAAAACCTCATGTCAATACAACATCCCTACAAGGTGGAGTATTGATAACAAGATTGTTAAAACCTCATGTCAATACAACATCCCTACAAGGCGGAGTATTGATAACAAGATTTTAAAACCTCATGTCAATACAACATCCCTACAAGGTGGAGTATTGATAACAAGATTTTTAAAACCTCATGTCAATACAACATCCCTACAAGGTGGAGTATTGATAACAAGACTTTTAAAACCTCATGTCAATACAACATCCCTACAAGGTGGAGTATTGATAACAAGATTGTTAAAACCTAAGGTCAATACAACATCCCTACAAGGCGGAGTATTGATAACAAGACTGTTAAAACCTTAGGTCAATACAACATCCCTACAAGGCGGAGTATTGATAACAAGATTTTTAAAACCTCATGTCAATACAACATCCCTACAAGGTGGAGTATTGATAACAAGATTTTTAAAACCTCATGTCAATACAACATCCCTACAAGGTGGAGTATTGATAACAAGACTTTTAAAACCTCATGTCAATACAACATCCCTACAAGGTGGAGTATTGATAACAAGATTGTTAAAACCTCATGTCAATACAACATCCCTACAAGGCGGAGTATTGATAACAAGACTTTTAAAACCTCATGTCAATACAACATCCCTACAAGGTGGAGTATTGATAACAAGATTGTTAAAACCTTAGGTCAATACAACATCCCTACAAGGCGGAGTATTGATAACAAGATTTTTAAAACCTCATGTCAATACAACATCCCTACAAGGTGGAGTATTGATAACAAGATTTTTAAAACCTCATGTCAATACAACATCCCTACAAGGTGGAGTATTGATAACAAGATTTTTAAAACCTCATGTCAATACAACATCCCTACAAGGCGGAGTATTGATAACAAGATTTTTAAAACCTCATGTCAATACAACATCCCTACAAGGTGGAGTATTGATAACAAGATTGTTAAAACCTTAGGTCAATACAACATCCCTACAAGGTGGAGTATTGATAACAAGATTGTTAAAACCTCATGTCAATACAACATCCCTACAAGGTGGAGTATTGATAACAAGATTTTTAAAACCTCATGTCAATACAACATCCCTACAAGGCGGAGTATTGATAACAAGATTTTTAAAACCTCATGTCAATACAACATCCCTACAAGGCGGAGTATTGATAACAAGACTTTTAAGATTGATCATCACCATTTTTATTCAGGTCCAATTAGCATATGAAGATTTTCAGCGACAACTCTTGAGTGTAGGACCATCTGTTCAGGAAATGATGTAGCAAGCTTTTCAATATGGCTACCATGACCGCCACACTGTATGTCTCATCAGCACATTTTATATTTAGAACCAACAACATAAACGTCTTTTAGGTAAAAGTCTAAGTCAATAAAAGATTTCAAAAATGGCCACCATGGCCCTGAAATTAGAGATTTGATTAGCACCATCTTCATTTAGTGCTAACTAGACATTATATTTAGTCTTACTGGAAGTCTGACATACGGGATAGTACAATAGTTCTCCTCTAGTTCACAGTGGCCAGCAATGAACCTGAGACAAAACTGAAATGAAGATTTCCTGACACGTTCTTGACCCAAAGGTAAAAGAGGCAGGCCAGCATGTTATAGTATGAATTGTCTTAGTATGAAGTTTAAGTAATGTAAGTAAATGAAACAATTTTAACCAAAACCATAATGCAAATTTTTCGATTATTGTGACCTTGACCACCGTGGTTAAGGGAGCAAACATGCGCATTTTACAAAAAAGATTGTCTAAACTTCACAATGATTTATGTCAAGTATGATGAAAATCCATCAAGGTGTTTTGGAAATATTGGCAGGTGAAAAACTACATAAAACAACAACGAACTGTTGAAGCCATCATTACTGGCCAAAAAATGTTGTTATGTCTCATTTTTTATTACCTAAGGGTCAACAACAAGAGTCATTCAAAGATGACATATTCTTTGGGTCACCTTCCAGAAGTACCAAATAGTCCCTATGTTTTTAATAATGATGCATGTACTATTTACCCTACATTTTACTTTCAATGGTAACATTACACAAAAAATCAAATGCAGAAAATTCTAAGTACAAAGTGGTGCCTCAGTGTGTAGCAAGTTTGGTTGAAATACCTTAACCAGTTTGTGAGTTGTGTTTCTGAAATAAAAATGTTCATGGACAGAAAGACAAAACAGAAATATGCAGATAAAAAGACACACAGAGCAGTACTATATCCTTCCATAATACTTACTGGGATGAAAATAATGCATAAATGTTGAAAGATTATGCTTAATTAATGATAAATGCACAATGATTACTACTCAACATCTGGATCTCCAACTTTCCAAAACCTTGATCACATGATGAATTGTAATTTTGAATTTAATTTGTTTGGTGCTTTCCAGAGCTGGAGATGAATATAAAGAGTTTTTTTGTTGTTAAAAAACAATTTACCATTCATTATAACAGTCTCTGCAACATCATCTGCATTGTGCCCTGCAAAATATAAAAAGATCAAATTCTAATAGTTTTCATGCTTACATATTTGTAACAAAGCTTTTTGTAACAAGAGAAGTATTGCCTCCACTACCTCCCTTTCTAGAACAGTAAAAGTAGAAAACAGAAAATAACTTTGGTGGAATGTATGATAAGCAAAAAGAAAATATTTAATATAGATCAAAAGGGGCAATAACTCTTTCAAACAAGAGTCCTCTAAAGAAAATGGTGCTTTACTGGACAAAAAGAATTTCCATGAATTCAAGACCATTTCTTCCTTTTAACTGCTAGCTGTTCAAATCCTCTCTATTATTCTTCAGCAATAACAAGATTTTTTCAAATTGGCTTGGCACCATTTTTATTTAGTACCAAATAGAAAAGCAGACATCATTAGAAGTCATTTGGTAAATATCCCATGTCAATATGGTCATCAATTCAACAGGGGTAGTGACAAGATTTTCAAGACAGCCACTGAGGCAGCCATACTTGATGTATAACTGGCACCATCTTCATTTATGACCAAACTGGTATGTTAAGAGTCTAAAAATCTATACTGATATAGCCATCCCTCTGGGAATAATAGAGATAACAATATTTTAAAGATTTAGAATCAACTGGACAGGATAAAAATTCTTCTGCTGAAAACCCCATGTCCAAAATGACCCTCAGTTCAAGTGGAATAATGAAAATAGGATATTCAATATGGATGTGATGGTGAACATATTGTATTTTAGATCAGCACGCTATTTAATTTTGTAATGAGAAGACATAATAAGTAGTCTTTAGTGAAAACTCAAAAGCGATATCACTTTCTGTTCTGGATGAGTAACAAAAACAATATTTTCAAGATGGCTGCCATGATAGCCATAATGAACGTCCAATTCGCATCAATTTCCATTTAGGACTAATGAGACATCATAAAAAGGTTTTTGGTGACAGCACAAAGTTGATATGACCAGCTGTTTAGGAGTAGTATCAATAATAAGACTTTCACAACAGCCATTGTGGAGGCCATATTGGAGGTCAGCACAATTTTCATTTTGGACAAACTAGATATTATAAGAAGTCTTCTTGTGAAAACCGAAGTCAATATGACTTCCATTCATGAGGTGTAGTGATGAGAAGATTTTCAAGGTGACTGCCATGTTGGCCATATAGGGCAATGGATTGATAATATTTTCATTTAGGACCAGCTAGACTGGGGCTCTAGGTGGACAAGTAGTCTAAAATGTTTGCCTTTACCGATCACTGCCATGTCACCTATGTCCAAATAGATTTGAGTCTCAGGCATGGCCAGTGTGGAAATGTGAGAAAGCTAGCCTGTAACTTCTGTGGGTCAGTGGTTCTTACTGGGGTTTTCCTGAATTCTCCTCCATAAGTTCAGAAATAGAATTGATAACTAGATTTTCAAGATTGGATATCTGAGTGGCACAGTTTTCATTCAGAACCAAATACACCATATAAACTACTGGGAAATAAGAAATTGTCACAAAATGTATATACACATACAATGAACACCACAATGGGATGTAACTTCATGTCAATAATATGTCCCAAGTTTATAATCCAATCTATGCAAAGATGCATAGCATACGCATTTTACATGTAGCCTGTCATGTGCTGAAACCCATAACAAGAACAACGTGAATGTGTACGGGAAAGAAAGACAGCAAGTGACAAGTCAAATACTAAATGCCTGTAATATTTATGGCAGAGGGGAGTAAGATGAAAAAAGTGACATGGTACAAGAATATATATATATATATATATGAAAAGAGATTCTGTCCATGTACCAGATGATACATAGAAAAATTAGTTAATGTAACAGAAGATCAGATAAATATCCATGCTTTATGGATATTTTCCTGATCTTCTGTTATATATACAAATAATACTATCTTACAGGTTAGAAATTGTTTAATTCATACTCTATGGAGTTTCGACCTGGGTTCGAATCTCTGTAAAATACAAATTAAAAATTCTCTAACCTGTATGATAGTATTATTTGTATCAAAATATTAATTCTGCCTACTATTATCAAGCATTCTTCTATAGGAATCCAGAGATATCACTTTCCATTCTGTCTGGTATATGTGTATATATATGCCAAGGTCAAGTGGTTCCTGTGTGATACTGCTAACAACGTCTTCAAAAAAATTGATAGCTGGTATTTGACAAGTAGAGCTAAAAACTGCCACGAATTTTTTTTTTTCACATGTACCTGCTTTGGGATATAAAAACTGCTTCAGTAATAGAAAACATCTCAAGTAAAGTAGCATTACTTAGAAGACATTAACAGTTAGTATTATTGCAAAAAATGTTCAGAAAGTCTTCTACAGGGTCTATGCTTTACTCCATTATATGGGTGAAGTGGCTTCCCCTGCTGCCACAAATGAGATATGTGACTTTAGAACATTAAAAAATTTCATGTCACATGATTAAAGTAATAACAAAAATGACTAAAACTTGAGAAAAATGTAAAAACTTTCTTTCTCAAGCATCATGTGTGAATTTTCTGTTTGACGTCTGTAGATAGCAAATGTAATTTCTGGCATTTATGATCTCATTACATTGATTACAAATGTAATTTCTGGCATTTATGATCATTACATTGATTACAAATGTAATTTCTGGCATTTATGATCATTACATTGATTACAAATGTAATTTCTGGCATTTATGATCATTACATTGATTACAAATGTAATTTCTGGCATTTATGATCATTACATTGATTACAAATGTAATTTCTGGCATTTATGATCATTACATTGATTACAATGCATAAAACTACTTTTTCTAACTTTTAACCTTCCTATTTAAAAGAGGAAACACGACACAGAAGTTACCATTTATTTGATTATTACTAATGGTGTGGCATGGGTTCAAAGCAAGGAAAGTGAAAATATTTTGACAAAGTCATAGACTTGGGTCACTTATTTAACTCAGATTATCTCTACCATGAACAATGTCTGTGCAAATAAAAAAGACATTAATGGTTGAAAAAATGTATGCCTTTCATGCATAACTTGATGTTTCTTTACTATGAAAGGTATTTAATGTGCCAAAATATTTTATTTTCTGCATGTATTTTGCAACCTTCTGTGCTGCTATTTCCACTCTTTATTTTAAAAGGATACAAAAATTCCATTTTATTCAATAAAATGAATCAAATGCAAAAATACAAGCCTGCACAAACTTATATATTTGAATATAAAAAATTCCACTTTATTCAATAAAATGAATCAAATGCAAAAGTACAAGCCTGCACAAACTTATATATTTGAATATCAAAAAAATTCCATTTTATTCAATAAAATGAATCAAATGCAAAAATACAAGCCTGCACAAACTTATACATTTGAATATCAAGTATTAACCATCTACCTGTGACTATTTTGTCCACTTTTAGCATAAGTGCCCCCCTATCCAAAGCTTGGCGTCTAAATACACCACAAAATGTGCCTGAAATGGAAAATAGGATTATTTGGCTTGCATACAAATTATCAATGGGCAACCATTCCAATATTTATTGACTAGACCAGCACAGATGATACATGAACAGGAGGCACAAGAAGATCTGACAGCACTCACTTGGGCAACTGACATGTATTAATCTGTGGAGTGACAAGAAAAGTTGGATGCACTTAGCTGTCACACTGTCTAAAAAATAATATGTATGTTTCTGGATTTTATATGAAAACAAATTTGGACCAGTTTGTTTAAAAACACTGTTTTCTTCTTCATTTACCAAAAATGAAGCATGTTTCATGACCTAATAATATTCCTTCAAGAAAAGACTTTGTCAGTATTACTCAACCACACAATATTAAACAGATGTTATACATGCACTCTCTCTATAATAACTTAAATAATTTGTACTTGATATACTTGCACCAAATCTGAACTGACTGCATTTAAAAATCATGAAAAGGTAGCCAATACTGAAACATACTTTCCACTCTATGTCCTGATACTAGCATTGAAAGAATAGCAAGCTATTTAATGAGCATGTAATTTAAAACTGTTACATATGAATGAAATGAAATGCAACCTGGTCTAAACATTCAGAATATATAGAATTTGTCTGTTATCTTAATTCTTTTTTATGAATGGAAAACGTATAGTCAACATCTTGAAAACTGGATTATCCAGATACCTGGACTGATGATTGTAATTAAATCTGAAAGCATTTCTGGATAAAAGCATTTCGAGTTATTCACGTTTTTATTAGAAGATAAAAATACAAAAATATTAAATTTAAAATAAATTGTGATTTACATCATTCAATATAAGAAATGACAAAAATAAAGCATATTCATATAATAACATTGAAACAAATAATACTTCCAAACTTTTAATATGGCAACACTATTTGAAGGTATTTAGTAGCTCAGATTTTGTTGGGCAATGATAATAACACAACAAATTCTTGTTCAAGACTACTTACAATTCACTGTTTTACAAGTTAATCTAGTCCACAATTTACTTCACTTACTCAGAGTGCTACTCTCTATATTTCCATTTGATATAGTTCTTCTCTTTCTAATTACAATTAAATTTATTCACTAAGGTGTATTATCTGGATAATTTAAAAAGTTATTTTATTGAAATGTATGTATTCTATACTGTAGAATAATTTTTTTAAATCCATTTTAAATTTTCAAATTTGTTTAAATTCTTTTTAGTTTAACCCCAAGCTGTGTTTCTCAATGGTCAGCATCATTTGCATATGCTGTCAAATTAAACTGAAATAGGTCTGCTGTTTTTCTTTTTATTAATGTTAATGGGCTCCCTGTAGCAAATGCAAGACCATACCATCAACGCAATAGGCTACATGACCTAGTAAGCTAAAAACCTTAAATGCACTAAATTAGTACAAACAGGCTATGCTGATGTAAGTATTTTAACTTTAAAGTTAAGGTAAAGTTTTCAAAGTGAAAGACTCATATATACAAGATGCATGTTATTGAGAAATCATATCTTTGAGGACTTACAGTTGTTCTTCAATCCAATCTGCTTAACAATAGCATCCATTGTCCATCCATATAGCTCCTGAAAAATATAAAATCTAATCAAATGATATTAAAATGATTATGCTTGAAGATGGTCAATGGGTTTAAAGTTCCTGAATGCTATTTTCAATTTCAGTTCCACACAAGCCATACATTATATGCATCATGGACTTTTTACAACTATGCTGTTGCTATGGATATGCATCCAACTTGTTTCCACTATAGATATAGTTGTCATCATGACTGCCCACAGTAGGGTATGGATGGATTAGGTTCTAATGCCTCTACCAGAAAGTCATGGCAATGTAGTTATTTAATGATAGTCACCACATTAATGAATATTTTGTACATCATATTCAGTGCCTTAACAAATATCTTTTATACATCTTAATCCTGTTCCTTAACATTAATACTGTTGTACAGAGAATTCAGTGCCTTAACACTAGTGAATATTTTTGTACATCTTATTCAGTGCCTTACAATTAATGAATATTTTATACACTCTATTCAGTGCTTTAACATTAGTGAATATTTTATACACTCTATTCAGTGCTTTAACATTAGTGAATATTTTATACACTCTATTCAGTGCTTTAAAATCAATGAACATTTTTGTACATCATGTTCAGCAGCTTAACATTAAAAAATATTTTTATACATCATATTCAGTCTCCTAGCATTAATGAATATTTCTGTACATCGTATTCAGTTTCCTAGCATTAATGAATATTTTTGTACATTGTATTAAGTCCAATAACATGAATATTTTTGTACATTGTATTAAATGCAATAACATGAATATTTTTGTACATTGTATTAAATGCATTAACATTAATGAATATTTTTTGTATATTGTATTAAGTGCACTAACATTAATGGATATTTTTGTCTAATACTGAAGCTTTATATACAAAATAACAATTTCTAGAGCCTCTGACATTTATTCCATTTGGTAAAATTATCTGAATAAACTGTGGACTCAATGCAAAACTCGTTTTCAAATCTAAAAGATGAATAAATAAATGATGGCTATTTTACATGACTGTCTTATGAACTGATAATAATGCAGATTTTTAATTTTGTTCTTGTTTCAATCATTTGGCAAATGTATGGATCCTGGAAATAGGATGGAACATAAAGGGAAACTTTAAAAAGTTGGAGTCTCTTGAAGGGGCTGACACTTTACTAGCCTAAATGACCATACAGGAATCCAAGATAATGCCATTTTTTCTTATTAACTTTTAAGTAATGAAAACAGCTATGATATTCTTAAAAAATTTCAATGTATGGAATTATGGTTACAAAAATATATTTTCACGTGTTATTATGTTCACAAATGCAATACAGAATTATATGTCTGGCCATTACCCTGGCCCCAATCTTATGGGTGGAATATCACTGAATTTGTCCTAATGTCAAGATATACCCACATGCTAAGTTTGATCAAATCTACAATTAAGATGTTTCTGAAGAAAAATAAAACAATGGTATCATTCATGGTATTTTTCAAATACAATTTATATCCAGAAAATGTGTTTGATACAAATCCATTTTTTTACTTGTTTGTGTTATCATGCTCACAAGTCAGTTTAGCTAAAAACCTCAGTCAAGACCTTGAACCTTAAAATTAATGTCTGAATGCTGCCTATCAACTTGTGAATCAGAAAATGCAACTAAATACAAAGTCTGGTCAGAATACACAGCTACATGTACAAGTCACTGTTTGTATGTTCAATCAGTATAAAAATGCACCCAGTGAACTCTGATTTGACCCAAACATTAATTAGGTCTGATTTTCAGAACTCCTTGACAGAAGTTTGGATATGTTGGTAGTCAAATTTACACCATTTTTATTCTGAATCAACCAGCTACATAATTATATAATAGCATTTGAGTCAATCTAAGTCAAAGGTTATTCTAGGTTCTTTCACTCATGTTCACTGGTTTCCTCATCCTAATGGCAACACCTGGAGTTTTGAAACAACTGACCATTATTTATAAACAACTGCTGTCAATCGATGTCATGGAATTAGGTTTTATTAATTATATTACTAGATGTGAAGACTGACAGAATTTGCAATGATATTTGCAAAGGCCAATCAAAAGCAAACTTTCAGCCTCACTTCCCAACCATAAATAAATAAATTCATAAGTAACCACATTCAAAGTAAATCTCAGCCCAGTTAACATAACTAGACATGACGATAATCAAGTACAAGAGGTAAGTTTCTCTGTATATCATTCTTTTACGATATTACAGATGAAGCTAAGCCATTACTCTTGTTGGTTGCTAGATGGCGCTAATGCACTGTGAGATTTCAAAAGTTGTTTCAAAACAATAATTTTATAACAAAAAAAATGCATTCAAACCAATATTACAGCTCGAAATAATGTGATCTGAATTCAATGGGAAAGTGAGAATTGGAACCATTAACTTGTTACTAAAAATGGTACATAGTTCACACATACACCTTACCTCATAGGATAAAATCTTGAGTGGCAGACCATACTGAATTTCATTTCTCTTCACAGACTGGAAAAGATTAAAGCAATCAAAAATGATGGCTAATATAAGTGTGTGCACGTGCGATTTGGATTTTTAATGTAGCTTTTAATTATTTTTCAGTCATATCACTATGTCTGCAATGTGTCAGTTTATAGTGATATCTAGCACTCTGGCATAATGCCATATACAGATAGCACGACGTCCCACCCAGTCACATTATCATGACACCAGGCAGACCAGTCCTAACACTAACCTCTTAATGCTGAGCACCAAGGAAGGTATTGATATGAACCCATATGTCAAATCTGACAGAAAATGGATCAGGTTTTAGATCTCAACAGGTAAAAAATTCTGCCAGTTAGATGCAAGATATCTCATTAATATGTACAGATCTCATACAATAAGGAACTTATCCACTACAATGACAATATAATCTTTTTTACCAAGGTTTACAAAATCTGACTGGAATTTCATCTCTAAAGAGGTGACAAGCTTAGAAAATCAGATTCAAGATTATCTCAGTAATATGCATAGCTCATAATGAAACTCATTGAACATACTGATAATAAAAGACTATTTAACAGCTTTAATCAAAATCTGATCAAAAATATAGAGTTCAACCAATCAGATACAAGTTGACATCATTAGTATGCATGAATTTCATTAAAAATCATCAATAACAATTAATGACACAAAACTATTTAAAACATTTGATAAAAATGCAAACAAAAAGTAGTTTAAAAGGCCAAAAGAAATCCAAGATCACATAAATAAGCATAGGTCACACTCATATTAAAAATCAACAAGCTTGACGATATTAACCTATTTATCAAGTCCGATTAAAATCGGGTCAGAAATAGAATTTCAATGGTAAGAAGCTCAACAAATAAGATGTAATGTCAAACATTAATAAGCACACGTATTGCTCATAAAAAACACATTGATTATCAACAAATGAGATGTAATGTCACACATTAATAATCACACATCTTGCTCAAAAAAAACACATTGAATATCCTGATGACAATTAGCCTTTCTCCCAAGTTTGATTACAAAAATGAGAGTTAATGAAGTGCTGACAGGCCGCTCAGTCAATCACACACAAAATTACCTCATTAATATATATGTACATGGATCGTGCTCATCATTATACCCAATGAAGATCATAATGACTTGAACTATTTGCCAAGTCTGCTCAGAAATAGTCTAATGAACGGTAAAACAATCGCAAGATCACTTTATTAATAGCATGGATTATGCTTATCGTTACACTTGTCCAAAACTATGATAATATATACCGTATTCTAAGCTTGATTGAAATCTGATTAAAAATACAGGCCCTAGAATGGTAACAAGCAGATGTTAATGGAAGGATTGAGAATACAGAATGGACACCAGGCCATATCATAAACTCTTCCCCTTACAATCTATGAAATTTACTCTTCTGTTCCGGTTCCTGTTCAGATAACTACACATGACAAGTTTAAATATGAACAAGTTCAAAAGGGAGGTCACTCTGGTTGAATATATTAAACAATATATATAAATTAAGATATCCATGTTGAATTTACCTTGTATGTATAATGGATGCCAGAAGCTTGACATTAGGGTGTTTCATTTTCTTACTGCATCATACTCTGCATATAGTCTAACAACAAATTTGACATTAGGGTGTTTCATTTTCTTACTGGATCATACTCTGCATATAGTCTAACAACAAGCTTGACATTAGGGTGTTTCATTTTCTTACTGGATCATACTCTGCATATAGTCTAACAACAAGCTTGACATTAGTGTGTTTCATTTTCTTACTGGATCAAGCTCTGCATATAGTCTAACAACAAGCTTGACATTAGGGTGTTTCATTTTCTTACTGGATCAAGCTCTGCATATAGTCTAACAACAAGCTTGACATTAGGGTGTTTCATTTTCTTACTGGATCATACTCTGCATATAGTCTAACAACAAGCTTGACATTAGGGTGTTTCATTTTCTTACTGGATCAAGCTCTGCATATAGTCTAACAACAAGCTTGACATTAGGGTGTTTCATTTTCTTACTGGATCAAGCTCTGCATATAGTCTAACAACAAGCTTGACATTAGGGTGTTTCATTTTCTTACTGGATCATACTCTGCATATAGTCAAACAACAAGCTTGACATTAGGGTGTTTCATTTTCTTACTGGATCATACTCTGCATATAGTCTAACAACAAGCTTGACATTAGGGTGTTTCATTTTCTTACTGGATCATACTCTGCATATAGTCAAACAACAAGCTTGACATTAGGGTGTTTCATTTTCTTACTGGATCATACTCTGCATATAGTCTAACAACAAGCTTGACATTAGGGTGTTTCATTTTCTTACTGGATCATACTCTGCATATAGTCTAACAACAAGCTTGTACAGGAATGAGATAAAATGGAGCTCAACAAAACCATGGTTAACAATGTACATGTAATAATTATGAGCTTTCTGGTTTCAAGCAGTAACAGACTGTGTGACTAAAATGAATTCTAGCCAAAAAACAGTGTATATCTGTAAATCTGTATTTGATGATTTTGTTATATAATTAAAACTAAATTACTGGTAAACAAATAATGAAATTCAATCCCAAAGCAACATATAATTCCTGTTACAGGCACTCAGCCATGTATTCTCTTTCTTCAGGAATGTACATGGCATGATAATTAACATGTCATTTGAATGAGACTTACTATACAATGCTTCATAAATAGCCATATATTCCCGCTTTGTCTAACTGATTATAATTTAAAGAGCAATCAAACGAATGCCTATATGTTATCAGATATGATTCAAGTGACCTTTATTCAGGTGATGTCATAAATAATTAAGAATTTTTTTAAACATTCTGCCAAATGAAGCAAATTAGTTGCCAATGAAACAATGAAAGTTGATCCACTTATCTTGACAACCAGCTTCATGAGCTGCAATATGCTCCCAGTCTGACCAGATCATTATAATTTTATGTCCAAACATACCAATATTGATATTTGGTCACAAGGCAGCCCATTCATGACATTACTGTTTCCTCTTCCTCTAACATAAACTTAAAACATAATATCAAAACAATCCAACTTAATTCAGTTAAGCTCTGTCCATATCTTCCATTGGTGCTATATTATTGGCCATTAAAGTATAAACTGTTGTCAGGCAGATGTCAATCAGTGCATCCTACAGTAAATCTGTTAAGGACAGCGCTCTCTCAGTAAGAAACTAAGTCAGATACAAATCAAGGGTAATTAAGACTGATTCTCAAGCCCAAATCTAAGTGCATCAAAAAGATGCACAAGTCAGAATTTCTGCACATCAAAAATGGGGCATATTCAAATTCCATGCATCAAAACTAAAGAGTTTGCATCTATTGAAAACAATATAATACTTTATCAATCACTGAAAAGATATGACCAAAGAAATCAGAGAATATGCATTTCTTTGGGGTTGTTTTGAGGTTTTTTTTATTTTATGGGGGAAAACTAAACTCAGCTCCAGAAAAATAGAAAGCCTGGATATCTGGATCAATAACGCTAATAAAATCTGGAAAGGTTTCAGGAGTAAAGCAGAAAAAAACATATTGGGAAATCATTTTTCTTCATGAAAACTTAAAAACACTAAACATAAATTTCAAATAATTTCTGATTTTTCGTATTTTATACATGAAATGACATAACATAATGCATATCCCATGTAATAACATCAAAAGAACATAACAGTTTGGGCATTCTAATACAGCAATAAAATTTTAAGATATTTATTGGCTTTAGTTAGTTTTGTTGGGCAAAAAGAATAAGCAGTCTTACATAATATAGCAAATTCATTCCCATGACTACCCATGCCACATTGTGGGCAATAAAAATAAGCAATCTTACATACATAATATAGCAAATTCATTCCCATGACTACCCATGCCACATTGTGGGCAATATGAATAAGCACTCTTACATATATAATATAGCAAATTCATTCCCATGACTACCCATGCCACATTGTGGGCAATAAGAATAAGCAGTCTTACATACATAATATAGCAAATTCATTCCCATGACTACCCATGCCACATTGTGGGCAATAAGAATAAGCAGTCTTTCATACATAACATAGCAAATTCATTCCCATGGCTACCCACGCCACATTGTGGGCAATAAGAATAAGCACTCTTACATATATAATATAGCAAATTCATTCCCATGACTACCCACGCCACATTGTGGGCAATAAGAATAAGCAGTCTTACATACATAATATAGCAAATTCATTCCCATGACTACCCATGCCACATTGTGGGCAATAAGAATAAGCAGTTTTTCATACATAATATAGCAAATTCATTCCCATGACTACCCATGCCACATTGTGGGCAATAAGAATAAGCAGTCTTTCATACATAATATAGCAAATTCATTCCCATGACTACCCATGCCACATTGTGGGCAATAAGAATAAGCAGTCTTTCATACATAATATAGCAAATTCATTCCCATGACTACCCATGCCACATTGTGGGCAATAAGAATAAGCAGTCTTTCATACATAATATAGCAAATTCATTCCCATGACTACCCATGCCACATTGTAGGCAAAAAGAATAAGCAGTCTTACATACAAAATATAGCAAATTCATTCCCATGACTACCTACGCCACATTGTAGGCAAAAAGAATAAGCAGTCTTACATACATAATATAGCAAATTCATTCCCATGACTACCCACACCATATTGTAGACAATAAGAATAAGCAGTCTTTCATACATAATATAGCAAATTCATTTCCATGACTACCCACGCCACATTGTGGGCAATAAGAATAAGCAGTCTTTCATACATAACATAGCAAATTCATTCCCATGGCTACCCACGCCACATTGTAGGCAATAAGAATAAGCACTCTTACATATATAATATAGCAAATTCATTCCCATGACTACCCACGCCACATTGTGGGCAATAAGAATAAGCAGTCTTACATACATAATATAGCAAATTCATTCCCATGACTACCCATGCCACATTGTGGGCAATAAGAATAAGCAGTCTTTCATACATAATATAGCAAATTCATTCCCATGACTACCCATGCCACATTGTGGGCAATAAGAATAAGCAGTCTTTCATACATAATATTGCAAATTCATTCCCATGACTACCCATGCCACATTGTGGGCAATAAGAATAAGCATTCTTACATACAAAATATAGCAAATTCATTCCCATGACTACCTACGCCACATTGTGGGCAATAAGAATAAGCACTCCTACATATATAATATAGCAAATTCATTCCCATGACTACCCATGCCACATTGTGGGCAATAAGAATAAGCAGTCTTTCATACATAATATAGCAAATTCATTCCCATGACTACCCATGCCACATTGTGGGCAATAAGAATAAGCAGTTTTTCATACATAATATAGCAAATTCATTCCCATGACTACCCATGCCACATTGTGGGCAATAAGAATAAGCAGTCTTACGTACATAATATAGCAAATTCATTCCCATGACTACCCATGCCACATTGTGGGCAATAAGAATAAGCAGTCTTACGTACATAATATAGCAAATTCATTCCCATGACTACCCATGCCACATTGTGGGCAATAAGAATAAGCAGTCTTTCATACATAATATTGCAAATTCATTCCCATGACTACCCATGCCACATTGTGGGCAATAAGAATAAGCAGTCTTTCATACATAATATTGCAAATTCATTCCCATGACTACCCATGCCACATTGTGGGCAATAAGAATAAGCATTCTTACATACAAAATATAGCAAATTCATTCCCATGACTACCTACACCACATTGTAGGCAAAAAGAATAAGCAGTCTTACATACATAATATAGCAAATTCATTCCCATGACTACCCACACCATATTGTAGACAATAAGAATAAGCAGTCTTTCATACATAATATAGCAAATTCATTTCCATGACTACCCACGCCACATTGTGGGCAATAAGAATAAGCAGTCTTTCATACATAATATAGCAAATTCATTTCCATGACTACCCACGCCACATTTTCTAAAGTAATATAAAGGAGTTTCTATTCTGAACAAATATGGCCATATTTGATGATGGAGTCACATAATTTGTAGAAGTTTCAAAGTCTTCAAGACAGTGGCCACATCTGATTGCAGATCCGAATCATTTGTCTTCATAAGGGTGCTTTCTGTCAAGTTTGGTCAAATTATACTCAGAAGTTTGAAAGAAACTGTTTAAAGTTTTTGTAATTTTTAAAACAACATCTTTTCTATTTTAGTGTGTGCGTGATTTGGATTTTTAACGTAGCTTTAGAAATGTTTCAGTCATATCTATTTTTAGTAATGGTGGCCATATCTGAAGGTGGATCTGCATCCACTATAGTTTGAAAGACCTTTACAGAGTTAGAAATGTCAAACAGAGCTCCATTCAGTGATTTTTGAGACGTCATTTAAGTGTTTATACTATGTTTAGTAATGGCAGATATATATGACAGCACATCAGCAGAATTTGTATCAATCTACCAAAATGCTATGTGAATTTTTTTTGTCCAGTATGATTTGCAGACAAGTTTACAAAAGGAATTGCTCAGTAAGGAAAATGGACAATGCACGGCAAATACAAGGCTATGCCATAAATTTACTTAGTCTTACACCCAGCTGGCCTAAATTTTGAGGGTTCAGAAGATTAGACATGATGGTAAGAGTAATCATGTAATTGTTGCCATTAGTCTCTGATTGACTTTTGTGGCTGAAGAATATTTAGTTTTAAACCAAGAACCTTTATTTAAATGACTGTGAAGTTTTCACAAAATACAGAGGGCTTGCAGACAAGTTAGTTACACAAGCGTCTACATAACCCTTATCTGAAGTTATCCAATGTAAGCTCATGGCTTTAGTTTTTCCAGTGATCCATGGTGAACTCGCCTCTAACGAATCATCTCTGTACCCTGTGATACCTTCATCGATGGAAAGCAGGACCAAATTCAAGTTGTAACTCACCTCTAATGAATCATCTCTGTACCCTGTGATACCTTCATCGATGGAAAGCAGGACCAAATTCAAGTTGTAATTGTACCTCTCATTCAGAACCTTCATCACATAAGCTAGCACAGTGGAATCTGAAACAAAACTCGGGAAACTGACTGCATGTAGCTATCATCTGTTTCATACACAAAATATTTTATAAATTGTTACTTGCATTTCTGTTTGACATATCACTTATATTATGGTTTCGTTAGCTAAAACAATCAAATATTTATCTGCATCACATCAATTCCCATGTCATATTTCAAATATTTAACTCCATCACATCAATTCCCAGGTCATATTTCAAATATTTAACTCCATCACATCAATTCCCATGTCATATTTCAAATATTTAACTCCATCACATCAATTCCCGTGTCATATTTCAAATATTTAACTCCATCACATCAATTCCCATGTCATATTCCAAACTCTTCATCCTCACTCTGTCAAATGGACAAGAGATGTAAGATTCACCTCCCTGTCCAGGACTTCCAAACACTGGAATTTTCCCGCCATTTTGTAGCCTGATGATGTACATGATACAAATAAATACATGATGACTAAGATATATGTCTGTTACAAATACATGATGACTAAGATATATGTCTATTACAAATACATGATGACTAAGATATATGTCTATTACAAATACATGATGACTAAGATATATGTTTATTACAAATACATGATGACTAAGATATATGTCTATTACAAATACATGATGACTAAGATATATGTCTGTTACAAATACATGATGACTAAGATATGTCTATTACAAATACATGATGACTAAGATATATGTCTATTACAAATACATGATGACTAAGATATATGTCTATTACAAATACATGATGACTAAGATATATGTCTATTACAAATACATGATGACTAAGATATATGTCTGTTACAAATACATGATGACTAAGATATATGTCTATTACAAATACATGATGACTAAGATATATGTCTGTTACAAATACAAAGATCATGAATATGTGTGTAAAGATTCAAGGCAATCCTTCACATAGCTTCAAAAACTTGTATTAACAGATGGATGGATGATGGATGATAGACTGCCATCACATAAGCGCTTCTAATCTGTGACAAGTAGAGCTTACAAGAATCCCCCAAAGGGGCTGATGCTCTGCTGTCTGAAAAAAATCTCTGGGAATTCATAAGACCAATTCTTCTTTTTAACTGCCAAGTGTTGCAATCATCTCTAATTACTTTATGATTTTCAAATTTGAAACTATGGCAGCCATATGGGATGTAAGATTGGCACCAATTTCATTTAGCGGAAGCTAGACATGATTAGAAGATATTTGGTGAAACCATAATGCTGAAATGATCATCTAATTCAGGACATATTGAGACAAAATATTCAATAATTCATTGTGGTGGCCATATTTTATATCAGATTAGCACTATTTTCATTCAGGACCAACTGGACACCATAAAAAGTCATTTAGGACCAACTGGACACCATAAAGTCATTTAGGACCAACTGGACACCACAGAAAGTCATTTAGGACCAACTGGACACCATAAAAAGTCATTTAGAACCAACTGGACACCACAAAAAGTCATTTAGGACCAACTGGACACCATAAAAAGTCATTTATAAAGTATGTTCCACATTTGCTATTCTTTTCAAAGATGAAGTGCATCATATTCCAGTGTTATGTATATCTATATTATGTACTTGACTTTTGTTGATGACAGAGGGTAGAGTTTTGACCTACCTGAGTTTTGTCATTTTTTAAAAAGATATTTACTAAATACTGAGTTCAGGGCATAACCTTGTTTATGAGTCTGGCATTTTCTGGAAACGTTCTTGCTGACAATAATATTGAATTTTCTGTTAGTTTTCTGAAAATCCTTTTGCAACATATGTCAAATGGGGATCTATATAAAGAGTTTCTGTAAATAAAGTCTTCATTCCTATCTAAAGATCAGTCTGTGTAACCATGTTTAGTTTTGTACAGTTATAATTAGAGAGGAATCGTTTATTTAATTTATTAATTGAATTACAAAGTGCTCCTTGACTTTTTGGGTTAAAACACTACTTGGGATTATTACAGACTCATTCCAAGACATTCATTTTGGATTGTATCTTTGTGATACGTCAAGACGTTCAAGGCTACTGGAATTCATAGAGACATTCCATACCTTTAGATCTGTGATAGAATATTTAGGATTATTAGGGATTTCATTCACAATACTGTAAGTGTATTAAATTTTCACAATAAATAATTTGTTTTATTGAACTTGTTGCTTTTTCATTAATATTCGGTTACATAGAGTTGTAACATGGCCCTTTCTGGACTTGTGATAGAACATTTAGGATTAACTGGGATTTAATTCACAACAATGTACACTGCTCTGAAATATTCACCTTGTAACTTAGAGAATAAAATGTTTGTTGATTTTACAATACTTGTTGGTTTTGCTTCTTTCTGTTACATAGTTGTAGATCACAGGGTCTTAACAAGTCATTTTTGTGATCGTGTTAAAATAACAAAACGCTGAATTTCAATGAAAACATAGATGTATCTTAAGGTTCCAATAAAAGAAATTTTCAAAGGAAACTTATTCAATAAATAAAGTTCATGCAGCTGTAGCACCATCTTATTATTATTATCTAAAACATGATTTGGAAAAATGAAAGACACTGTCCATTTATTTATTTGGGCAATGACCTACATAACTCAGTGCCCCAATGTGCACACTGCCACTTTATCAACACCAACCCTACTCCTTGGTGAAAGCAATGAGAGGAGTCATTTGTTGACTTAAGTATCAACTCCATCAGAATTCATGGAGCATGACTGGAGGAACTTTTTCTTGATCCTCTCCCATGTTCTCACCACACCCAATCATGATGCATAGGTAAATAAAAAATGTGAGATGAACTTTGTATGTAAACCAAACCTGTTTGCCAAACAGGAGCTATGACCCCGTTGCTTGTTTGCCATAACTGTTTGCTGAAACAAGGATCTTTCCACAAACAATGTTCCAGAAAACTAATTTACATACAAATTTAAAGTAACATGTCACAAAGTGGCAGCAAATAAAACACATCTGTGAACAGAGATAAAAACAAGAGTGCCTTAAAAGGCATATTATACACCAACCCCATGTTTAATCATCCACTATAAATGTTCTAGGTGGTATGGTTGAATGTACAGGCCAAAGACAATTGCGGACCCAATGACCTCTGATACAAATATTGGTCTTGAACAAAATCAAATGAGCAGATATCATTATTTTCTTATCAAACATGCCATAACCATGATCTTTGATTTTCATACCCAAAAAAAAATCAATAGGTTTCTTGTGCAGAAACCATTTGTCTTCTTTCAGTCACATGCCATGACCTTGATCTTTTAACCCATTATCAGAAGGCTTTTTCTAACCCTAATCTATCCACAAAGTTTGGCAAATGAAAATGGTGGAGAACACCAATTATTATGAAGGAACTATTTTTCTTCTTTCTGCCACAGCAACGTTCACCTTTGAAAGCTGGTGCCCATAATCAATAGGGTTCTTCCTTGTTCCAGTTGCATATAACCCACAATCTTTGGACATTGTGGAGAACTAAATTTTACTTGTGTATAAACCTTTGAATTTCTCAGTAACAATAACCTTGTCTTTTGACCTTTTTGTCCCAAAGTCCACATATTTCTTCCCATGTTCCAAATTGGTAAGAGCCTGACAAATGGATGGGCATCATAACACAATAAGTTCAATTTACAGCAGGTGCATAAAAGTAGATGGACTATTTCTTTCTGGCCATGAGAAAAGTTGTGAAAAGAAGATATTCTCCTAATATAGGATGAATTTATGATTGGTTATCATATTTGAAGAATAAAAGAGGCCTCTCAATCCAGGTTCATTTTGTCAGAGATATAATGAATTTCTAAGACACTTGGAAAGAGATATAATGAACTTCTTAGACACTTGGAAGGAGATGTAATGAACTTCTAAGACACTTGAAAAGAGATATAATGAACTTCTAAGACACTTGGAAAGAGATAACTTTCCAAAAGCAGCTCAGGCTCATATCCCTAATTCTACAGCTTCAAATGTTCCAACTCTTACCTTTGCCCCCTGAAGCTCCAATAGCTACTGTTTCCCCCTTAATAAAAAGGTTTGCATCTGTGATTGTCTGGTGCACCTCCTCTTCAAAAGCAAGGAAAAAGCACTCCTTGCACAAAGCATCTCCCTGAAGAAAAAGTAATACAACTGAACACATCATGAATGCCACTAAACCTGCCAAACAATTATGATCAAAACAAGTTGTCTCTCAAGACAGGTCATAACATTATATAATATATAAATATGCACTTTTAAAACCTGGTTTCACAAGAAAGTTGGTCTCTCATAGAAGTGGTCTTTGAAGACAGGTTTTATTGTACACAACCACAAAATGACTATATAAAAAAACAGATCATTGAGTTAAATTTTCCTTTCATGTCACCTTAACATTGAGGCAGGGCAAAAAATAATATGCAACACATTTTGCATCATAATGTTTATTTGGGTTAAGTTTCAGAGTCATTCAGATGCAATGATGTATACAAACTCCCAGCAAAGACTATCAGCACAGCATCTGATGAATGAATTACAAGTCCAAAATATTCCAAATTATCTTACACCATTGTTATGTATATTTGATTTAATTGTATGATTTAATATATATATATATATATATATATATATATATATATATATATATATATATATATATATATATATATATATATATATATTCAATTTAATTGTTTGTCAGTTTTAACATTTTTTTATTTTTCATTACATGATATTGTAATGTAAATTTATTCACAAGAGATGATACTTTTTTTCAGAAAATAGTTTGACCTTGACTCTTAGTTTATAAACACCAGGTGTGGATCTAAATCCTGACCTTGTTTCAGAATTTGTAGCAACCATCATAAACAAGTTCTGTTTCATTTTAAAATGACTGGTTGTTTCCAAGGTCATGATGGGACCTTGTCTTTAAGATATAAACAATTTTTTTTTTAATTCTTAGAGTAAAAATGATTGGTTTTCATCAGGGTCACACTGGCTAAACATGAGCTGTAACAAGTACTTGCTTCTATAAAATTCTAGAAGATGATCATGTGACCCTTGTTTACGTTTTAGAAACCCCATATAACCCATGTTTTTGGAGAATTAATGAGTAGAAGTTGGGCTGTTAAATTGTTAGTTGTTTGTTGTGTTGTTTGGAGTTATTTCAAATTACTTGGATTCAAAAGGATTAATTCTATTATTTTTCTGTAACAAGTACTTGCTTCTATAAAATTCTAGAAGATGATCATGTGACTCTTGTTTACATTTTAGAAAGCCCATATAACCCATGTTTTGGAGAATTAATGAGTAGAAGTTGGGCTGTTAAATTGTTAGTTGTTTGTTGTGCTGTTTGGAGTTATTTCAAATTACATGGATTCAAAAGGATTAATTCTATTATTTTTCTGGAAAATACGTGTGCTCATGTAATATTGTGGAACAAAGATAGTTTTTTTTATAAAAATTTATTCAGCTATCAGAAACCGGAGTGATAATTCTTATTTCTACAAGGAACTGTAGAATTCAACACTACAGATTGTAGCATAAGTCATCGTCTTCCATCTTGGATTCTTCGTCGGGATTCAATCATGAAATCAGTAGAACATTTTGTTATTTGAACTACTCAAATTTTATTCTCTGATTATTTTTGGATCATATTTGGATTTGATTCCATAAAACCGTAAGTTCATATTTTTTTCATTTTTACAGAAATAAATTACTGCATTTTTTTAAAAGCTTGTTGTTTTCACTCTTTCATGTGTTACTGTTTATTCGAGCCTAAACAAGTGACATAAGACCATCAAGAATCTGCATGCCATTTGTTGACTAAGTGGAGGGAGATATGTCCATATATATCTGAGAATTGACTTCAAGAAATTACACGTGCTGAATATTAGATGCTGTCATGTCAAATTTATACAGGATGACATGCGTATTTTCAAATGAAGCTGGATGCATCACACTGTAGTCATGCAAATGTTTTTTTTTTTACAGCTGAGGTATATATGGTGGCTGTGTGAATAATCTGTCTCAAAAGTTACTTCACGCAGATCATGGAATTACTGATAACATCCTTCTTCATAACAGGAATTTAGATATTACTTGGTTGCATCATAGCTCCCAATTTGTTTTTCCTTATTACCTGAGAAGCAAATAAGAATAATCCATTTAAGTTCCAGTGACCATTTGAATGCCTTCATATCATAATTAAAGTTCATACAGAATAATAATTAATAATTATGATATACATTATGACCTCCAGTCTTGCATAGCCCAGGTCACCTGGCCCACTTTGGCTTTCATTGTTTTTCAATGTAAAGCCAAATCAAGACCAGGTCCAGGACCAAAGGAAGAAAAAAAAACACTTGCCCTAACCTGGTCTAGGGCTATAGGAAAAAAAAACACTTATCTTAACTAAAAATCTACTTGATGACAGAACAATACTTTTTTCTGTTATTCAGACACAATTTTAAAACTGCTATATTTAAAATAAAAAAATATTTTAAAATTTTGTAAACTTATTAATTTTCTGTATGCATTTATCTCTAAGGATAGTGTACTAAAGAAAAACACTTGCATGACCTTGTTTACTAAATTCTGATTTAATTTCATTAAAAGCAATAAAAACCTTAACTACAATCATTTTCACCTAAATGGAACTGAGATAATTGCATTGTTTTGAGTCAATTTAGTTCAGTGAATTAGTAACTGCTAATTATAGTGATAAATGATGTGAGTGTTTCCTTTAGTTGTGGTAATTAACATCACTATACTGTTTTTGCTAACTGATATGGAAAAAAGGCCAATGCCTCTACGACTTCATTTCTTTTTTTATATAAATTTGATGGAGATAAGTGGAGATTTTTTGCAGAACTAAGAAAAAGAAATTGCTGAGTACTGTTTTTAAAAAAATAAATTGTCAAACTCAAAGCTTAGCTTAATTTTCATACAATTACAAAAGTAGTGCTCAATATATTTAACCCGTGATGCACTACCAAGTCAAATTAAGCAAGAGGACAACTCAATATTATTAAAGCAGGACAAATAATCACTGATGCATGGTTCTTAACAGATGCATACCCTCTTGATTTTGACACTTGGAATTTAAATGAGACCCATTTCAGTGTCATGAAAATTCCAACTTTTATATTTTTATGACTCACACTGATCTGGTCCTGAGCATCCATATTAAATACCCTTGATTTGGCTCTGACATCATTTTTATCGTACACTCCAGTGATCAACATTAGCATCCATATTAAATACCCTTGATTTGGCTCTGACATCATTTTTATCGTACACTCCAGTGATCAACATTAGCATCCATATTAAATACCCTTGATTTGGCTCCGACATCATTTTTATCGTACACTCCAGTGATCAACATTAGCATCCATATTAAATACCCTTGATTTGGCTCTGACATCATTTTTATCGTACACTCCAGTGATCAACATTAGCATCCATATTAAATACCCTTGATTTGGCTCTGACATCATTTTTATCGTATATTCCAGTGATCAACATTAGCATCCATATTAAATACCCTTGATTTGGCTCTGACATCATTTTTATTGTACACTCCAGTGATCAACATTAGCATCCATATTAAATACCCTTGATTTGGCTCTGACATCATTTTTATTGTACACTCCAGTGATCAACATTAGCATCCATATTAAATACCCTTGATTTGGCTCTGACATCATTTTTATCGTACACTCCAGTGATCAACATTAGCATCCATATTAAATACCCTTGATCTGGCTCTGATATCATTTTTATTGTACACTCCAGTGATCAACATTAGCATCCATATTAAATACCCTTGATTTGGCTCTGACATCATTTTTATTGTACACTCCAGTGATCAACATTAGCATCCATATTAAATACCCTTGATTTGGCTCTGACATCATTTTTATTGTACACTCCAGTGTTCAACATTAGCATCCATATTAAATACCCTTGATTTGGCTCTGACATCATTTTTATTGTACACTCCAGTGATCAACATTAGCATCCATATTAAATACCCTTGATTTGGCTCTGACATCATTTTTATTGTACACTCCAGTGATCAACATTAGCATCCATATTAAATACCCTTGATTTGGCTCTGACATCATTTTTATCGTACACTCCAGTGATCAATAATCCAGTGATCAACATTAGCATCCATATTAAATACCCTTGATTTGGCTCTGACATCATTTTTATTGTACACTCCAGTGTTCAACATTAGCATCCATATTAAATACCCTTGATTTGGCTCTGACATCATTTTTATCGTATATTCCAGTGATCAACATTAGCATCCATATTAAATACCCTTGATCTGGCTCTGACATCATTTTTATCGTATATTCCAGTGATCAACATTAGCATCCATATTATCCATATTAAATACCCTTGATCTGGCTCTGATATCATTTTTATTGTACACTCCAGTGATCAACATTAGCATCCATATTAAATACCCTTGATTTGGATCTGACATCATTTTTATTGTACACTCCAGTGTTCAACATTAGCAAAACGACTGTTTATGCCTTATCAGACAATAATATTGCATCCATGAAAATTAACATGAACTGGGTGGAGCTAACAGGCCACTTGCCTCATATTTAGGTGACTGTAATTGAATACAGTTAGACTGCTGAGATTACCTTTAATATTTATGATAGAAAGAGGAAGAGTGAATAAATGATAACTTTAGTGGATTAACGTTGGATCAAATACATGTATTGCCTATCAAATTATAACCGATTAGATGAAACTAGAAAATATGGCAGCCCTTCAAGCCAGTTCTCAAATAAGATAATATACTGTAATTGTGTTTAATAGAGATTAATTTGCTTCAAATGGTGAAAATGGTATAAAAAATATGGTGTTTTTATTAATGCATCAGCCAGTAAGAATACACTAGGCATTAAGTTCATGCTGTGGAATCACTGAAGACTGAATCGTGAGACAGAATAGTTATGTTATACAGTAAAGTTTTAAGCTTTTGATACAAATAAGTAAACAATCTTCATAAGGTGGTGGGTGTGAACCCCATCAGTTGGCTGAATATGAATAATTCAACCATGTTTTTCAACAACTTCAAAATGTAATGCTACATTCTGCCTGCATGCTCAAAATTCTTTCTGGCAAAGAGGATACTTTTCTTGGACAATCCTGACATACAACTCACTTAGAATATAGGTGGAGACCAATCCTGATTTAGTGGGGCCTTGGGCATCAAGCTATCCACTTTTTTTTAGCTCTGCACTTTAATTATTTCATAGAATGGGCTTGCTCTAATGTTATTTTTTTTCTCCACCCAATTTTAATGCCACTTGTCCATGGTCTGTGAACAAACATTTTGGGGATTTGACCTTTGGATCAAATGGACAATGTTTAACATTAGGACCTGGAGGAATACATTGCTTTATGTGCAAGATTCTAAGAGGTTAATAAATACATGAGTTGATTTAATATTATTTTTGTTTATTCCTGTTTGTATTTAAATAACAACATTTTCAATGTTGTGTTGAATATTAAAAAAATAGGGCTAGTGGAATAGGGTCAGGGATATATTTTTAAAGTACTTGCCATGGGTTGGTGTCTGAAAACAACTTTTTTGAGCAACTGCCTCCTTTCATACATTTTCCCTACAGGACCTGTGCAGCAACTACCATATTATGATATAATTCATAATGAAATTCCATAGAAAACTCGAATCTGTCATTTCAGGTAAATAGAAAAACAATCGGTCGAAAGAACAATTTGTTGGCCTACTTCACTGAATATTTTCCTTATGTTTGTCAGACACTGTCCCAGTTAGTGAAAACAATGGAAACCAAATGACGGTATGCATAGAACTCGCCCCAACGTATCTGAAGATGTTGCCCCAGAGTGTTTGGAGAAGTCGCCCCAATTGGTTGAAGAAGTCACCCCAAAACTTGTCACCCAGATAACCTTTTTATAACAGAATTAAATCATCTTTTACGTGATTCATATTTAGATTTTTATATATACACAATCCCAAAAGAGATATTAACTGGTAATCATAAAAAGCAATATCATAGTAATACTTCTAAGTACGAAATTAAGTCTTTATATAATCTAATGAATGACGACAGTATAGTGATTAAAAAGGATAAGTCAAACACTATTATTATTATGAATCAAGATGATTATGTTAAAGAAGTTGGACGTCAATTAAATGATGAAAAATACGACAAACATATTATCAAAAAATTTCAACATGCATTAATGAGATTGCTAAAAATAATAATTCTGTATATGAGGAATTTGATACTTTCCTTCTTAACATATGTGTATCTCAATTCTACAAATTACCAAAATTCATAAAAATCCTGACCATAATTTACTTTTAAATTTTCCAGGACAACCCATTATATCAGGTTTTAATTCATATACTGAAAACCTATCCAAATTTACTGATAGTGTTTTACAACCTTTAATAAGGGGCCCTGAGTGGCCAAGTGGTCTAAAGCGCTGTCCATTACAGATCACTGCCATCTCACCTCTGTCTTCGTTGGTTCGAGTCTCGGACTCAGCCAATGTGGGTATGTGAGAAAGCTTGCCAATAGCTTCTTGTGGGTCGGTGGTTCTTTCCGGGATTTTCCCAGGTTCTTCCTCCACCATTAATACTGGCTGCCATGTATAGCTTATCGTGTGCTGAAAAATGGCACTAAACTCTACAACAACTACAACTACAACCTTTAATGAAATCAATTCCTTCATACATTAAAGATACAACTACTTTCATAAAAAGTTGAAGTCTATTCCACAGCTATCTGATAATTTCAATCCTGGTATCATTAGATGTAACATCACTATATACCAACATTCCGCATGCAGACGGTATTGAAGCATGTAAATATTTTCTTGATAACAATCCTAATAATAGCACAATATGTAGTGAAGATATCTGTAAAATAATAAAACTTATCTTGGAAAATAATTATTTTCAATTTAATAATATGAATTACATACAAATGATGGGTACGTCAATGGGTATTAATATGGCTCCTTCATACTCTTCCCTTTCATGGGTAAATTCGAAAAGTTTAATCCATCTCTTTGGTTCTGATTTTTAGATGACATATTTATGATCTGGAAGCATTCAACTGAAGAACTGAAAAAATGTATTGATCGCCTAAATCATTTTCACCCAACGATTAAATTTATTATACTGCATCTAGGATGCATGTTTCATCATGCTTACACCCTCTCTATTTTTCCAAATAAAATGCATCTAATGATTTGAAGAGCAGAGCAAAAGGGACAGATAACACTTCTTTTTCGTTAAGTACAGAAGCAGAGTTGATCAAATGGAAAAGTTGAAAAATTGCAAATTTTATAGATTTAATAAGTTATTAAGTTGAAGAAAAACAACAATAAATAAAGCCTTAACAACCATGTGGCAACATCTCAGAATTACTAGATATGATCCTTGGGGCGACTTCTCCTGACACCTGGGATGAGTTTTCCCAGGGCGAGTTCTCCATGGGGCGAGTTCTCCGCTATTCCCAAATGACAATACGTTGTGTTCAATACCATTTCAGTTAGTGAAAACAACGGAAACCAAATGACAACACGTTGTGTTCAATACCATTTCAGTTTGGGATTTTTAAAAAAAATATAGTTCTACCCTCTCCGACACAGGTGAGTGTACACATTAGCTTACCCCGGAATCAAGTGCCTGTGCTCTCCGAGTCGAAAATCCCAGACGGAAATTAACCTGTGGATGCAAAGTGACAACGGAGAACGTAATTTCATTATACCTATTCTTTAGCTTAATCCTACGATGTAAGGCATATCACAGGTTATTTTTGTGTTAGTGCCCAAAACATAAACATCAGCGTCGAGGTTTTACATGTATTATACAGTACCGTAATTGGTGAAATGCATTCAAGTAATTCGTCTACAAGAAAATATACATCAAATCATTCATGTGTGAACTGTTGCAGCTTACGGTCTTGGGCCTTTTAAGGATGGCCTGTTTATCACATAATCCGCACTTTAACGGCATGGTTAAGCTGGTCTATGCAATCATCTACACCGATATCAAACGAGACAGCTTGTTGAGCAATATCCTTTACTTTCGCCTTCTGTACTAAAATATTAACAGGCGTCCGTCACGGATATATGATATCCTGGGAAATATACTGCATTGATAATAAAACAAATACATCAATTCAAATTTTAAGAACAAATTAATTCAAATTACGTTGTTAAAGGAATGCGAAAATCGAATTTACAAAAATTAACAACACAAACTGAAACGAAAACAAAAGTAAACAAACGGAGTAGAGATGTAAAATGGGTTGACATACAATCTCAACACACAATTTGACTTCTGATATTGGAATTCTCGACATAGGAAGTTATGAAGTGGAACTTCCAACTACCATTGTATAACTCGACTATATCTTAAACCTCAACACAGGAAATATAACTGTCATCCGCCACCTTGTAATTGGATAGATAAAATCAACTATCTCTACATACGAAATTAAACTTTTAGTACTAACAATTTCATTCAGCATGTGAAAATGGAATTTTCGACATACAGCATTGAAATTTCAACCAGCGCTGTGTATTTCAAAGGTTAATATCTAAGAAAATCGACATAGAAAATGGAATTTTCAACAACGGCAGTGTAATAAAAAAAAAAGATATTAAAACTCGACATATGAAACAGAACTTATAACGCAAACAATTTTATTAAAGATGTGAAACTGGAATTCATGATATACTACATTGAAGTTTCAACCATTGCTCTTTAATTCAAAAGATGAAATTTAAAAACTCAGCAATTGAAATAAACTTTCAACACATGAAATATTATATTCAGTGTGTGAAATTGGAATTCGTGACATGTGAGAGTGAAATTTCACCTGTAGCTTTATCGTAAAACTAACTGTTGTCCCCTACAGCGCATCATACGTATGGGCGCAGGTATTCATCGACGAATGGAATAAAATCGTATCCAATGTCGGCATGCTCTCCCAGCTGATCAAAACACTCCGTCAGTCAAATCCGCAACATAGTCATTGCGTAGCTGTTCATGGTCTTCATGGTGTATGCTTACATGCCAAATCTGGAGAAGATTGGGCAAATACCTTGGTCTTCATGGTGTACGGTTACATACCAAATCTGGAGAAGATTGGGCAAATACGTTGGTCCTCATGCTGTATGATTACATGCCAAAAGATGAGCACGATTGGCATCAAAATATTCATTGCGTAGCTGTTCATGGTCTTCATAGTGTATTTTAATATATAAAATCTGGGCCGAATTAGAACAAAAAGTTGGTCTTTATGATGCTAGTTTACATGCTAAATCTGGGCCGGGTTGGGCCAAATAGCTGGTCTTTGTGATGTATACTTCTATGCCAAATTTGAGCATGATTTTTTTTTCAACAAGCTGCTCTTTATGACGTATGATTACATGCCAAATATGGACCAGATTGGGCCAAGAAGCTGGTCTTCATGAAGAGTGCTTACAAGCCAAATCTGGGCAAGATTATTCCAAACGGTTGGCCTGCACGATCTATGCTTACATATCAATTCATGACCAGGTTGGGTCAACAATTTGGACTTCATGTTGTATGCTTAATTCACAAATCTGGGCAGTATTCGACCAAAATGGTCGGGTTACGATTAGTATATAGGCATTTTTACGAGGTTGACGCAACTGATACAAGTGCAGTCAACTTTCTATTGCTTTCATTTATTTATTGATTAAAGAAAAACAAATGGGAACAATGTTTGTGCTGGGAATTGTGGGGTATTTCTTTGAATGGTAATATTGGTTGCACGACAAATAAACTAGTACTTTAAACAAAAAGTATAGCGTTGCATATTATATTTATACATGTCTTCTTGTCATAATTCAAAAGGTGTTCATCTTAAAATAGTAGGATTTTCAGTTCAAATATCCATTGGAATAGCAATTTATCCCAACAGTTGCTTCTTCATACATTTGTCTTTTCTTAGAATTGAGAAAATTTGCTTTGCATTTAATGTTACTATTAATGGCATTATAATTTAGGATGCTTTAAATAGTTGATCCATCTATAATCTTGTTATATCGGTCTCTCACAAACAACACCTTTGGCTATTTATCAACACACCTACATACCTTCCTTGGTACCTTTTTACCTACCTACCTGCATACCTTGCATGTTATATCTTTTCAGCTTATCTTGAATACCTTTCCTATTATATAGAAAAGCGCGAAAACTAATGGACTTTCTGTAATATATCTATATATATATATATACACAATAAACTGACAACGAACAGTGCGAAACTAGTATCTAGCTAGCCTGAGCGCTTTCGACTCTTTAATAAGTCTTTTTCAAAGGTAAATACGAAACATAGACAAGACAAACAAATATAAAAAATCTTTAAATTCCAGTTATGTTTGAGAAACTTTGTATGGCTGTTTCTACAAGAATTCAACCTTTAACTTTATTATGTTTCAACTAGTTTATTTCAGCTTGCTGCTGATACTGGAAAATATTTGTATTGACCTAGAAATTGATGAGCCATAACGACATCTGTTATTTTATGTAAATTTATGTAGGCGCAAATTATATCCCGGATATTTCATTGTTATAGTAGTCATAGGTTATTAAGCAAATTTAGAGAATTATTTAATTATTTTGTCGGCTGCAAAAGATAATTTAATTTGGGCATGGTTGTCTTGGTTTCAATGTTCTAAGGCGGCGTATCCAGTAAGATTCCTTTTCTTTCCTAGTTTGGGGACTCCAGTTGGGGTTGTGAGCAATTGCAGTAAGTGTTATATCACTGAAAGTGTGGCCAGGGGATGAGAAGTGTTCTGCGACCGGGCTTCTCCACAGCTTCTTTGTCATCCAATCAGATCTATGAAGGTTGATCCTTTTGTGTAGCTTTTCAGTTTCTCCGACATACTGAAGGCTACAGATCTTACATGTGATGAGATAAATGACATTCTCTGTTTTGCACGTTTTGTTTGGACTATGTATGTTTAATTTTTCTCTAGTCACTGTGCTAGAAAATGTCCTGGTCTCTATCACATCTTGACAGGTTTTGCACATTTTATCGCCTCAGGGGCCAGACTGATTAGGGTGGTCTTGATTAGTGATTGGCGTTAGCTTCGGCCTAACTAGGATGTCCTTGAGGTTTTTTGGTCTCCGGCAGGCGACTACAGTTTTTTTTTTTTTTTTTTAGGGATAATTACCTTTAGTGCGTCCGACGATTCCACAATGGGCCAGTGTTTCCGGATGATTTTGCCTACTTTGGGGTTGGCTGGATGGGAGGTCAGGATAAATGGTATCCTATCAGCCTTTTCCTTCTTTCCATATTTTAGTAGGTCATCGCGGTTTATTTGTTTAGCCCTTTGCGTTGCCTCCCTAATCAGGTCTTTGTCGTAGCCTCGGTAAATTAAATGTTTAGATAGCTCTTCAGACCTTTTTAGGAATGTTTTATCGTCGGAGCAAATTCTGCGTATCCTCAGTGCCTGGCTATATGGGTTGTTCCTAATGCAAAGTTTTGGATGACAACTACCTGGGAGGAGATACTGGTGTTTGTCGGTTGGATTGGATTAGATGTCTGTATGGAGTTTGTTTTCTGCCAGTCTGGTTGTTGTGTCCAGGAAGACGTGGTTTGAGTTGGAGACTTCTGTCCTGAATTTTATTGAGGGATGGAAGTTATTTGCCTTTGATATGAAATCATCCAGACTGTCTCTTTCATGTCGAGACTTCATTTCTATATCATCGATAAAGCGTACCCACTGGTATGGTGGAAGGTCAACCGACGCTAAAAGTTTGTGGAATATCGTGTTTTATACACTGTTTTGTGGGATTTGTCTACTGTTATAATGTGTACGAGCAGGAATGACAGAATATGTACAGTTTTAACATCCGACATTTGTAACACATTGCATATTTACCCCCCCCCCCAAAGATTTCGTGGATATATATTTACAAATACATACATACATACATACATACATACATACCTTCCTTGTATAAGATATAATTGGTTTTGAAACAATACATAAATCGTTGAACGAATAAAGGAATAAAATAATGAGCGAACATGATATCCATAATTCTCAATCTTACATGATCGTTTTGTTAAACAAAATCATACCACATACAAAATCTGATCTAGATACGAATTAACATGGTCTCACGATGTTTCCAAGAGACATTTTGTTAAAGCCTGACAGTAACTACAACTCGAACATAATGCACTAATTACAGCTGTTTGTTGTTATTTTTTAATACAGTGTTCAATACAGATTAAGCTCAGACCCTCGTGGGTTGTTCAGTTACGGAAGAGGTGCTGATTTTAATCATCCATTCATCCATCCATCCATCCATGCATGAAACAATAAATAAATTACCGAATGAATAAAGGAATGAAAGTACAAAGGAACATGATATCCACACGTCGCGATATTTAAAATGGTCGATTTTATCATCATTAATTGTATTATGATGATGTTGAACACGAAGACGATGATAATGATAATAATAATTATTATCGTTATTTTTATCTGCTTTTGAAACAAAGTGGTCGAGATCCTTATACGATGCCAAACAGAAAAAAAGCACTGAATTTCTGAACCAAACTTTTGAAGAAAAAAAAAATTATGAAAAGGCACATGATTTTGTTTCACTATTCAAGATCCTGAAACGAATGCCAGTGGCATGGAACATTTTCAAAGAACTTAAAATAAACCTTGTGGAGATAATTTATACATCTATATACTCTCAAAGATATAGACGGGTTACCACGTCTAATCAAAGATTATAATGAATAGAACACTTATAGATTCGGATGTGCACCTGCAGTGACGCCCCAAATTGTGTTTGATTGTTTGGAAGGTCTAAGAGTCGAAGAAAAAAAAGTGATAAGCACACTTTGAGTAAATAGACACACAGACGTTTGGTATGTACCCTTTCGAGGAAAGTCAGGTTCCTTTTGAAAATTTTGAACACCCGGCCGCCTCCCCCCCCCCCAACACTCGACCTGATCAGGCCCTTAAAGACCACTCCTTCTCAGAGTTCCTCTTTTAAACAAGAGCGACAACAACCACCGTGTGTGTGGTGTGTGTGTGTGGTGGTGTGGAGAATGTGATTCTGAAAAACGAATCGTCTTTTCTGCCAAATGTGTGTGATGTATTGTGTTATTAGAGCAGCGATTGGAAATTTTACTTTGCAAAAGGGGATAAACAATTGTGGGCTAGTTACTCAGCCGTTGTATTGGTCATCTTCTTCCCAGATCATCCTGGAAATATATTGACAGGATATTTCAATAAGAACGGTATCTTCACTGGCAACACCAGCCACAACAAATGACTCTTCTAATCCCAATAACCTTCTTCTAGAACCCTCCATTGAAAATCATTCTTTGCAATTCTGTGACTTCTCTGAAATTAAAACCATTGAACAACGAGTAACCAATTGCATTTAGCATTAACCAATGACAGTTCCAATGACGTGTTTCCTAACAACACAGTATGTTGTTACGGACAAATTATCTCAGCATGTACATTTAGATTACGAGGCTCACTGTGAAATAGCTGTGGTAGAAATCATTTAGTCCACTAAAGTCTGAAATATTGTCGACGACCAAACCATTCTTGTCCTTAGAAATCCTCAACGAACAAGTTAAAATACACTTATACAAAGATGATCATAGCTTTTACGAATACAACATACCGTCAACAGCAAATCCTCAATTAACAATCTGTACATGAGAATTTCGTCCTGATATTGTTTGAATGCTCGACATATTCCTCGACAAGATTTCAACTATGTTCAACAATCAGTATGACAAAGTACCGGATAAAATTAGTCGAAGCGTACTGATCAAATCGTATCCCACTATTCATGATCTTAAATTAGATTTTCGCGACGCCAAAATGCTGTCCATGACTTTATGTTCCTTGTTTATTTGCTATCTAGGGTGGAAACAGATCTCGCATTCCATCCAAAGGCATCCACGATCGATTCTACAAGTACTTTAGGTCCTCATTCGCAATGAACAAACAACTTCCATCTAATGATTGTGAGCTCCGATTTTGTCAAGTACAATGACATAAGAAACAAGTCTGATCCTTTGCTGAGTATCATTTGGTTCAAAGTGGATTCTTCCACGGTTCTTACGAGCAAGATGTATCAGTCTCACCGAGAATTTGTACATCCTCACTACCTTCCTGTCAGTGAATCTTATCTTGAAAGTGTGAGTATCAGTATGAAAGGAGATCAGGGACACAATATTCTATTCTCTAAAGGAAATTTTTGAAAATGATTCTGGAGTGAAATGTTACGGATGTGTCATATGTTCCCAGGACATGACTTAGCAGGTATGTTCAGATCTGTTCTTCGTATGATAGCACCCATGTTAAAACAGAGGGTCAAGCGATGATTATATTGCTTTCCAAGAAACCTCATTGACTTGACAAATGGAACATGATTTCTCCAAAACGTACGTATTGATCGACAAAATCCTTTAGAAGCGCTCATGAAAGTTTTTTTAATGCAATATGTCCCTTGAAGATCTTTCGTACATTTCAAATAGTCTTTTCAGAGATGAATTTCCCAAAATGGCACACAGGCATCATGTAACAACTTGGGATAACCTTCGCAACTGAGAAATATAGTGCTGATGATGGTTCCTTTGGCTACTGAGTGACCCTCGACGTTAAGTTGTGAAACTCGTAGGGCCGGTCCGATGGCTTGATAGTCAGCGGGCATCGGCACGTTGGGGGCTGCTATTGATAGTGTTACGTAACCGGGATTCATTGCTGAATTTGGTTTGCAAGTTGGATCCTTTGTTTCCACAGCCTTGAACAGAGCCTTCGCTGCGTACTGACGAGGAACGCGACGTGAACGTGGATCCATGCTCCCCGGACCACACTGAACCGCTTTCGGACAGGATAGGGTCGTTGTGCAGTTAAGCTTGCCAGATGGGGCCAGGTCACTAGTTTTTCCTGTTGCTGTGGAGCTCTTCAGACCATGTCACACACTGTGAACAACTGTCCACTAACAAAGTTCTCCGGTGGACTGCAGGCTCTGCATGTTGCTGATGATGACGCTGTTAAATGGCTGACCACGCACTGCATACGATAATAATAATAACTGAGAAATATGATTCTTCGGCGTGAACGTTACAGTCCCTTTAGACCTCTATGATTCTGCAAATATCTTTTTATGCAGCAACTCCCTTGAAGACCTTTTCTACGTATCAAATATTCTTCTCTGGATTAAGAACCAAAATAACAGCATGCAAGAATCACATAACAACTTGAATATAACATCCATAACTATGAAATATGGTTTGCGGGGCAATAGTAACAGTCTCTTTAGACCTTTAACATCCTCCAAATATTCTTATGCGATATCTCACTTTAAGATCTTTTCTACCTTCAAAATAGTCGTTTAAGAACTAAATGCCAAACAATGGCATACAAGCATTATACAACAACCTGGAATACAAAATTAGCATAATAATGTTCATTATAACTGCGAAATTTGGCACAACCGGGCAATAGTAACGGACCCTGTAGAATATAGTCCAAATATTGTTTTATGCAACAACTCCCTTTAAGTCCTTTCCTACCGTTAAACAATCTCTTAAAGACTAAATTCCTACGATCTGCATGCTTGCATCATGCTACAACTTGGAATAACCTTAGCAAATGTGAATTATGGCTCCCAACAGGGCCATACAAATATTCTTTTTATCCTTAAAATTCTAAAAACGGATGATTAAAAAACACGGAAAAAGCTTCATAGTTTTGAGTTAAGGTTCGACGGCTGATAATATCAATCCATATACACCAATTCATCCTTTATAATTTCCTTTTCAGACCTAGGTGCTTAAAAATACCTAATGCGCCTGCGTAAATTAATAAAAAAAGAGACACACTGGATCTTGAATGTACTTATTTTTGGTCTAAATTAACCCAAATGCATGCTTACATCATCCAACACTTTGTAATAGGCTCGGTATCCTTGAAACAGTACTCCCCAAGCCGATAGTCTCTTCAGAGTTTCATAGCATTACAATATTCTTTGGGGTCTAAATTCTTAAAATTCTCTTCAGACATCATTCATTACCGTGAAACATGCCCCCGCCACCAGTATAATTTTTCTCTGTGACTATCGATATAACAAATAATTCTTTGCAACATTCTTTAACAATTCGTTTGATTAAGATGTTCCTCCTACTTACAGTGAACAACACTTTTTAGAATTATCGTGAACTAAACATAATGTACTTGGTTAAATAGAACTAACTTAAATGAAAAAGTAAAACATAACAAAATAAAGAATAGTAAATAAATTAAAATCTAAATAATTTAGGCATAAAGTATACCCAGTTCAGAAACACAAATATTTTAAATACAAATATTGTTAAAAATCTTTGCTATAAAGTAGTCAAACGAGTTTAAATAAATAGTTAAATAAGTTTGATTATATTTATGACTCAATATGAAATAATTACACAGTTGAGATAAATATTGAGTTTTAACAATATCGATGGAATATATTGTTTAAAAAATAAACCCCATTTTTATATTCTGTATTTCTGTAACAGCTAAGTGATTCAGGTTTTTAAAAGCATCATCGTGTTTAGATGGCTCCTAAATAAGAATTTATTTCGATTCATATAATAGGCCAATCAGTTTCTAAAAACATCATCGTGTTTAGAGGTCCTCTAAATAAGAATTTATTTACTAAAGCTTCTATATACTTTTGCACGCTCACATTATACAGCAGATATATGAAAAAGCGCGCGCGCGTGTGTGTGTGTGTGTGATATATATATATATATATATATATATATATATATATATATATATATATATATATATATATATATATATATATATATATATATATATATATATATATATAGAGAGAGAGAGAGAGAGAGAGAGAGAGAGAGAGAGAGAGAGCGTTGAGGATCCTGACACCGTGAAACAGGCCAAATTTTTGCTTTCGAAATGGACAAAACATAGCTGTGGGTTTGCCCACACCAACCCCCTCCCCCAAATATAAACATTTGTATGCATCTATAATATTATAAATGTATATAGTGTCAGTCATCAATTATACATGTACGATGCTGAAATCTCTAAAGGTGCCTTCTGATACAGTTTGGTTTTAAAACAGGCAGAAAACCTCGCCATGCAATTTCTCGAGAAAGAGACCACTAATGTAGAATTCCAAGTTGTTGCGCGCAATTTCTTGAGAAATGGGATATTCCAAGTTGGAGCTAAATAGCTGTTTCGTCATCATAACTCAAGTGGTAACTAAAGCAATGGGAGTTATTAAGCTTGACCATGTTATAAAGAAGGTATGTTATACTAGTATATCTTCGTAGATTCATTGTTTTAAGGAAACAAAGTATAATGACAAACGATCAGACGTTTGAACCGCTTCTGTCATACAATGTTTAGGTTCGCATAATGATAACGTCAACTTTCTCTAACTTTAGATACTGTAAGATAAAAACGCATGATTATGATATGCCATTTTCCATTCGTCGACCTTTCGTAACCAGCAAGTAACCATTACAGAATTTGTTGCCGGAATGTGAATCGCCACAGTTAGGTGTCTCTTAGAAAGTTTTTTTCTTTTCGGGTTCAATTTTGTCGGAGTTATTGCCCTTGTCACTGATTCCAACTGAAGCAAACACATATAAACTGATGCAAACCTCGTGTTATTAAGATTCGATAACTTGAAGTTTATGAACGTTCATGATCAAACTTATATTTATCAGTAGAGACATATCCTTGATACAAGCTTCTCTGTAGAGACAACCATATTATCATCTGCATCATTTTCTGAATCTAGACTTAACAGTGTAAGACGCCTCCCCTGATATTTATGTAATTTTAGGTCGCCGTCATACTGGTTAAATAACGGCTCAGTGTAGAGCGTTCCAAGGTCGACTGACATCAGAACGGGAAGTAAAATTTTCAGGAATATTTCACACACTTGGCAGGCCATATTGACGCTTTTCCACAAATTAAAGTTATATTTCTTTAGACGGATTTTCACTTACTCTGATGTCTTGTTTTTTCATTAAACAAATTAATATTTTCACAAAAACAAATGTATTTTCAAGTTCTGTTAACCTAAATTTCAATTTTCTGGAATGCCATGGAAGATATGAATACCGAAATCGGGTGCTACATGTCTGTGGCATGATACTCAAGTGCTAGACAGCACTATAAACTGCCTCAGTGCAGATATCGTAGAGATATGACTAAAACTGCTAAAGCTATGTTAAAAATCCAAATCACACACACATATAACTGTCATCCTTACTCATTAGCATCTGAAGAGTATCTTGCTTTGTACAGTTTCTCTTTATACTTTTGATGTTGTTTCTAAATGCCATGTAATATGTTTCATCATTGTTGCATTACACTAGTGTAAATGTGAGCAAGGGATGGCTCAGTTTGTATTTGTTACACTTTAACTTTAAACTTTTTGAACAATTCACCAGCAATTGAACAAGACCATAATCCAAAAATTAAAAATATTTAATCTTGTGTCAAAATTCTCTTTGAGTCTGTCTTTCTTTTTTTTTATCTTACCCATGTCAAAGGATGGTTGATCAAAGACTCAGAAGTCATTATGGACCTCTTTGAACCTCATATTACTAATAATACTTAAAATAGTAGAAACTATCCAAATTACAGTAGTACATTGATCAGTTAACTTCTTGGGTAAACATGCTATCCTTACTCCCATATCTTGGTCACACAGCATTGCAATGAATGCTGGGACAGTTCCAGATCCCACTGGACTGGTTCCAGATGGTTTCTGTAATGCACATAAACACCCAAAACAGTAGAATCACATGTGTGTACAAGCCCAGTGAGCGCTAAGTGTTTCTGTAATCATGGATCACATGCCATGCTTAGATTTGTACACAAAGTTTACAGCTTTGATAGCAGTATAATAAGTAGATGTGATCTTCATAAGGTTAAGGGGCATAAATGAATCTGTTATAGCATGTTACACCTTTAAAATATTTTCTGCATCTCTTCTATACAGTTGAAGTTTTCGCAGATAAATATGATTTTTTTGGACATGCCCAATGGGCACTTAAGTTAGAATATGGGAGGGGCCCAGTCTGAAATTAGAGGAGCCCTATCAGATTGTTGTTATCAATTGTTAATTTAAGTATTTAGTTTTCACTGCCAATTTAAGTAATGAGTTTTCCAAACTCTAGTCTTTAATTGGACTGCAGTTCCGTCTGAGACCGCTTCAGTAGCCTAGTACTAGCTAGAGTGTCCACCTCGGATGCTGGCGGTCGTAGGTTTGATCCCCAGCCGAGTTATACTAAAAACTTCTAAAAATGGTACTAACAGCTGCCTTGCTTGGCACTCAGCGTTAAGAGGTTAGTGTTAGGACCGGTTGGCCTGACGTCAGGAAAATGTGACTGGGTGGGACATCATGCTACATGTCTGCAGCCCCAGTGCTAGACTTCACTATAAACTGTCACACTGCAGACATCATAGCGATATGACTGAAAAATTGTTAAAGCTATGTTAAAAATCCAAATCACACACATACACACAGAGTTCCATCAGCAATATATGGTCTCTATTTTTGTCAGTTACACCTAGGATAAATTCTCATAAGATGTTTTTCCTCATTAGAATTTTTACTATCATTGTCAGTAAATCATGGCCAGTCAACTCATATATATATATTATTAATGTCATGAGTCTTGTAACCATCGTAGCTAATAAATCATCATGTTTTGATGTAACATGGTGCATGTGGATGTCAACCAAAATTGGCATGCAACTTGTTTATAATAAAACCTTTGCAAAGTTTGATTATTAGTGTTCAACATCATTTTGTGATTTATTACCCTTAATTGTCAGACCCACCAAGTATCATTTCCATACAAAAACTCCCTTAATTGTTATTGGATTTCAGCCAAATTTTGTATACAGCTTAATATTTATAATGCCTCAGCCAAGGGTAATTGTCATTCTTCTTCATCATCATTTATTGGAGTTGTAATCCTTGTTTGATGGTCCAGGACACTTGCACTTCTGCATAGGAATTATTTCATCCAAAGTTTGTAGACATCTTCATTTGTGTCTCCATGACTGTTGGATCCACTTGATTATGAGATTGTTGTTGGACTTAAAGAAAATTTTACATGCAGCCTGATATTGATATAACTAAAGCCAAATGTAATTGTTAGCTTCCTATATCATTGTTAAGTGAAGTTATTGCTGCAGAATTTAGGGCTTACATTTTGTATGCCACTTTATATTCATGAGATCTCACATGGGTTCCACTGTCCATGTTGTTTGTCATTAGTAATTGCTTCCTGTTCAGTTGTGCCTTAACTCATTTACTGTTTTAACATTGTCACCAGGCCCAATCCTCTTATAAATTATATGCCATTACATCCAGTAAAATGCAGGGGAAATCACTTTCTGGAATTTGATTGTTTTCTACATGTTCAGATTGTCAGTTATTTCTTCACATCAGTATCTTCATGAAGAGCCACACATACAATCTTACCAATGCTATGAGACCAGACAAAAACGGAACTTGAACATCAGTTTCTATATAACTGCTCTGGAAAATTCAATTACTAAGGTGTTAGATCATCTGTGTAGTCTTACAGTATTGGAGCTGTTTTCATTGTTACTGTATATGGTGAGGATAAAATACCTTATTTTGAGTACTGAACTAACAGCTTGGTCAACTAAACTATGTGTTGGTTAGATGCAGAACAGACTTTGAAATTTTTTCCCATTTAATTTCTGTTAAGCAGTCACTTGCCTGAAATAAACACTTGTTTAGATCCCTTGCACAGAATTGCTTTGAAAATAAACATCTGTTAATGGTTACCTGTCTTAATCACACGCTTGCCTCCCTGCACTTTCAAACGAAACATAGGTAGACTGAGATACAGAATATATGTACATTTGTATGTGTACAGTGTCACTAGACTCCTCTGCCATTCATGCTTGGCACATTTTACTGAATTACAGTGGTATTCCAAATAAGTGTTAATACTGAATGTGTTGATTTGCCAGTAGTCTCAAACGTGGTAATATGCCATTGGCCTGAACTGTAATGATGTGCTAACATCTTTTGATATATCACAATAATACAATCCAAAGGTTTTCTTGTCTGGATTCGCTATAATTCCAAATTAATGTTCTGGTTGAGCACTTTGTATTTCCAGTGAATACTAATTTGAATAAGTTATTCCACCTAAATGAAAATCTGGACACAACAGTAAGACCAATTCTGCTTCAAGATGTTAAGGCAGGTATTAGATAAACAAGATTATAAACCCCTCTGCTTGATTTAGATTGCATTTACCATATTTCTGAAAATAATCTGGCACTGAATGGGAACTTCTGTTCTAGATGGTTCTGGGGCTAGAATCAATACCATAAGCACTTTTACGTTAACAGTGATTTGCTTGGTAATGCATGTTCATTTGTTATATGAGGGGGGAGGGTACGGCAAAATGCAAGAAATAAAATCCAGAATGAACTGTAATATTTGTTTCAGCATGTTCCTGGAACTGTCACATGCAAAGCCTAAAACAGGCATGGCAATATTAAGAGAAATAAAATAAACCATCACTTGAATTTCAGTCAATGAAGCATGAGTAAACTCTTTGAACTTCTTAATAAAAATGTCAACATGATCTTCATTGAAACTTTCTTTGTTAACTTTGAGTCTGAATTTAGCAAAACTCTTATATAATTTTACTCAACTACATTGAAAGAAAAAGTGTAGCAATTAAAAAATACGCGGTCTCCTATAATAGCCACGCTACTTGGAGTCGCTTTCAATTTACATTGATATAATTGATTATTCGGTTAGATATAATTGATTATTCGATTAGACGATCAATGCAGACTTAACGGACATCATCGCCAGGTTGCATACGGTACAATGAGAATAGGATGATATATTGATATAGCCTTTATTTCTATAGATGCCACGTGACTTATCCAAGGAACAGCCCACCCACCCACCCCCGGTTTATCCTGAATAAATCTGTAGAGGTAGCACAATACATTTTTTTCGTATAAAATAATAATACATTGAAAATGTTTTAAAAAGGGACAGTCCTAAATTGATATATAGAGGATCTCAAATGGGTAACGATTTAATATTGAATTTATAAAACGAGTTTAATAATGTTTAATAATGCTCGTCAAGGCTCGCAAAAGCTGGACATTATTCAACGAGTTTCATAAATTTAATATTAAATCATTACCCATTTGACATTCTTCACATAGTTTTCATTTCAGTGGAAATTAATTAGAAAGAAGAACAAATAATTTCGTTCATTCTGACAGACGGTACATCTTTCATTTGTTGTGCATAAAATATAGTCCCAAAAAAGGCTAAACTAGTAAAAGTAGATTGTACTTTTTTTTTTTTACAAACTATAAATCAAAGAAAAAGCTTCCATCCGAATAAACAGAACATTTTATAATGACAAAATAATTTTTCAAAAGAGAATGATCAATGCGATGTGATGCCACATTGTTTGATATGGTAAACAGTAGGCCTAGAGTACATGTTTACCCTAATATGTCACTTTCAGAACTAAACATTACATTGTTGCGATTTTTGTGTGGAAATAGGATTACTGGATGCAGAATTTCCCACATTTACTGCAATGCATGTGTGACCGGATATTTGACTGGAACAATAGACTGTACAGAAGACAATTTCTTTTTGAGTCGGATTTGCATCCCATATATACTGAGTAAAGATGCTGTGGTTGGATAAAGTTCTGTCAGTTAGGAGACCCATTTATGTCTAAATTCTTCTGTGAACAGATACGAGTTTATTTACTTCTGTAAGTTTACGTTTAAACCACACTTGTATATATGGTGGATTCTGTATGACCTTGGGAGTGCAGTATAGCCATCCGACAAAACGAGTTCATATTTTCCAATACAAATTTAGTAACCTTTTTATTATATGCTCATTTTTTTAATTCTACCTAATGCTTAATTATATTAACAAAATACACAACATGAAACAAAGTAACTGAATGTATGCCGTATTTCAAACTAAATACACAAGCGCAGATTCATCATTACACAACAACATTATTACTGCGCACATATCTCCGCCCAGATAATTTGAACTTAGTTGCGCGCTTGACATAACTTTCGAAACAAAATGACGTGTCTAGTTAAAATTGAAATTTTGGAGTTATATTGTGAATGAAAGCGTATTGCAACAACTTTTCCATTTGATCTGGATCGAATAGATATTGATATTTTTTTCTATTCTACGAAATTTCGTGATTATGGACTGGATTTATACATGTGACAATTCCACATGAAATACATGGGGTTGAAGAAGCAAGAGAGAAGCATGTTGACATTTGCAGATGTGTTTTTGTTTCTGTCACTGAACGTTTGAAATCATAATGTGAGAAAAATATCAAGTCTTTCAGTTGCAATTATCAAAACAACGCTATGGAATTTAATGCTTATTTCATTTTGAGTGCAGTAAGGTGGATGTAATTGCACTTATATTCGAAATTACAGTACAATTTCGAAATGTGTAATCAAGATTGGGAACCTATGACATGGCTCGTGTAATTCGGATTTGCAGAACTAAGTACATTTTGAGGAAATATAGGATGTAAAACTGTACATTTTTTTCCATTCTTGTCACCAGCTAAAGAAGACAGTATATGCCTTGTCACTTGTATATTATTTGTAAGGACCCATTCTTGCGTCTATTGTATAGTTAGCCTAAATCAGAAACATTGTATCAAAAAAGTTAACGCGGAATGTGCCAAAGCAGCTGGTATGCGGCAGTCCACGAAACATCTGCTTTACTTCATTCAGAAACAAATTTAATCAACCACAATGTAAAGTGCCTACTACGCGAGTGTACATGATTTTTTACAAATCAAAAGTGCTGGTGTCTCCGTCCATTGTTTGTTTACAATAGAAAGTAGTCTCTTTATGCACGTGAATGCAATACGTGCATTTGCACGCGAGTTCATTATCGGGTAATATTACACGATTCATACAATGTAAAGTTAACGGAGAAAAAAATGAGCATATAATAATAATATAAAAAATATGAAACTGCAAATACTATAGGAAAACTATACCTACTATGTGATAAACATAAAATTACTAAAAAGTTTGAAGTTACTTACATACACATGGCATTCCTTTAGCAATGAGTATCTGTAATTTTGTATCCTGTAAACAACAACAACCATATATGCTTTTGAATGGACCTTAACTGGTGTCAGTCAACTCAATTTTTGTCAGTCATACACTGGAATGAATGTGACGAAGCTTGCCTGTAGCTTCTCGTGGGTTGGTGGTTCTTTCCTTAGGTGGTTTTCCCTGGGTCTCCCTCCACCATTTATACTTACCATGTATAGCCTATCTTGTGCTGAAAATGGCGTTAAGCCCAACAACAACAACAACAACAGTTCTCAACTAACATTTCCGTCCAGGACTAAAGCAGTTGTTGCATTTCATTCGGAGTGTGGTATCTACATCAGGTTGCAGTACCCAGTTCTGTAAGGGAAATCTCATTGACCCGTGCCAGTTTAGACAAAAGGTCCATTGACCCCCCCCCCAACACCCGATGTCCAAGAAAAAAAAAAATAGCGCGATATAGCTGGAACCTTTCCATGAGAAGTTTTCTATTCAGTTAGACGATTAACATTATGCACAAATAGTGCAGCAGCTTCCAGGGCCTTGACTATCTGGGCTGATGGCCCTTGCTGACTCGTTTACGCCTCCCTCCTTCCCGTGGTGCCAAACGATATTTCTGGATTCGCCCATGGAAGTTAAAATAAACATACCATGGTGCTAGCTACTTTAATGGTTTGTAAACTGGAAATGATGGGCGATATTCGATTCTGTCCTGAACTGATAGTCTACCCAACTGAATTTATTCGAAGGCGGAATTTTATTGTTAGAATATAATATAAATCTGGCGGTACTTTTTGTCAACACTTATAGTGTGCTCGTGTGGAGAATTGCCGTCCATGAGATCATGTACTTTTAAATTATTAGTACTTTTAAATTATTAGTGGATTCAGTCTGTTGTATATGTATTTCTTATAGTCACTGTCAACAGTTTGAACGCTGCTGTGGTATTGTGCTTCTGGGTTGCTGTCAACAGTTATATATATTTAATTTGTATCTGGTAGTTTTTTCTCCATGATTATATGTTGTTTATAATTGTTTCTTGTGTATCTGACCAGTAACCTCTTTGTAACATTTTAAATCATTATCAATGGAAGTAAACATGTTTATTTTAATCTGTGTCTAGGACAATGGAATTCCCTCATGATACACCTGGTTCACTTGATATTTCCCATATTCTTTATTATAATTTTACTAATAGACCTTATCATGTTGACATCTTGGAATGTGTTAGAAATGAACTTTTGACTTGAAAAATGACTCATAATTTCCTTAACATTTCGAAGTAGAATCAGTCTTACTGTTCTGTTCAGTTTTTCATTTGGGAGGAATTATTTTTTTCAAATTATTATACACTGTAGATACAGAGTACTCATTAATATTATTCTTCGATAAGAATATTAATTTAGAATTATGGTGAATTTAGACAAGAACATTTTTTGATTATACTGTTGTGATATATATTGCTTGAGAAATGACTCATTCTTGCATTTAACATCTGAGGTAGAAAAAGTAAATCTTATTGTTGTGGCCATTGTTTCGTTTGGGTGGAATTATTTATTCAGATCATTATTCACTGGAAATACAAAGCGTTCATCTATACTATTATCGGACTGGAAAATTAATTTAGACTTATAGTGATTTTCGATAAGAATATTTTTGGATTATGTTAGTGTGATACATAACAAGACTTACCACATCCCTACAATACAGGTCACTGGCACATTATTACGTTCCAGACTACATGCGCATCAACACGTTCACTATTAGAACTTGTTTGGAATGCCACCAGAATGCAGTTGGAACTTGCGATAAAACTGTTAGGACTCTTTGGGATTTTTTCACATTACTGTAAGTTCTTTTTAAATTTTCACTCTGTATTCTAATTTTTTATTGAATTCTACAAAACGTGTTGGTTTTCGCTCTTTTGTTTTACTAAATTTTAGACCATGGAGTCATAATACAACATAATTGGTGTTTCAGAGTAACTGTGAGTAGATTCGGTGGGTCAGAGAATTAATGTAAATAGGATCGGTGTTTCACAGCATTCGTCAACATGCACTGTCAACAGGATCTCTGCTTTAGAAAGTTACAGTTAATAGAATCAGTGTTTCAGTTAATTAACATAAGATATCTCTTTTATACTAGCAGGAACTGTCAAAGAATCACTGCTTCGAATCTTACTGTCAACATGATCCGTGCTTAAATGTTAGTGCGTGAATAAATGGCATTTTTATACAAAATAAATGTCGAAAACTAATGTACTTCCGAGAGTTAGTGCTTAAAGGATCATTGCTTCACAATAGGATAAATTCTTCAGAGAGTTACTAGCAGTAGAATCAGTTCTGCAGAGTTATTGTCAGTGGGATTGGTGCTTCGGGGAGCTGCTTTCAATATACTCAATGTGTCATTGGACCGCTCCGGTGGCCTAGTAGTTAGGTGGCGCTATACAGTTTCGCATTTTGCATAGGGTTAGGATTTTAAAGAAAAAGAATGTCCCTGGCTTTCCTCACTGGTTATACTGGCTATTTAAAAAAGACCTTGTATATCTTAGGTATAATGCAAAGAACCTTTAATTCCCTTTATTTTGGTGTATGATTGATGGGTGTACTATGGGTTATAGAGTATACAGCTTGGCCTTACTTCAAATGTGCACCTTTCAAAAAAGTGCTAGCTCTACTTGGTCATTTTCACTTTCTGAACTTCAGAGGTAAATTGTATAAAAAAGAGCCGATAACTTTTTTTTTACATTTTATATATTTGGTAATTCATTCATTGCACTTTCAGAAGCTGGTATTGTCTAGTCTGGCAAAATTCATTTTCCCTATTTTAATAGCTGCTATGTATAGTGTACTTTAGACTAATTCAGACTGATTTTTTAACACAAGGGAGCAGTCATTTTAGTTAGCAGTGTGCTTAAATCATGTAAAATTTCCAAAAGTACAATATCGAAAAGAAATACCATCCACATTACATTAATGCAGCATAGAGGTATGCAAACATTCTCTCCACTGTGCATGTTTTAAATGCGAACTACTTCACCTTACATACGTCACTCTCTCAAAAGTACATATTATCTGGTGAGCGCCACCATAAAGAAGATGTAGGTATTATTTTTGTATGATTTAATTATGTTTATATGGCTGAAACATTTAAGTCGCAAGCATCAAAACAATCCTTATGAATAATTCTCCTGCCTTTTTCCCCACAGAACAGTATTTATGAGTGTCAGAGACTCTAACAAGTCCAGCCTCCCCTCCCATGATAAAAGTGAGCTATTTTAAGAATGCACATTACATTTTGTAAACATAGCAACCAATGTTATGCTGAATGACAGGAACATGAAACTAGCCAGAATTATTTCTGAGATATCAACAATGAATTTTACAATTAGAAAAGGGAGGTAACTCATCAGCTTCATAAAGGTCAAAGGTCAAAGTGTAAAATATTTGCCTATTGTTTAATATGGAAGAAGTGAATTCACTTTCTCTTCATTTATTTTTTTATTTCATTGCAAATAAATGAAAAGAAACATTTTCACCATATATTTCTGTCACTTATTGCAACAGTTTTAAATTTAAGTTGACTCTATTCCTATATTCTAAGTCTTCTAATTTCCCCATAATTAAGGTCACTACTCACACAAACATGCCTTATGGCAAATTATGTAAGCAAGAGAAAAATGATCATAATTAGCTTATTTTCATGCTTAACATCAATATGAATGTACCATTTTATTCAGAACATCATACATAATTATATGAAAATTAAAAAAAATAATTGCAAACATTTTTTTATTTTCTTTAAGGTGGCGCTATACAGTTTCGCATTTTGCATAGGGTTAGGATTTTAAAGAAAAAGAATGTCCCTGGCTTTCCTCACTGATTATACTGGCTATTTAAAAAAGACCTTGTATATCTTAGGTATAATGCAAAGAACCTTTAATTCCCTTTATTTTGGTGTATGATTGATGCGTGTACTATGGGTTATAGAGTATACAGCTTGGCCTTACTTCAAATGTGCACCTTTCAAAGAAGTGCTTGCTCTACTTGGTCATTTTCACTTTCTGAACTTCAGAGGTAAATTGTATAAAAAAAGAGCCGATAACTTTTTTTTACATTTTATATATTTGGTAATTCATTCATTGCACTTTCAGAAGCTGGTATTGTCTAGTCTGGCAAAATTCATTTTCCCTATTTTAATAGCTGCTATGTATAGTGTACTTTAGACTAATTCAGACTGATTTTTTAACACAAGGGAGCAGTCATTTTAGTTAGCAGTGTGCTTAAATCGTGTAAAATTTCCAAAAGTACAATATCGAAAAGAAATATCATCCACATTACATTAATGTAGCATAGAGGTATGCAAACATTCTCTCCACTGTGCATGTTTTAAATGCGAACTACTTCACCTTACATACGTCACTCTCTCAAAAATACATATTATCTGGTGAGCGCCACCTTAGAGCGTCCGCCTCGGATGCGAGAGGTCGTGGGTTCGATCCCCGGACGAGTAATACCAAAGACTTACAAAACGGGTACTAACATCTGCCTCGCATGTCGCTCAGCATTACGAGATTAGTGTTAGGACTGATCGACCTGGTGTCAGGATAATGTGACTGGGTGGGACATCATGCTACATGTCTGTGGCATGATGCCCCAGTGCTAGACATCACTATAAACTGTCACACTGCAGACATCGTAGCGATATGACTGAAAAATTGTTAAAGCTACGTTAAGAATCGAAATCACATCACATCACACTGTGTCATTGGCTTAGTGTCAACAGTAACTTTACCGCTGATTCGGTGTCGACAGATTCGATCTATTTTTTTAATGTTTTTCAGTAGTATCACTGCCTTTTATGTAACTGTGATTAGTCCGAGTGCGTCAAAACGCTGTCGTCAGTAGGAATCAATTCAAGTCTTCGTTGTTGGTGACCGTTGATGATTTTTGGAGACGGTTATTTTTGATAAAATTAATTAAAAAACAACAACAAAGAAAACAAAAGCTTCGTATGAATGGTGTGCTTAAGAAAACGAATCAATAGTCTCTAACCGCTAGTAGTCATTAATACCAAGAAAATCCTTTTTACGAAATGTAGATATTATTGCACACATGGATTCTTTGCACTGTTTATGATTCCCTTGATATTTGGAATGTTGCTGCTTGGATGTAATTTTAAAGAGAGAGAAAAAAATTGTGCGAGTATCGTCAGGAGATTAAGCTTTAATAATCGTGTAACTTCACGCTGCTCACTAGGTCAGAAGGCCAAGTGGGTTCATAGTACGATCCTTTGTGCGTCATGCGTGGTCTGTTGATATTTACAACTTCTCAAAATCCGCCGAATAGAATTTGAGCAAATTTAAAAGAATGCATACTGGCATGAAGCTATTTAAAATTTGTTCAAATGATTCCGATCCATAATCAAATATAAACGCCATTACTAAAAATAGACGCAATTAAACTGAGTTTTCTCAAAACCACTCAGGGTATTTTGACCAAAATTGACACAAAGCATCGTGGCCTAAAGAGTTTTCTGAATTTGTTAAAATAACACCGATCTGTCATCATACCTGGTCGCCTTTTCTAAAAAGACACAGAAATAAAGATTGACAAGAAAATTCTTGAAACGACCTTGCAGAAAAATAGCTCAACAGATTTTGACCATTCTTGATTGAAACTATTCTGGCATGAAAGCCTTTCGTATTTTTTCAATTGATGCCGGTTGACCGTCAGGTATGGCAGCCATTACTAAACACAGAAACATGTAAAAGATAACATCTCACTGTTCAACAGAATTTGACATTTAGCATCTTGGGTTATAATTGGCTCTCATTTGTGTTTATATGACGCTGATGAGAGGTTAAATATGGCTAACGTTATTAAATATAGTTAAACCAAAAAAATGGCGTCTTCTCTAATACTGCGGAATAGAAATTGGTACAAATTTTACAGAAGCATCCAGATGCCGCTCTACCATGAAATAAGGCTACCATTATTAAAAGGAGACACGACTTTTCAGAAGCTGCTCAGCAGAAACTGACCGAACTTAATATAAATTATAAATTTTAGTCATGAATGGATTTTGAGTGTATGGAAATAATATCAATCATCCATCCAATATGACTGCTGTTACTGAAAATGAATAACGTCTCAACAGCCGCTTTTTATCAGTTGACTAAATTTGACAGAAAGTGTTATAATTTGGACGTCTTTCAGATTTATACAAAATGATGCTGTTGCGCAAGCACGTGTGATTGTCATTGCTTTAAGTAAAAAGTAACATCAACTTTATGCACCCCCCTAAAAAAAGAGTACAAAACCCCAACAAAAAAGCCATCAAGGCCAACAATAAAAACCACAGAACAGAATAGGACCAACTTTAACACGAGTCTTGGCATGGGGGTCTTTTAATATTGGATGTTGTTGTGCGATCAAAACATAGATTTTAACCAACACCACCCATAAAGAAACCTGAAACGAATATTTTTATAACGTATGCCGTCAACAGCTTTGGAAAAATTTCAACAGAAAACATCATTTTGTCTCAGTTCACCATCAAACATTTTGTACAGAAATCAGGCTCTCGCACAAATCATGCATTCTTAAAACGTTATTGGACACGTATTTTCAACATATTAAATCTTAAAACTTTGGTGAGTACATATTGTTTTTATGCGTGCTTTCAACATATTTTACCTCGATTTTAGTTTCATTAACAACATATTATGTTAAATTTGTTCAAAAACAAGCAAGGAGAACTGTCTTCTGATGTATATCTACTTGAGTGCTGTGGTATCGCGAATCTTGAATTTAGCGATCGGCGAATACGTAATAAAGACACTGACCTTCAGGATGTTATACGTGTCTGTTTGGTTTTCATTCCTCATTATTAACATACATTTAATTTCCAGTTTGAATCAGATGATAACGGGAAACGATCGATAAGCAGACGCCATGTAGATTCCAGGTTATACAAGGAACGTTACTCTGATATCTCGGTAATACAGAAAAAGATTATCTACTGGGGAGGGCATATATTTTTTCTAATGTTAGGATCTTGATTTATATGCTGCACTATGGATCTTATTCTGTAACCTGTACCCTTCAACAACATAAACTTACCTGAGAGATTTAAAACAAAACATGTAACCACTTGTGACGTGGATTGGCGCCAGGATTGTCGGTGAGAAAGGACACACCAACATGAACATTAAAATACATGTCGACCGCAAACTGTGTAAACGAAGTCAGTTTTTACATCTAAAACTAATAATCGTGTATAACAAGGTTTTCAGGTCAACGCTAACAATTGCAAAAGCCACCAGAAAACATCAACATTAACATCCTTCGTATTTCGACTCTTACTTGCCACCATGGATTTGATCTGCTGCTTCTTGACAAATATAGTAATCATGTGATCTGACTCTTGAAAAAACAACAACATTGGATATTACATTATTAGGCGAGAAACTGGTTAACCGATTCGTTAGTGATATCGATTTCAAGATATAGATTTTATTTAAGAGCATGGAGTGCGGTCATGTGCAGAAAAAGTGAAATTTAGTCATATTTAAAATAGTTATATGGCCAGCAAGTTCCGACATTTTCCCGAAATAAAACTGGTGATGCAGAATTAGCACCTTATGGTCATCCAGTGTATATAAGATAAGCACACGATAGGTGGCGCTATGCAGAAAATTACCAAAAACCTCGAATATCGAGATACCAAAGAACCCGCGATATCGTAGATAGCTGCCATACCCATAATAAGTTGGGGAAACCCCTCCCCCACCAAACGGGGCTCTGTACCAGATCCCCGACAAGGGAGCTGCCGTCCATGGTCCACCATCTCACTCCTGACACTTAAGGAACTTTGACAGCTCTGATACATTTTGCCTCCTTTTGTTCATGTGAGGGTGGAAATTAGAGATGCGCGGTATTATCGGTATACCGGTTTACCTCGGTATTTTTTTTCGGTGGTATGTACCACGGTAATTTTTTACTGTACTTTTAGGTCGGTAGTTTCCATCAGTAAGGAATGTACGGAAATTCCGGACGAATCTTGTTACGACTTTAATAAATTCATGACAAAATAGTTGCGGGAGTTCGCTGGTTCAAACCCCGACCGAGTCATAACAAACACTTATAAAAATGGTGCTAGCAGCAATCTGATTAAAATCAGCTCTCCGCTATCCAACATGAAGATCTGACGACTACCGCATAGGGGTCATGTTCTGGTGACTTTTGAGTTAGCCAATGGAAATGCTGCTTTCAAAAATCTTGAAGTGGATCAGATCGTTCGGTACTCATTCATTCTCTTCATCCACGATGCTCAATCTCCAAACGTTAAGATATAAGACTTCATCTGATTGGCTGATAAAATTAGCGATTATGGTAATAACATAAGGTTACCAGAACATGACCCGTAAGAGGTCACTGTCTGATCTTCATGTGTAACAGTAGAGATCTGATATTAATCAGATTGGTATTAACAGCTGCCTCGCTTGGCGCTCAGCATTAAGAGGTTAGTGTTAGGACTGGTCGACCTGGTGTCAGTATAATTTGACCGGGTGGGACATGTTGCTAAGTGTCTGTGGCATGATGTCCAAGCTACGTACAGAATCTGAATCTTACGCACACACAACGGTTGTCTCTGTCAGATAAGTAATGCTGACAAATATAATTCTAATTATGATATTTTAATGGCGTCTTTGACACCTGTCCAGACCTGTCAACCCTCACGATTTTGGCGTGAATTTCATGACTCTCGTTAGCGATTCACGGATTCACGCCGCATGTATAAAAATAATCACGAATTCCCGAATTCTCAGTTGGCTTAAATCAGGAATAAAATAAATTTTATCCCGTTTAGTGCTAGTCAAGATAGCAGCAGTGGTCACTGATCCCAATAATGGTATTGTATCGCTATTCGCGATGTTGGTAGAACTGTATGCCATTGTTACCGTTAGCCCTGTAGCATGCATTGTAAAGTATATAATCTCTATTTAGTACGTAAGTTTTACAAATATTCGTAAGGAAAACTAGGCCGAACTGATTTTTAAAAACTAATACATGTACATACTCATAGCAAACACTAAATGAAGACAGCTTTTTCGAGTGTAAGAATTTTTTGAGATATTGAATAATTAGCATATCTCGTAGTTTGATTGAGTTCTTATTTTTCCGCACATGCGCCATACCACTAATCGTTAACCGTTCAACGTTTCATCTTCTGGATTAATACCGTTTCTTAATTAAGCTACACTACATTTAAAATATTTTCGCCTCCAAGGAAAAAGATGTGTATTCCACAAACAATGAATCATAGATTGGAGTACACCAAAAATTGTCCTTGCATTCAGCCATGAAACATCAATGGACATTATGCTTTTTGCTCAGTAGCGTGCAGTGGCGTCACTGGGGGGTGGGGTGGGGGGTGCGGACCGCACCGGGTGACACCTTCAGAGGGAGTGACACCAAAATGACTGTCTGTAACAAAAATATTTAACTTTTGTGCATGAAGAAGGTCCATGGGGGTGACACACTGAGTTACCTTACATGACTCTATAACATTTTTCAATTTTTGTGCAGTAAGGGGTTCCATGGGGGGTAATACCATGAGTTACCGCACATGAGTGTCTGTAAACTTTTGAAATTTTGTGCAGGAAGGAGGTCCATGGGGGGGTGGGGAGGGTGACACCATGAGTTACCGCACTGGGTGACACCAGTAGTTAAGGGGGACAATTTGGGGACAATGGAAATACCAGTCAGAAAGGTTGTGGGATTGTATACGGACAAGATTTATAGGGTCACTGGAAATCCCAATCAAAAAGGTCTTGGGTCTGTATTTGGACAGTGTGACTTATCATTACTATAGGGACAATAGGAAGGGAACAGGTGAGGTGACATCACGGTACTAGCTAGTTCAAGCGCGTGGCGGGTAAGTTCAGCTGAACAGCGGGTTGCGGATAAATTCAGCTAGTTCAGCGGGTGGCGGATAAGTTTAGATAGTTTGGCGGGTAGCGGGCGTCGAGAAAGTTCAGCTTGTTCATAAACTATACCAATAAAACGCGGGGTCGGGACTGACGGGATATAGACGTAGACATATAAAACATATACAACACCTAATCTATAAAATCGACTAAAACAGTTTTTAGGCAAGAAAGCAAATCTTTTCGGCATACGAGTGGTCCTTAAAATGGGCCGTTGGGTTTCTTCTGTTTTCATACAAACACCAAATATACTATCCACACACGGGAAGAGGAGAAAAAACAAACCATAAATATACTATCCACACAAACGTACGCGAATGCATACAAACACGCACTCCACTATCCACACAAACGTACGCGCATTCATACAAACACACACACACGCACACACACACTACTTTCCACACAAACGTACGCGAACGCATACAAACCCAAAATATGCTATCAAAAACCCCAATATCTACTATCCACACAATCGTACGCGACCGCATATAAACCCAAAATATACTATCAAAAACCCCAATATCTACTATCCACGCACGGGAAGGAGAAAAAACCCATATTATCTACTATCCACACAAACGTACACGAATGCATACAAACTCCAAAATCTACTATCTGCACAAACGTACGCGAGGTCATACACACACACACACACACACACACAAAATCACATCAGTAAAGGAATGTGTGTTTATAATCACATTATTTCACACTTACTCAAATTGGCAACTTGAATAGTCTCTTTGCTAGAGTATTGGGGTAGCCCTGAGTTTTTCTCTCTTTTTTTTTTTTTTTTTTTGAACTTCAAATACACGTGGCTAATGCTGGCATCTCCCAGGCCTGGCTCTACATACGCAACGTCTACTCCAGTGCTGCTCCCAATATACATTTGTTCTTGGGAGCGCAAAGACGGGTTGAGTGGCCTCATCATCCCAGACTTCACTGTGTGGGATAGTGAAGACTTCCCTCTGTCTTCTATTTTGCAGTCGGGGATGATGAGGTCTCCTTATCTCTGGCACTGGTACTGGTGGCTGCAGCTGTGGTTGTGATGCTGGTTGTTGTGCTGGTTGTAATGGTAGAGGCGTCCTCGCCTTAGGCTTGACCTCACAGAGAGGTCTCGGCATGAGGTGAGGAAGAATTCTTTCTTCCTTCTCTTTCTTCTTTTTCTCTCCTCATCCTCCTTCTCTACTGTACTTTCTGCAATTGCCTCCATAGCCAGTTGGTCCAGGAGGCACCTGGCATACTCCAGATGCATTTGGAGTTCCAAGAGTTTTGTGATTCTGCTGCTCATTTTTCATAGTTGATGAATCAACGATGATTATTCCAACTGACGAACGCTCCCCTTTATATGTCCAGCACGGACGTGAAGGAAAAACATCCCTACGATATTTTGTTGGGTCGGAACGCTATGATTGTTTGATTTTAGAGTGAGGGATAGAGAGAAGTCAAAGAGCATGTATCATGATAAAAATTTGAATACAAACTACAGACATATTTTTTCTTCAAAACACAACATTTTTATTCAAATAACAAACAACCAACAATTAACCATAAAACATTTTTTCAAACAAACAAACTAACTAACCATTTTCAAATATCAAACTATTTTTGACAAGGTTGGCAACGTTGCGAAGTGAATTGAGATTTCCACTGATGGAAGTCATTGGGCCATTGATGTACACTACGTTTCCTAGCTGAAGACAAGAGATAACCATAATGGTCACAAAACCATCGATCTACTTTGGCATCATATCTTGAAGAGTGACGATCAAAATAAGTCATTAAATGTGCTAAAGAATATCAAGTCTCATCTACTCTGGTATTGTCAGTGCTGTTCCGCACGGATTTACCCATGTTTGTTAAATCATCATGGACAATCATCAAGATCACTGATACGAGTGTTTTGAAAAGAAGAATTTATGTGGAGAGACAATGCTGTCTGAAGAGAGTCCTCATCTACGGCCCAGAAGGCATAAGAAGTTTGAGGAAGACAAGCTAGACCTATGCGATGCCCTGTATGTTAACGGAATGATGTTAACAAAAATGCCAAAGGCCCTTTTCATGTCCACTCATATGCCTCGAAAAGATTTGCTTTCTCTTTGCCATATATGCGTATCTTTGTTTGCTTGTTTTTTAGTTTGTTTACCCTCCCCGCCAATCGTTGTTTGATTGGTATAGTTTATGAACTAGCTGAAACCGCTACTCGCTGAACTATCTAAACTTACCCGCTATCCGTTGAACTAGCTGAACTAACCGCTACCCGCTGAACTTGCTGAACTTACGCGCCACCCGCTACCCGCTGAACTAGCCAAACTTTCCCGCTACCCGTTGAACTAGCTGAATTTACCCCAACCCGCTGAATTAGCTGAACTTACCCGCCACCCGCTGAACTATCTAATACCGTGACGTCACCTCACCTGTTCCATTCCTATTGTCCCTTTATTAATGATAATTTCCATTGTCCCTATACAGACCCAAGACCTTTTTGACTTAGATTTCCATTGTCCCTAGAAATCTTGTCCGTATACAGGACCACGACATTTTTGACTGAGATTTCCATTGTCCCCAAATCGTCCCCCTTAACTACTGACACCAACCAGTGACGCCACTGGTAGTATGCCGCGAATTTTAAAATTGGGAATATGCACAGGGGAACGTACCTTTGCTTACAGTTTACATGTCATACATGTACTATATAATAATATAGTACATATTATTATATAGTACATGCTAGTCCTACCCCGTAAGACACATCACCCGATATTTTTGTTCTGGGATGTGATGGGTCTTACAGCCTAATTAACGGCGCTGTGTAGCGTGTTTTGATGTCGACTAACGAAAGTAAAATTATCAGGAATATCACACACAACTGGCCACCAATAACGACGATTTTCTACAAAGTAAAGTTATAATGTTTTTGTCAGACTTTACTTACCCTGATGTCTTTTCTCTAATAAATTTAAATTCTCATAAAAGAAATGGACCTGTTTTAAAGTTTCATTGGCCTACATTTCATTTGGCTGCAAAGCGATGAAAGCCGGGATTGCCGAAATTGGGTTAAGTTGGAATATTGTCTTTTGGAACTGTAAGCAACGCTGTTTCCTTCAAGAACCATATCCCCCCACATGAACCTACTTAAACATACTTCGGCATACCTCGACTACCGTCGCATGGCAACAAATTCCAATGTATGTCAACGCAACACGAACATGTGTCCATTTGCTAGTGTCATATTTTCATTCCACCAGGATAAAGACAGGACAGTAAGTATATTAATTACACATAAATTAGTGGAAGAGTGTCGATATAGGCTGCCAAGTGTGTGAGATATTCCTGAAACTTTGACTACTCATTCCGATGTCAACCGACATCGGAACACGCTATACAAGGCCGTTATTTGGGTAGTAAGACATAGCACTAAAAGAAAAACATGTGCTATGTCTTACACTGTAGGACTAAGTACATGTATGACAGATGAACTGTAAGCAACAATACGAAACCATGTGGGCATGTGGTAGAACATTATGAAGAAAAAAAACATACTGCTAGCAAAATGCATATAAATATTGGGAAAATTAAGAGCACGCCCAGCAGATTTCAGCTTTGGAGTACTTCAAGCCACTAACTCACGTCCAGCAAGCTACCACTGCTGAAGCATTGTTTGTGAGTTATCTTGTTGAATATAACCAGCCTTTCTCAGTTGGTGATCAACAACAGTGACAGTGAAAGAGTATTTCCTATTGTGAGTAAAAGTAAGACAAACTTAGTTGCTGAATATTTGCAACAATTATAGTCACCCAGTATTAACCAGTTGGCAAGAAATCTAAACTGTTTTGAAAACAAATTTGACAGAGGAAGTTGAAGTCTGCCACAGTACCATATCATGTCAAATGGCGTGAAGTTTGTGTGTATCAGTACATTTGGCTGAAAATAAATGTGTACATGTATAATCAGTGTAAATAATGTTTTAGTTTTATTTGGGGATTTTCATATGATGCAGTACCGACCATCAAAGTAGATACAGCTAGTGTCATGGTATAATTTTTCACTAATTGTGTTAAAAATTCACTATTTTTTAAAAAATTTTATTCCTCTTTTCACTGACTGCGGTGCGGGGCCCTGAGTGGCCGGGTGGTCTAAAGCGCTCGGATCACTGACATCTCACCTCTGCGTGGGTTCGAGTCTAGGATTCGGCCAATGTGGGTATGTGAGAAAGCTTGCCAGTAGCTTCTCGTGGGTCGGTGTTTCTTGCCGGGGTTTTCCCGGGTTCTTCCTCCACCATTAATACTGGCCGCCATGCATAGCCTATTGTGTGCTGAAAAAAATGGCGTTAAACCCCATAACAACAATAACAACAACACTGATTGCGAATCTGGTGGGTTGGCAGCTCTGCCTGTCACGTATGCCTACGCGGTGGCCAAACGAATTGTTGTGAAACAGATTAGGCCAAAATCCAAATTTCAGAAGAAAAAAATTGGATTAAAAACACAAAACACACAAAATCACTTATGTAATGTTTGGTTATTTACTAGTGTATGATAATTTTTTTTTAAGTACCCACTATGTCGGCCAATTCTGTGCGTCGGGTAATTCTGCGCAACGACACGTCATTTCTGTAAACATTGGATCACGTGTTATTTTGGGTTAAAAATCCATTTTGTATCAAGAAAAAACGATCGCATTTTAATTAAGAAAAGTGAAATTCATAAAGTGTACAAAAATATCCGCCATTTCTGCTCGAAATGCATATGCAAATGTGATTTCTAAATGTTAACATGAAGACCAACTCCGTGACCTTCTTGAACCGGTAACCTAGAAAATCCGATTTACCATGTATCTTTTAGAATCATACAAATAAATACATTATATAAACGATGGAAATGTATACCTTAAAACAATACCGCATTTTAATCCAAGTTTCCATTTTTGCAAGTTGTCCCACACGTACAAAATTTTCTGCTACAATATAAATTCTCAAGAAATTCACCGGCGTATAGTCTGTTTCTGAATTCTTTAGTAATCTTCCCCATCAGCAAGACGTTATAAACACATTACATCCTGTTCATTGTTGTTTCTCCTTCACATAATAGATCATTTTATTTATAAAATGTTGAACTTTACTAACTTTTTTACAAGATCGGTTTTGTTTGCTTAATATATCTTGCCATTTATTGGGATTATTACGGTGAATTTTGTAAAACTAGCTATAAACCTCACCTAATTACTTGTCTGAAATGCTGACAGAAACAGTCCAAAGTAATGCATTTCATTTCTATTGCCCGATTAATAAATATTACATCTTTTTAACGCTGAGCGCAGAAAAGGCCGACACATCGCGAGTCAGAAAAACACGGGGGTCGTATCCCCTGTGTCCAAAATTAATATTATTTTGAACAAAATATCCAAGTGACAATTTGCCCCTTTTCAAATGGTAAACATTGCTTTATTTTATTTTCGTCAATCAGTCGAATTCGGTATGCGTTTTGCTTCAGTCTTGAAGACGGAAACCTTAAGTGCGCAGAAATGCCCAAAGCATTGTATACGTAAACCATCCTACGATTTTCAGGAGCGCACTTGACTAACTACACGTAATTTCTCAAGTCCTCTTAATATTTTTTTCTCGTTTTTTGAGCAGATTTGTTTAATATATCTTTCCCGGTTGTTGGCGCCCCACTCCAGGTTTCCCTGCCTTTTAAATCAGTAGTGAAGCTAGAAAATTTTAAGCTTCAGTATCAACATGTCATATATTTATCAATAGGCACTCTAATGTCACCACGATGTCTTTCACACTATCAGAACCGCTCCGGTGGCCCAGTGGTTAGAGCGTCCGCCTCGGATGCGGGAGGTCGTGGGTTCGATCCCCGGCCGAGTCATACCAAAGACTTACAAAAATGGTACTAACAGCTGCCTCGCTTGGCGCTCAGCATTAAGAGGTTAGTGTTAGGACTGGTCGGCCTGGTGTCAGGATAATGTGACTGGGTGGGGCATCATGCTACATGTCTGCGGCATGATGTCCCAGTGCTAGACATCACTTTAAACTGCCACACTGCAGACATCGTAGCGATATGACTGAAAAATTGTTAAAGCTACGTTAAAAATCCAAATCACACACACACACACACTATCAGCGATAGTGAAAGTTTAATCATCCCACTTTAGTTACAGCGTTTAGATTACAACTTGTACAACAATTAACATTCATAGAGCAAATTCATCTGTTGTAAGGTACTGGCGATTCAGATTGAGATATTTTCTGTTCTTTTATCGCTAGATAATTAATATATATATATATATATACTATGGTGTTATTTTGCTATAAATCAGAGCAAAATAATTTTTCAATTATTGACTGACGGAAATTAAACTAAAAAATGTGATGCATCTCACCCATAATATTTAATTGTTGATCTATAATATAAAGGCGGTATACCGTGGTACGTATCACGGTACTTTGGGAAATACCGCTGTATACAGTGGTACAAATTTTTTTGCACTAGTCAGCTCTAGTGGAAATGGCACACGCACTGTTCTGGCCTTGACATAATGAAAACATTCCTATCAGATTCAGCTCAAAATTCTGGCATGTAACTGGCCAGTGATTTGACCTTAGCTTAGTCTTTGTTAGGATAGCCATATGAGTTTGGGTTGATTGTGAGAATCCTTCCATGGCCTTGGAAACCTTTGGCCCTTTCATTGGCACACAACCTTTTGTCGATCAGTATAAAAGTTCAAAGACCGGACCACAGGTCAGCGTAGTGTTGTTCCGATTTCTATGGTCGCATGTGATAAGGACCCTTGTCAGAGAGGATATGTACATGCATATATTTATGGAGATCTATCAGTGTAATGCAGGTGAGTATTTTGTATTAACGTCGGTGTAATACTGACACAAACGCTGTATTTACCGTAAAATGTCAAGTTTTTAATTTAAAAAAGGAGGGATATTTTCTCCATGACATATTGTTGATATAAACGAAAATCACATTTGAAAACGGGAAACGTGGAATCTATTTTGATGTCGCCCGTAAACTGGAACGATGGTTGGGGTGGGTGTTTATTTATCTGCATCGTAGAAGTACGTGGACAAAACAACATTTGTACTAGGTATGCCTAACCAGAAGAGTCTGACGTTTTATCAACAAAGTACAACATCTCTGACAACATGAAGTCACCTTATCGGTACTATTGATTTCATGTTATCAGAGATTTCTTTGTACTTAGTGATAAAACGTTAGACTCCTGTGGCTTAACCCAGATACAAATAATTGAAATGCTCTATATTGTTAATATATAAATTAAAGTTAATTCCGCACCCCACCCCCTCCCCACTTTGAAGGTGACCAGTAACTCAATAGACTTGAGGTTGTTTACACGTAGAACGGATGCATATTGCTGCTAGTGAACTTGAGTTCTTTTTTCGCGGACGTGAGTAAATGTTCTCTTTCCGCGTGCTGTCACATACGTGTTTGAACGGGAACTAGTATTGCATATGAAAGCCAATGTTCTACGACGGTAGACGAGGCGAGTAAATTTTCCTTTCTATTTTTAAACATTTAATACAAATGAAAATGAACACTATAAAGATATTTTTTATGGCATTTGTTTCAAGCTAAACGTTGTCATAAGTACACAGGAGATAGTATAATTATTTAGCAAAGAACACTTGTTGTTTAGGCGAAATCAGTTTGTGACGAGCCAACGGTAGTAACCGACGACTTGATTATTCACGGGGGGCGGGGGCGGCGGGCGGTTGGTTTGTCATCTGAAAATTCCGGTTCCAGGTAGATATGAAAAAATGTCTGAGCTCAGATTTGTTTAAAGAAGAACTAATTACATCAATTTTATTAGTTGGGAATTATCTTGAGTTGAAATAAATGCGTACTTGTTCGCAAGAAAATCACACAATCACCCCAGCAATAATCTCTATTATTGAATAAATGGTTGGTGCATTATTGGGAAACGAAACACATCATTCAATTTTCCCAAAGCAGCTGCAGTGTCGTTTTTTTTTTTTCTTATGTAAAAAATGTCATAAGTTTTGTTAGCGTGTTTCATTTGCATATGAGTCTTAAACCCCTTGATACTTAGCATGAATCGTTATGAAGCGAAGACAGTTCTTTCAACGACAAGCACAATCGCCCTTTTGACCTTGGTGTCATAGAAAATTCAAGGTTTTGGGGTAAAGTTTTATTATTTTATTCCTAAACCACTTGATCAATTATCATCAAACTTGGAATTAGTTATGAAGCAAAGACAGTTCACTATACTACATGCTCACTTTCCCTATTGCCTTTGGGTCAAGGTCACAGTCATAGAAGATGTATTCGAAGGTTTGGCTACATTTTTTTCCTTCATTTACTTATATTTTCTCAACTCATTTTGGATTTTCTTCATACAGGTGATGAAGCAAAGACAATTTATTTGGGAGAACTTGTCCCTTTGACATCAATAGAATTAAGATCATTATATATCATTAGCAGTGTAGCAAGAAATGCTGTAACCCCACCACATAACTTAATTATGGGGACCCCCTCATAATAAATAAAAGTACCTTCATGGGAATCTTGAGCCTCAACTGGCCCTGCCTGCCCCCCAATGCTTTGGATAAGGTTTTGGTTGTACTACTTTCATTATCTTGTATTTCTATAATCCCTGAACAGATTTTATTTTTTCACATTTTGGAATCCCTTGATGGATTTTCTCCATACTTGGAATGAAGTACTCTAAGGCAAGTCAGTTTGTGATGTCATTCAAATATGGCTTGGCTTTAGAACTGAAAATGTAAGCTTCGGACTCTACTAGGTCAGAAGAGATGAAGGATGGTCTGTTTGCTGTCATTTATCTGTCTGTTAGCACAATATTGTTATTACTTCTGCTCCTAAACTGCTCAGACATGGTCTAGTTGGTTCAAAATGAAAATGATGCTCGGACATGCCTCAATGGTTATCGTAATGTTCTTTTTTTGCAACTTCTAAAGGAATGGTCATATCAGCTTGGGGTTTTCACTATGAGACCTCTTATGATATAAATTTTTTGATAAAGGAAAATGGTGCCAGTCTGATGTCCATGTATGGCTGCCATGGCAGCATTCTTGAAAATCTTGTTATAGTTTTTTCTGAATGGATGGTCATATCAGCATTAGTTTTAACCAACAAGACTTCTTTTATGAATTTCATTTGATTCTAAATGAAAACGGTGCCTAACTTATATCCAGTATGGCAGCCATCTTAAAAATCCAGTTACCACTTCTCCTATATGGATGATAATATCAGCATGTGGTTTTCACTACAAATTTTTTTTTATGTCTGCTTATTTTTAATATAATGGTGCCAATCTGACATCCAACAAGGCCACCACTGTAGCCATCTTGAAAATCTTGTTATTGCTACTCTTAAGTGGATTTTCACTAAAAGCCCTTTTATGATGTCTGGCTCGTCCTAATTAAAATGGTACTAAGCTGACATCCAGTATGGCTGACATGAACATGTTGATCACAAGACTACTTAAACAGAAAGTCATATTGATGTGGAGTTTGCATCAGAAGACTTCCTTTGATCTCCAGTTGGTCTTTAATAAAAATGATGCCAGTCTGATATCCAACATTGCCACTACAACAGCCTTCTTGAATATAAACTTATTATTACTACTCCTGAATGGAAAGTTATATATTGAAAATATTGTTATCTCTACTTCTGTCCAGATGGCTGTTTGATCATACATTTTTCACGAATAGACTTCTTATAATATCTAGTTGGTCCAAAATGAAAATGGTGTTAGTCATACATTCAATATGGGCACTGCAACTTCATTAAAACTCTTTTTGTCACTACCCCATTGAATGGATGATCATTATGACATAGAGTTTTGACCAAGTGAAGTCCTAAATGATGATGGAGTCAGTGGTACATTCATTATCGCTGCCATGATGTCTTAAAAATGTCACTACCTCCCCCCATGTGGAATGGATGATCATTATGACATAGGGGTTTTACCAAAAGACTTTTAACAATGTCTGCTTTGTCTTAAATGAAAATGGTATCAAGCTGACATCCATTATGTATATTGCAGCAGTTGTTTTATAAATCTTGTAGTTGCTGAAGATGTCGGAGATGGTTTGAACACTACACAGATAAAAGGAAGAAAGGATCTTATCTTGAAATCCTGGATTTGTTTTTCACCCTGTTGTATCAACCCCTTTGAGGGACTTCTGATAATATTTCCTTTCATGGATTTTATTCACACATTTAATGAATTATTAGGGAATCCACAACACTTAATTAAATCTGTGAAATGCTTGATCTCCCATTTTCCCCTTCAGATAAAGTTCAACGGTTTGCACCAATCTTTCAGTTGTGGGCTCAACATGCAGGACTTTTCCTTCCTGTTTACTGAGACTGAGCCACGAAGGCCACATACACACATTTCATAGGGTTCATCCAAGTTCCATATTTCGAAGGCCACATACACACATTTCATAGGGTTCATCCAAGTTCCATATATCGAAGGCCACATACATTTCATTGGGTTCTTCCAAGTTCCATATGTCAAAGGCCACATGCACACATTTCATAGGGTTCATCCAAGTTCCATATTTCAAAGGCCACATACACATTTCATAGGGTTCATCCAAGTTCCATATATCGAAGGCCCCATACATTTCATTGGGTTCTTCCAAGTTCCATATGTCAAAGGCCACATGCACACATTTCATAGGGTTCATCCAAGTTCCATATTTCAAAGGCCACATACACATTTCATAGGGTTCATCCAAGTTCCATATATCGAAGGCCACATACATTTCATTGGGTTCTTCCAAGTTCCATATGTCAAAGGCCACATGCACACATTTCATAGGGTTCATCCAAGTTCATGTGTCAAAGGCCACATACACACATTTCATAGGGTTCATCCAAGTTCATGTGTCAAAGGCCACATACACACATTTCATAGGGTTCATCCAAGTTCCATGTGTCAAAGGCCACATACACACATTTCATAGGGTTCATCCAAGTTCCATGTGTCAAAGGCCACATACACACATTTCATAGGGTTCATCCAAGTTCCATATGTCAAAGGCCACATACACACATTTCATAGGGTTCATCCAAGTTCCATAGGTCAAAGGCCACATACACACATTTCATAGGGTTCATCCAAGTTCCATATGTCGTATAGGTTTCATTAGGATGCAGTTAATCTATAATCAGTCAGTTGGTTTTGGTAGATATTTAAAAAAAACTTTGTGTAGTTAGCAGTACAAGAAATTAGGAATCTTTATAGTTGGCTGTCCATTCTTGTTGTACACATGGATAGTTGAATACAGCAGTCTTGTGATGTTTCAGCTTCTTGTCCCCTTTTTGGTAATTACATAATGTCCTAATTTTAGTAATTAAAAATCATATTATGGTCTTATGACTTTAGATAAACATATAACTTACTCTATACATTGTGATTCATTCTGAGTTCCAGATTACTTGTCTTTAATTGCAAGTTCGTAAACATTTAATCAACTTCCCCTTGAATTATGAATTTATTTTGGTTAGTTTACAAAGCTTACTCAAAGTGAACATGTCCAAAACATTTCAAAGCTGTTTGGAACTGTATTCAACCTGTAGTAGACACTGATGTTGTGGGTAACATTATGAATGCATGTATAAAGGGATCAGCTTGAATGAATATTTATGCTTGGGTGTGTGTGTGAAGTTTTGTAAAGTTAACAAGTTACATTGCTTTTTTTCTTGTGCTGTAGAGTTGTATAGTTTAACCTGTTCATAATTAAAATATGTAATTTAGGTTAGAATTACAATCTATAGTTCAGCTGTACTTAATTGAAGTCATTTAATAGTATTTTTGTTTTCTTTTTCAGATGTATGAATTTTTTGAGTTTCGTGATTGTGCTGGTCCTTTTTCAAACCAGAATTAGTTATAAAAATACACATTTGTAATGAAGCCTAGGAATTGCCTGAAAAGACACATGTGCCTCAAGTATTAACATCAAAATTTAGTGTTAGTGGCCAGATTCAGATTTTGTCAGAGGATTATAATTTGCTGTGGAATTTACATTGGTCATCTATATGTGCATCACTTTGCTTTGAAGGAAACATGCACATTTGTGGCATGAGATTTATGAAAAGAATATTTGCAACAACAGATGAGTAACTGACATAGTGATTCAAGAATAATTCTTGTTGCAGGGAATGCTTATACCTTATACCTTACAAGCCCTTAGGAAGCTACGGACATGGGACAGACATTTCCATGTACATTCTTTGCAAACTATGCAAGTTGATATCATGTCTTTTGATGCCACGATATGAAATAAATTGCACTGCTTACAAGCTTATCCTTGAAGCAGCAGTTCGCTTCAACTTGTATTAAATGGAAACTGCATAGGCGCACATTGAACATTTTTGCCTTCATTGATATATGGACTTGAAAGTAAACTGTTTTCCTTTACTTAAGCATTTTAATGGTTTTCATGAGTTTGTAATTTTGAGGATGAGTATATTGATCTGTCAGGTACTCAAATAATTTTTTTAAAACTCAGGCCCAGGCCTGGTGACTTTAAAAATATCAGAATCCTAGGCTCAAATTCTAAAAGCACTGACTCTTAATTCCATGTGCTTTACATGGCCCTGTCATTTTACTATTGTTGCCTAACTTTGCAATTGCCATACTTTACATATGAACAGAAATAAACAAGATCATGTTAAATTTACTTGTGTGCTTATTCAGATCCAAAAATATTTCATATAAAGTAATCTTTTCCTCCAGGACCTAATGCCAATTATTGTCCTTCAGGCGTTATTTGCTTTGTGATTCAGCAACTGACAGTTTATACCACGCTAAACTCAGAAAGAACATTAAACTCTTGAATGTATGGATAGAACATGTAAAAATAAATTTTTGTCATTCTTTTTTCAGTTAAAAAAATGTTGGTTAATTTTCAAAAGCTTTAGATATTTGCTATAAGATGTTATGTACAGAAGATGGCCTTAAAAATTGTCTGTTCTTTAGAAGGACATTTCTTTTATAGCCATTTGATATTTAATTGTAGGTAGGTAACCCAGGAAATTTATCCCTTATTCATAGGTCACATGTTTTGGTTCAAAATTCCTGTTAATTCTTTTCTACATAAGAGCATCAGTCACCTTGAGAGACTCTTGTTCATTTGACAGTCTCTTGTTGTCTGGACCAGAACTTATATTATAATTTTATTTTTACCTTAGTTTTTCACCATTACAGTTCAGTTTATTGGTGCTAATTACCTTGTGTCTAAATTTCTGATTCTGTAATAAATAGCTGACAATTGTGAATTAGTGTGGCCCATAATAATCAGCCAATATTTAACAAAGGCTTGGTTTGCAATCAGATGTTTGTTGCCAGAATAGATTCAACATTTAAAATTGTAATTTTCACATAATGTTTAAATAATAGTTTCAAGGTTGCTGAAAAATAGTCCCCTGGCATTAATTTTTGTTGTTTCTGGCAATGTATTTTCCAATGGAGAGCTACGCCAAGGTAAGAGATCTCACGGTGGTAAAAAAAAAAAGAGGTACAAGGACAACCTCAAGGCCTCGCTGAAGAACTTAGGCATTGATCCTGACAGCTGGGAGAGTGTCGCTGCTAACCGATCTGCTTGGCACAGTCAATTCAGTGTCAGTGCGGCAGCCTTTGAGCAGAAAAGACTGGTGGCTGCAGCTGAGAAACATGATCTGCACAAATCCAGGAACAGCAGTTCTGCAACTCCCAGTCAGCAACCTGTACATCCATGTCCCCACTGCAACAGACTCTTCTGGGCCTGGATTGGACTTATCAGCCATCTCCGGACCCAACCCCAGTGAATCGATGACATTAAATGGTCCTCATCGACACCGATGGACGAACATCATCATCATCATCATCATTTTTCTATCCCAGCTACCTTAAAAATCTTATCACAACTCTACTTGAACAGAAAGTCATATTGATGTGGGATTTTTGCCAGAAAGACTTCTTTTGATGTCGAGTTCCTTTTAAATGAAATGATGCCAATCAACATCTAGTTTAGCTGCCCCAGCAGCCATCTTGAAAATAATTTTACTGCTACTCTGAATGGAAAGTGATATCTTGAAAATGTTGTTATCCCATCTCCTCTCAACATGGATGGCTACATCAACATGGGGTTTTCAGCAGTAGACTTCTCATGATAACTATTTGGTCCTTAATGAAAATTACATGATGACTATCTTAAATATCTTCTTGTCACTACTCCCTCCCCCTCATTATGACATGGTGTTTTCACCAAAAGACAAATGAAAATGGGTACATGAGAAAGCTTGCCAGTAGCTTCTCATGAGTTAGTGGTTCTTCCCAGGGTTTTCCAGGGTTCTTGCTCCACCAGTTGTACTGGCCACCATGTATAGCCTATCTTGTGCTGAAAAATGGCGTTAAACCCTACAACAACAATACATTTGGACTTGTGATAAAACTTGTAAGACTCTTTAGGATTTAATTCACAGTACTATAATTTTTTAAAAAAATCTTTGTATTTTTGGGAAATTAATTATTTTTGTTGAATTTTACAAAACTTGTTGGTTTTTGCTCTTTTCTGTTACTTAGTTTAAGACTATAAAGTCCTAACACCTGAACAAGGATTGAATTTGTTTCTGAGAGTGGCATGTGTTTGGTATGAAAATTTTAATGGTTATTTTCATCAAATTAGTGGTTTTGTGTGCTGCAGTCATTAATTTTATGATTTGTGCCAAATTATACAATGATGCATCAAAGTTGAAAAAGTCAATAATGTGATCTCAGGATACACATTTGAAGGATCCATTTGGGGTTCTGAAAATAAAGAAAGTATTGTTTTGCTTAATTTTATTATAATTTCCTTGTAGTCAATACTAATTTTGAAAATCAAATCATAAATTGCAGTTTGAAATTAATTTCTGTTACCTGAAGCTAGCATTTGAAGACACTTTGCAGACTAATTGTATATTAAAAGTTAGAATTGTTGAAACCGACTCCACAGTAAAATGGAGATGGTGTAACTAAATGTGTAATAAAACTCTAGTTGTCGTAATTAACTACAGTATTCCCCCTCTTATAATGCCAACCCTTTTGCAGCAGGGAAGTGGCCTTATAATGAGGGTGACCTTTCTAGAGGGGGATGACAAATGTGAATAGCAAATACATATGAAGAAAGTCACAAGTTCATTTAATTCTAACACATTTAATATTTTCATAAAAAAAATCACATGCATGTTGTGAAATAAATGAAAAACAAACTGTTTCATCATTTTCAAAAGAATGTTATGAATAACCCTTGCTATAGTTTTAAAACTGTCTTTATAATTATATTACAGATCACATCATCTGTCACTCTGTTGGTAACAGTCTAAAAAACAAACCAGTCTTGTCACAATTAAACATATCCTTGCTGTCATATCCCCTGCATATATCGTTTAGTCTTTTGTTCCAATCTTCGACAACTTCATTATTAACATCAGCTGATTCTCCACTAAGGATAGAACACTTAATATTGTGACACACTTGAAATCTGTGCAACCATCCGTTACTTGCGGTAAAGTCATATCCAAATTCAGCTGACAAAATTGTTTCCTTTTTTTCTTGTCATTCAAATCAGGATACAAACATCTCCTGGCTCAAACAATCTTCCTTTCTCCGTCCATTTGACCTTCCTACTTCTGCAGAATTGTTTCCTTATCTTTCACAATATTGTTTATCAGAGTCTTTCCAACAATAGTTTTCTGCAAGGATGTATAATTTACATTTGAACCCAACTGGACAGAATGTGTATTTATTGTCTCAAATAAAGATGCCTTGCTAGGCATATTAACGACAAAGCTGACAGTCTTATGCATTCGAGTACTATAAAATAACATTCATGCATTTAATTTTTTTTAAACGTGCAAAAATACTCCAAAAATGTGTTTTGCTTTGTGAATGTTTGCACATGGGATACAGAATGAAATACTATAATTTTGGTGACCCAGGGTTAAAAAATCATGATTACTATGACACAACGGACATGTTTACTTTGTTAATAATAATCCTAACATTAAACCCGTACTCATAGAGAAAATATTAGCTATGTATTAGTTGTTTACAGAATAGAAGAAAAAAATCATTTTGGTCAGGTATATTCTGAACTAGATTTTGGACAAGGTCAGCGACAAAATACAACTTTACATAACCCACAGCACATTACGAAAATAAAAAAAATTAAAAACTGCCCCCCCACCCAAACAAACAAACAATGGGTATTGGGTTAGTCAACATGAAGATTAAGATTATTGTGCAAGAAACATTTTAATATGTGATTGTGCTGCATATTGCCTAAACATATATATATACTAAATTGTGCATTTTAATGCAATTTGCATAGCAGTCTATGATAAGACTTATATAAAAAAAAAACGATTTTGTTTTGAAGCAATGTATGTATGATGTATATCTTCCCATTAGGTTTGGTTGATTACCTGTGACACCTGTTATTGGTTTCATTTCAAACACTTCATGTATGTATTATTTTTAGTGCTGACTTTCTGTCATATTCTTGCCAGAATTGTCCCAGAAAAGGCAGTTTATGTATTTATTGATCATTCATAGAGAAGATTTAAACGTGTTCAAAATGTCAGCAATGAAAGTTGTTTTGATTATGAATTGATGAACAGTAGTGGTAAACTGTACACCGTGTAAGGCACTCATTCAGTATATATAACATGGTTTTATTACTTCACTGACCAAGGATATCAGTTTTGATACACCGTGTGAGGCACTCATTCAATATATATAACATGGTTTTATTACTTCACTGATCAAGGATATCGGTTTTGATACACTGTGTTAGGCACTCATTCAATATATAAAACATGGTTTTATTACTTCACTGACCAAGGATATCAGTTTTGATATACCGTGTGAGGCACTCATTCAATATATATAACATGGTTTTATTACTTAACTGACCAAGGATATCAGTTTTGATACACCGTGTCAGGCACTCATTCAATATATAAAACATGGTTTTATTGCTTCACTGACCAAGGATATCAGTTTTGATACACCGTGTGAGGCACTCATTCAATATATATAACATGGTTTTATTACTTCACTGACCAAAGATATCAGTTTCGATAAATTTATTATCAAGATGAGGATTGAACTAGCGCTGGTTTCTTATTATATTTCAGTGGGTCTCCAGAAATGGATGGTGTGGATTAAAAAATTACAGTAAGACAGATTAATACAAAAAATGTATTTGTTACATTGTGCAATGCTTCCCTGTGGCATACCCAATTAGAACATAGCATACCCAATTAGAACTCAGCATTATCTCATCATATTTTAATACATGGTATTTATCCCTATAATCAGGAAACAACTTTAGATTTTGTTTTTGTAGAAAATCATGCCATATTATTTGATTTATTTCCTTTCAATTTTGATACTTTATATTAACTTACTTGGAAATTAAGGATGGTGCATTATAAATATGTAGTTACGCTACAACATTTTATCTTTATGAGTTGGTATTCCCGAACCCTTGTACATCAAATAAACTAGGTCAAATGGCATTGAATTTCAAGTTGACATGGTAAAATTTGCCTTCTTGTAAGAATATTAACATAGGAGTACACCTTGAAGAGATGCACAAAACTTTTATTTTAATGTTAGAATGAACAGTTAAAAAGGAAAATTTGAAAAATTTATTGTGTAAAAAATGTCTAAAACATTTAATATGTGCAACAATATGTTCGTGCATAAGAATTTATATACAGTCTGAAAGGATGGTCATATCAAAATGGGGTTTTCACATATCAACATGGGGTTTTCACATATCAAAATGGCGTTTTCACATATCAGAATGGGGTTTTCACTAAAAGACATCTTGTGATATCTTGCTGGTCTTAAATAAAATTCATATCAATCTGACAGACACATGGTAGCCATCTTACTAATCTTGTTATCTAATTGCTGTGTGGACAGAAAAACATTGACAGGAGGATTTCACCAGAAGTCTTCTTGAATGAAAATCATGCCAGTTTTATGTCCAGTATGGCCACCACAGGAACCATATTGTAAATCTTGTTTTTCCTACTTCTCTTCTATTTATTGGGAAGTCATATCTTGAAACTATTGTTATCTCTACTCTTCTGTCAATATAACTATTGTTATCTCTGTCAGTAGAACTATTGTTATCGCTACTCTTCTGTCAATAGAACGCTATCTTAACATGGGGTTTTCACGAATAGACATCTTATGATACCTAAATGGTCTAAATGAAAATGGTGCCAGTCATACATCTAGTATGGCTGACATGATGATCTTAACAATCTTGTTGTCACTACTGCCCCTGAATGGATGATGGGAATTTTCACCAAGCCCTTAATGAATATGGCTGCCACAATGACTGTCACTACTCCCCAGAAATGGTTGATCAATATACCATAGTGTAGAACATCACTCCCATTGTTGTTGTTGTTGTTCTAGGGTTTAACGCCATTTTTCAGCACAAGATAGGCCATATATGGCGGCCAGTGTAACTGGTGGAGGAAGAACCCTGGAAAACCCAGGAAAGAACCACCGACCCATGAAAAGCTACTGGCAGGCTTTCCCACGTACCCACATTAGCTGATTCAACAAAATTAAGACAATTTGACTGTGTTGGAGGCATATGGTAATTGTTTTACATGCATGTAATTAGTTTCTCTTATTTCATCAATTCCGTACTGTATATTTGAGTTGCCTTAATTCTTTGTGTTGTTAGGTACATTAAGATGTTCAAAGTTCTTAAAACATTTTCTTTGCAGAACAAAGGTGATATTGAAAAAAATGGAGTCCTATCAGATGAAAGCCCAGTCAAGGATGATCAGGATCAGGAGTCAGAGATTGGTATATTGACGGACGACTATGAACGTGGGGTGTGGGCCCGGAAGCTTGAGTTTATCCTCTCGGTCATTGGCTATTCTGTGGGTGTGGGAAACATCTGGAGATTTCCCTATTTGGTCATGCAAAATGGAGGAGGTAATATTTTTGGCTTATTTTTAAAGCTTTTCTGATCAAAGACCAGATGAGCTTGCATGAAGGGACTTTGTCCGTCATCCAGTAACAGTTGTTTTTTATCACAACTTACTCTAAAGTACTTGGAATAAAGTAATGACACTTGTCATCCAACTTCATCCCTAGTTAGAGTTGGTCATAATTGAAAATGGTTTGTTTCCACCACAGCAGCCATCTTTGAAAATTGTTATTTCTATGCCTCCTACATGGATGGTCAGCTTGTCATGGGATTTTAACTCTGTGAATATTATGACATGTAGATGGTTGTGCTGATCTGAAGCTCTGCAAGCCAAAATGGTGGCCATCCTGAAAATCTTTGATTGCCATTCATCCTGACTGGATGGTCGTATTGACATTGGAGTTTGATTAAAAGATAGATTTGTAATGACATATAAATGGTCTATATGAAAATTGTGCTGATTTGATATACAACAAGCAGCCATGGTGACCATCTTGAAAATCTTGGCACTTCTCCTGCTTGTTTGGTCAGATTGACTTGGGGTTTTCACTTCAAGATTTCTCATGGCATGTGAATGATCCCAAAAAAAAAAATATGCATGTCGATAGATGCTTCCTGATGAGGTCACTAGCAGACAATAATCTGCCCATTTTATCTAGACGATGGGCAGCCTGGCAGTTTTTTCTATATGTGACCACCATAATTGACCGTTTTGAACATGGCACACTGTAGCAAAATCAACTTATAAATTACAAATATAGATACAAACAGAATGTTTGATTTGCATTCTGTTTGTGTTTTTTTAACTGTCTTGAGATTCATTGAATTTATTTAAACTTCCAAACACAATATAAACTCAGCAGTAAATCTGCCAGCATACCACAAATATGGCTGCTGATGACATCATTTGGGAACTATCTGTTATCAGCTGTGGCTGCCATTGTGACAGATGTTTGACTGTTAACCACTGGTCATATCAGCATGGGTTTATGGTATGTAGTGGGCCTGACTGAAAATAGTGCAGTCATGACCTCTTTACCAACCATTTTGAAAATCTTTAGGCTTCTTTTCCATGAACAGATGGTCATACTCATATAGGGTTGAACTAAACATCCATAACAAGATGCAGCTAGTATTTAAAAAAATGGTGCTTTAAAACTTAGTATGGCTAGCATAGTGACTCTCTAAAATGATGAATGGTGTCATAAATATTTGACTTTCACTACTACATGTGATTATTTTTAAATGAAAATGGTGCAGATCTCACCATCAGCAAGTGTACTGCTATGAACAATTACAAAACCAGAACTATTTGACCTTAGCAATGAGTCAAAAGTAACTGCTTATATGTTTGTCCATTATTGAGCTTGTGAACATAGCAGCTAGTACATATACAACTGAAGTTTAACCAGACTTTTTATTTCATTGGTTTTCAAAAACAAATTGATAGTCAGCTTTTTGACACTGATTTTGAGAGCAGAGGTCTTGACTGGTTTTGTTTGGTGATGATTTGTGACTGAAGAATGCCTTGAATGCTCAACAACTTGGTCTTTTTATTAAAAAATAATAATTACAGGTAAACCAAACTTAGCATGTGGATATATCATGACAGTTTCTGAGACAAGTTTGGTGACCTATATCCATAATATCAGGTTCAAGGTCAAAGGTCATGACACTTTTGTATTGCATTTTTCTTGTGAGCATTTATATTGGACAGATATGAAAATATTTGTTACTAGATTTGATATTTGTGAGCTTTTTAAAAGAATATGTAAGATAATTTCACTAGTCACAAATCATAATGAAAAGAAGGCTGCAGGAAACGAACTTACTGTGAATTCCTACTTGGATACTACAGGAAACGAACTTACTGTGAATTGCTACTTGGATACTACAGGAAACGAACTTACTGTGAATTGCTACTTGGATACTACAGGAAATGAACTTACTGTGAATTGCTACTTGGATACTACAGGAAATGAACTTACTGTGAATTCCTACTTCTTTTTGGCCACTACTGCATCAGTCCCTTAGAGAAACTCCTGTAGTATCCAAGTTTTATTTTAATTTTATTTTTAAAAACATCTAAATTTTATTGAGCATTTCACCAGCAGTTTAAAGATGGGTAGTTACTATTTGAAACCTTTTATTCATATGTTACCCAATTTACATTTTCTGTAATCCATCCCATTACCTCATCAGTTCAGATTGTCAAATGGGACATAATATCACTCTGACCTAATTTTTATGAAATTGGATCATTTCTTGCCAATGAAGCCTCTTGCATAGACTAAAGTTTGAAAGAATTTCTTTGTTGTGCTCAATGCCCGACTGGGGGGAGGAAACGGGGGGGGGGGAGGGGGCAGAATTGAAACAGTGTCTGCCTGCCCATCATTGCTCCCAGTTTGTGAATTATAATATCAGTTGGTGTAAAACCATATGACTGTTAGAGTACAAGTTAAAGCTTCGTCTCAGAACTTAAAAATGTTATATGATGTCAGTTATGGGCGAAGGACTATGCATATTAATTTGGACAGAATTTGTATCACACTATTGTACCATTGGTAAAATCAATATAATATTAGGTGTCAGAGATAGTTAACATAGATTATTGCCTAAAATACTATATAACCCTTTTTAGTTGAATGGCCAATGGTAAGTTATTTAAGACAGGTGAGTGATAACAGCTCTACTTGGGCATGTTGTTTATTAGGTAATAACCATATTTGCTGTGAAACTTTAACCAAAAAAGTGCATGGGTGCATTGACGATGAGAATATATGTTTACGTTGAAGTCCGCTTATGAAATGGTTCTTTGTTGATCACTTGATATGTCATCCATCAAGTGTTATCCAGAAACAATGAATAATTTACAACTGCTTCTCAGAAAATTGGATAGCTTGTGCCCAGTACCCCTCCAGTGCTAAATAAATTGCCCATCATTCTTCTAACGAACCCCTGCCAAAACAAATTAGGTATACATGTACCTTGACAGAAGTTGCATGATAAAAACTTTGTGTGACAAAATGCATTTTGAAAGATGCTGTTAGCCTGGTATATATTTGCCCTTTGTTTATATGACCCTCACCCATATTCATTTTATCTACACACTTGTATATAAAACCTTAAATTTGTGTTAAAGGCATGGCACATGACATAAGAAAAGGAAACAACAATATTTCAGTTCTCCATATTTTATTGTTGCCTATAATTAGTGGTCATTTGTCCGTCATAATAATACATATAATGAGGTACTCGGGTACCCCATATCTTGCTTACACTTGTTGCCTCTATATTGCACTAGTTATGTATCAGTATACCAGTTTTTGTAGGTCTCTGACAGTTAAGCTGTCCAATGGGAATTGTTGACTTGCCAAGGTACCTTTGGCTGTGTTTTAGAAACAGAACAATAGTATCTTGTTTGCATCTAAAAGATATGTTTCCTATTGTGTGGTTTTAAAATTGTGGTAGGCAGGTCATCTTTTCAAAATATAAATATATTTAATGTAATTTTTGTTTTTACTATGGGGGAAAAAAGTGCTTGGGTTGGAAGTGAGAAACAGGGATGGTCAGCCAACCAGAAACACACATTTGGGGTGGTGGTGCCTTAATTGAATCCATTGAGTTCATACAAGTTCTGATCACTGGTCAATATTTCCACTGACACTTGGCATGATTAGCCCCAGTTTTCTTACATTCTTGAGGGTCCACAATACTGTGAGAATATCAGACTTGAAACTACTGCTTTCGAAAGAAACCCTCTGACTCCACTTTTTTTTTACAATATCAGTTGAATGTAATCATTCATGTAGTAAAACTACTTGTATTTAAAGGTCTACTAGAGTCAAATACACATATCATAATGTTCATTTTTTGCTAAATAACTTAGAAATTTACATTTTAGATGTAGGTTTTAACTCACATAGGAGAAAATTAAGATTATTTGAGCATTCATCAATGTTTTACGGAAAATGCCCCAGAAATATTTATACACTTCCAGTGAAACATTGGATTTCTGGAAGTGACACAGTCAGGAAGTCCCTCAGGTTTAGCAAATGTGATGATAATGGCTGATAGTGACGACACTAGGGAATTTATGGCAAATTTGTCATGTTCATCTTCATCGTTTGAGGAATGTGAACCCCTTGAAGATGGCCAACTTCATGAATTTGAAGAAGATTCTGCTCGCTATGAAGTTAGGCCGTATCAATTTCAGCCTTATGGAAATTACCGAGCGTGAAATCAGCTAGGAGCGTTTTTGCTCCAACAATAAAAAATTGATGTCCTGTAGTCATTATTTTCATTAATGATGAGGTATATGACATAATACCTATACAAATCGCTTCATGAAGGTTAAATTTATAATATAAATGAAAGTCGTGTGAGTGGACTAGTAGACCTTTAAGTCTAAGTGTACAGGGTCAAAAAAATTGGAATGGTCTCTTTTGGGGCAAGTGGAATTGGAGTCAGGGCAAACAATTTTTTAAAGGCTACTTGTCTCGAGGCTGTTTATGAAACAGATTTTCTGTGAGCACTGGTTTGATTAAATTGCACCTGGTTTTAGAGGGAGCCTTTATGGTATAAGGTACATACAATTTGTTAGTCATTAACAATCCATCGTTCAGTATGGCCACAGTTACTAACAAAAGAAAAACCTTTAAGCAACTTATTGTCAAACACATCTCACCAAAATTTGAGTTAAAATTTGACAGAGAAAATCTTGGCATGAATTCTGATTTGTTAACATGGTGCAGATCTGCCATAAAATATGGCTGCTATTACTGGAAATGGAAGAGCTTCAAGCAGCTTCTTCTCAAGCTTTGCCTAACAGAATCTGACAAAATTTGAGAGAAATCATCCTGGTTTGGAAGCTTTACGTTTTGTACTAATGATTATGATCCTTGATCAAATGTGGCCAGAAAAATGAGAAATAATTTGAAGGAATTAGGCTTCCACATGCTGCAAGTTGGATGAAGTAAAGAAGTTAAACAGATAAGAAGTATGCTCTGCACAGCAGGAAATAGTAACCTATTTTTCTAGTATAAAGTACCCACTAGAGTGGTCATTGTTGTTCATAGCCACAAAGCTGGACTCCTGTATACTGGGTTTATTATGCACAAAATGGCAGAGGCAGAGTAAGTAATGGGAAGTTAATAGGATACAAAGAATATGTTTGGCTGCCAGGAATCAAACCCAATTTGCTTGTTTTTGACATCTAAGTGCACATACCACTAGACTATCAGGTGTGGACCAGCTATAGTATGATACCTCAATTCAGCAAAGAATTGCTTTTCATCATGCTGGCCTCTGGTAAAGAAAGAATCAAGAATGGTTGAGTTTTTACCATGATGCATACCATATGTACTCCCTTTTAGATGAGTCCAACTGCAAACTGCACAGACAGAGATCTGCAGTTAATGCACTGTCAGTTCTGGGTCTTTGCATTTTGTTGGGATTAATCAGTAGAACAAACAACATAAACACTGATTTGCAGGCATATTATGCTGTGGGCAGATGAAGATCTCTATTGTTTGCAGTTTGACTTGACTTATTAGCGAGTATATATGATAAATATTATCTTTGCATTTTTTCTTTCAGGGGCTTTCCTGATTCCATATTTTATCTTCCTGTTCTTCTGTGGAGTACCATTGTTCTTCCTAGAGCTCTGCCTTGGACAGTTCTCAGGGACAAGCTCCCTATTTGTCTGGAAAATCTGCCCTCTCTTTAAAGGTAGGTAAAATAGAAGTTATTTACCAAGTTACTGTAGATCCACTATTTTGGACTGAATACTCATTTTTAGCCCTCCTGGTCATAGACCAGAAAAGCTGATAAGATCTCATGTTACCTGTCCCTATCTGTTAGCACTAGTTTGTTATCACTACTCCTCCTTAACTACTTGGAGGGTTGCCTTGAAACTTTACACACACATTCATCCCCATTTGGATCTAAATGAAACTGGTGCTGCTCAGACATCCAATATGACCACTAAATTAGTCAACTTTAAAAATTTTTTACCACTACTTCTCCAGAATCGATGTTCATATTAGTGTGGGCTTTTCACTGTAAGACTTAAGAAATCTAGTTCATTGTGGGCTTTTCACTGTAAGACTTAAGAAATCTAGTTCATTGTGGGCTTTTCACTGTAAGACTTAAGAAATCTAGTTCATTGTGGGCTTTTCACTGTAAGACTTAAGAAATCTAGTTCATTGTGGGCTTTTCACTGTAAGACTTAAGAAATCTAGTTCATTGTGGCTTTTCACTGTAAGACTTAAGAAATCTAGTTCAGTGTGGGCTTTTCACTGTAAGACTTAAGAAATCTAGTTCATTGTGGGCTTTTCACTGTAAGACTTAAGAAATCTAGTTCGGTGTGGGCTTTTCACTGTACGACTTAAGAAATCTAGTTCAGTGTGGGTTTTTCACTGTAAGACTTAAGAAATCTAGTTCATTGTGGGTTTTTCACTGTAAGACTTAAGAAATCTAGTTCATTGTGGGCTTTTCACTGTAAGACTTAAGAAATCTAGTTCATTGTGGACTTTTCACTGTAAGACTTAAGAAATCTAGTTCATTGTGGGCTTTTCACTGTAAGACTTAAGAAATCTAGTTCATTGTGGCTTTTCACTGTAAGACTTAAGAAATCTAGTTCATTGTGGGCTTTTCACTGTAAGACTTAAGAAATCTAGTTCATTGTGGGCTTTTCACTGTAAGACTTAAGAAATCTAGTTCAATGTGGGGTTTTCACTGTAAGACTTAAGAAATCTAGTTCAATGTGGGGTTTTCACTGTAAGACTTAAGAAATCTAGTTCATTATGAGCTTTTCACTGTAAGACTTAAGAAATCTAGTTCATTGTGGGCTTTTCACTGTAAGACTTAAGAAATCTAGTTCATTGTGGGCTTTTCACTGTAAGACTTAAGAAATCTAGTTCATTGTGGGGTTTTCACTGTAAGACTTAAGAAATCTAGTTCAATGTGGGGTTTTCACTGTAAGACTTAAGAAATCTAGTTCAGTGTGGGCTTTTCACTGTAAGACTTAAGAAATCAAGTTCAATGTGGGCTTTTCACTGTAAGACTTAAGAAATCTAGTTCATTGTGGGCTTTTCACTGTAAGACTTAAGAAATCTAGTTCATTGTGGGCTTTTCACTGCAAGACTTAAGAAATCTAGTTCATTGTGGGCTTTTCACTGTAAGACTTAAGAAATCTAGTTCAATGTGGGCTTTTCACTGTAAGACTTAAGAAATCTAGTTCATTGTGGGCTTTTCACTGTAAGACTTAAGAAATCTAGTTCAATGTGGGCTTTTCACTGTAAGACTTAAGAAATCTAGTTCAATGTGGGGTTTTCACTGTAAGACTTAAGAAATCTAGTTCATTATGAGCTTTTCACTGTAAGACTTAAGAAATCTAGTTCATTGTGGGTTTTTCACTGTAAGACTTAAGAAATCTAGTTCATTGTGGGCTTTTCACTGTAAGACTTAAGAAATCTAGTTCATTGTGGGCTTTTCACTGTAAGACTTAAGAAATCTAGTTCATTGTGGGCTTTTCACTGTAAGACTTAAGAAATCTAGTTCATTGTGGGCTTTTCACTGTAAGACTTAAAAAATCTAGTTCAATGTGGGCTTTTCACTGTACGACTTAAGAAATCTAGTTCAGTGTGGGTTTTTCACTGTAAGACTTAAGAAATCTAGTTCAGTGTGGGCTTTTCACTGTAAGACTTAAGAAATCTAGTTCAGTGTGGGCTTTTCACTGTAAGACTTAAGAAATCTAGTTCATTGTGGACATTTCACTGTAAGACTTAAGAAATCTAGTTCAGTGTGGGCTTTTCACTGTAAGACTTAAGAAATCTAGTTCATTATGAGCTTTTCACTGTAAGACTTAAGAAATCTAGTTCAGTGTGAGCTTTTCACTGTAAGACTTAAGAAATGTAGTTCAGTGTGGGCTTTTCACTGTAAGACTTAAGAAATGTAGTTCATTATGAGCTTTTCACTGTAAGACTTAAGAAATGTAGTTCAGTGTGAGCTTTTCACTGTAAGACTTAAGAAATGTAGTTCAGTGTGGGCTTTTCACTGTAAGACTTAAGAAATGTAGTTCAGTGTGGGCTTTTCACTGTAAGACTTAAGAAATGTAGTTCAGTGTGAGCTTTTCACTGTAAGACTTAAGAAATGTAGTTCAGTGTGGGCTTTTCACTGTAAGACTTAAGAAATCTAGTTCAGTGTGGGCTTTCACTGTAAGACTTAAGAAATCTTGTTCATTCTAAACAAAAATGATGCCGATGTGGAGTCTAATTTGTTTGAACCAGGAAATGTTTATAATTACCTGGACAACAATGTTTTTTATAGCGTCGGAAAGTCAGAGGGAATGCTTGATGTAAATCTCTGTCTCTCTCTCTCTCTCTCCTCTCATTTAAAAATTTTGAATATATGCTTATATCTATTTATATGGACTAGTTACATCTCCAGAGACCGTATTTCTGATCCAGGTTTGAGTAAACTTTGTAAATAGACTGAAATGTATAGATCATATGCATAGAATTGTGAGCAAGATCAGTGTATAATTGACTGAGCTTGTCAACACTTGATTTTAGGCATACATCATTAATAAAATTCAGCACATTCAGAAATAGCTTCCAATTTATATGCAGTGCAATAATTTGTTTCCCTTTTAACACCTTTTATCTCTCCATAATGAGAGCAAGAGAAGTAATCCATTATATTGGCTGGTGGAAAAATTTGGGGGTTTAGCGTTCTTCCCCTTACCAAAATATGCAACCCAGATAAAAATATAAAAAAACCATTAAAATGCAAAATGCATACATTTCAATGGAATATTTTATAAGAGCTCACAGATGAGCACAAAACATTGTGATTAAAATCAATAAATTTAATTTATAAGTGAAGAAAAATATAAAAGAAGTATTATTAAAGAAAATGTACAATTGCAGGATAGCATAAACTACATGCATTGTTGTAACTAGAGATCAGAATATCTCTGTTTACAAGTGATTGTGTTTTTTTTATGTTACTGAATTTTCTCTGATGATAATATATTTCTTATAAAAACCATGATTTATATTTAATTTTTTTGTGTGGAGAAAACTGTTTCTAAAACCTTTGCAGTGCATGAAATATTAGTTATTTATATGCTGTCACATGTAATGAGCATTATTTTATGTAATTTCATATATTGAATGAAATTACTCACAAATTTTAAATTAACTATCCCAATCTGTTTTTCTCATGAAATGCTTTCATATATTTAATTGACCAAAAATTCAAGCTTCATCTGCAAACTTTGAGCCATGGTGGCTCAGTTGGTAGAGCAATGGATTTGTAATCCAACGCTAGTACTATACCCAGTCTGGGTTGCCTGCCTCTGTGGGTTCTTGAGAAAGATACTTAGCTTCCATTTCCCATGGCTATTGTTACAGTCATCTGTAAATTTAACTTATAAACTTCTTTGTGACTTCAGTTATGTGCATTAACTGTTTTTTTATCTTGGAATTTCTTTTCTTTAGAGCAGAGCAGAGTAAGGCCAAACAAAAAAAATATAGGTGTTTACTATTGCTCTGGTTTTGTTTCCCTGTATTTTTAAGATGTGTTGCTTTTGTTTTTTTGTTTTGTTTTTACCATGAAGGAAAAATGTGCTATTCCAGAAAAACACATTTTTTGTGTGTGGCCTAAAATAAGTTTACATAGTTCATAATCCTGCTTAGTAAAATGATAAACTGTCCAGTTAAGCAAAACAGGTGAGCAACATTGGCCCAACTTTGACCTATCGTTTTATTCATAATTCCCCTTTGTGGACGAGTCATGTACTTGAAGACGTAGTTTCTCTCTGATTTGTGTCATGTCTTCATTATTTTAGAATACTATAAGTAGAACAGTCGATTTCATTTGTCTCTTGGCAAAATATTGTCACATGTGTGAAGGTGTGTCAAACATGCATTGCAATGATCTCATTGAATCTCTGTAGGGGTGTTTAGCAGTATGTTGGCTTACTGCCGTGTAATGGAGATTATAATAAGTTTATTTTATACATGTACCTGTCATTATAAAACTCATGATAAAGGCTACATCTCTTAAAAACCTGTGGGTATCTAGTACACAGATAGGTTCCTAACTGTTGTGATGCTTTAACAATTTTTCAGTCATATCGCTACGATGTCTGCAGTGTGACAATTGATAGTGATATCTTGCACTGGGGCATCATGCCGCAGACATGTAGCATGATGTCCCACCCAGTCACATTATCCTGACGCCAAGCCGACCAGTCCTAACACTAACCTCTTAATGCTGAGTGCCAAGCGAGGCAGCTGTTATTACCGTTTTTTTAAGTTGAATCCACGCTCTAACTACTAGTCCACCGGAGCAGTCCTAGCTGTCATGAATGGTCTCATATAACAGTTGTGTAACAGTTACACTATTTAGACCATTACAAAAACATGTGGGAATTTTGTAAGAAAAAGTTTTGGGGGCATATAATAAATAAATCGTCAGCATATTAACTAATGTTGGTGTTTGTGTCAGATCATACTCTACCCTTTGGATGTTGTGATATCCATTGTCCTTTTGGTGTCCAGCTCACAGTGATACAAACACCAAGTTCAAGTTACTCTATTGAAAAAACTGTATTGATCAGGTACAGTTTGAGAAGTAATTGAAATTTAAATTATTTAATCAAATTACATTCCATACATACTTGTTTACGAGTCCAACTGCAAACTGTACAGACCAAGATCTGCCTTAGAGTAAGTGCTGGCAGATGTGGGTCTATTTTGTTTCTTTCGATTAATCAGTAGAATAAACAGCATAAACACTGATCTGCAGGCACATTGTGCTATGGCAGATCAGAATCTTTGTTACTTGCAGTTTGACTTGACTTATAAGTGAGTATGTACAAATGGTTATGCTACATTTTTCTACCTGGTCATTTTGCTACTTGTCATCAGGTGTGTTGACTAATATCATCCAATGTGCCTTTTGTCATGCATTGTTGAACATAGGATCCCAAAAGGTTGGGGACACTGTTTTCTACCCTCCTGAATTGGGGTGACACCATTTTAGAGGGACAAAGGAAAATAATAATAGTATATAATGGATTAATAGTGAGATAATCTTGTTTGCTTGAATTGTTGTGCCACCTTAACTTTGTGGTCTGCACTATACTGTCATATTTTCCTGGGACATTAGCATTTTTTGCATTAAAAGTTTTATCATATGCTCATGTGAGTCATAAAGTATTAACATGTTTGAATATTTGGGTAACCTGAAATGAGCTGCTCCATGGAATTTTCTGTTCTGGATCTTGCTTCTTAGTGTACACATTATCAGCTAGCATTCATTATAACAACAGTCTGTGTAATCTGAATATTTCTTTCCAGAACTAAAATTTCATTAATTAAAGACAAATTCTGTATTTGCATTAATTTATTCTCTTTTGTTATTCTTTCATCCTCAAAATAAATTAAATCTTTCTCTCTTTAGGAGGTGACTTTAAGTTAAAAAGTAAGTTACACTAACAGCTGTCAAACACTTCACATTTAAACTTGGCTGTCTACCATAAGTCTGAATGTTTTCATTGACATATGTTGTTTTAAGAGCTTTTCATAAGGGTGACTTGACATATTTAATGGGGGACAGTGTTTTACATGTATAATAACAATTGCACACATGTTGTATGCATTATACATCCATTGTAATGTAACCTTGCCAACTGCTGTGGATAAAAATGCTTTTAATACAGTAATTAGGTAATAAATTATCTTTTGGCCGATTTGTGAAAAGTCACTTAGTGCTTCATTAGTGGTTGATCTGGAAGTAATCAGATGGGACTTTCTTAATATTGACAAATGTTACAGGTATCATTGTACTTAGGGCAAATTCATTGTGCATGATTATTGAATGGTCAACAATTTTTAAGAAGGGAGTGGGGATTTGTGTATTAGGTTTTCCTGAAGAAAAAGAACACTGAGTTATTAGTGAGACTAGATGGAGCTGAACCTATCCATTTTGGGGTCAAAAGTTCAAAGAACAAGGTCACTGTGACTGAAAGAAAGAAAAAAATGGTTTCTGCATAATAACAATTATTCTACATCAAAGACCAGGACCAAACTTGGTTTTAGATGGCTTATACTGGGTAAGGAAGAAACCTGTAAACGTTTGGGTCAGAAGTTCAAAGGTTGAGGTCACTGACTGAAGAAAAGTTGTTTCTGTACAAAATTGGTCTGCATAGAGGACTTAAGTACTGGGTAGGTATGTAATAATATTCTTATTGATTGCTACAGTTGCCCACTGGCTAGTAACAAACTGGTGGAGTTCGTTAGTTTAAAATATTATAAACAGCTACAATATTATGGCAGAAACGTCAGCTTCAAACTTCATATATGTGTGTGTGTGTGTGTGTGTGTGTGTGTGTGTGTGGATTGTGGATAACGTGGTTGTGGTATATGTCCTTGTGTTAGAATCACACATGTATTATTTCTGTTTGCAGGTCTGGGTTATCTGATGATTGTGGTGTCCTTTGTGTACTGTTGGTACTATATTATGGTGTTGGTATGGGTCCTTGTGTATCTCTTCAACTCCTTCATGCCAGAATTGCCATGGGAAAACTGTGGCCATGAGTGGAACACACCAAACTGCAGAGGTACAAACACACACCATGGCAACATCGATCTAGGTAACTGCACAGATTTCTGTCCATTCAGTGACAATGTGACAAGTGCGCCTTCACCAATTCCAGGACTCAACTCATCTGTTGAATTCACTGTTGCTAAAGATGTTGCTCCTTCAAAAGAGTTCTGGCAGTAAGTATCTATCATGCTTATTTCTATTGAAGTATATATACTCATAGAACACAATATGGATAATGCACTGTGTAATTAAAGTGGAATTTATTTTTTTATCAGTTGATGCAGATACAATTTATTTGGTACAGTACATTGTTTTAATCCAAATGAAAGTCCCTGCAAAACTGTTCCCAAATGTTAAGCGAATATTGTATATCAGTTTAGTTACTCATTTGTTACATTTTTACCTAGTTGTCCTTATATTGAATTTGATGTGAATAGAAATAAAACATTTTGGTCACCAAACAGCATATTTATTACAGGATTTAACAGTTTAACAATGTGAAATTTCTTACATTATGTCCCAAACAGCACTGAAACTTTTGGAACAGAGTTTGGACTAGTTGAGTTAAAAGCAATAATAATTGCAATTAACTGCCTTAAGATATACATGGACAAAGTATAGAAGAAAAAGGATGAGGCCAGTGAGTATGTTCATCTATGTGGAACAAATGTTTTTTTTGCCATATTGCAGTAGCAGTTAAAGACTCCAAGACATCTGTCATATGATTTTTATTCAATTCAGTTGAAATGTCTACTTCTGTGCCAGCTTAGTTGTGGGGTGGGTAGGTGTGACAGGATATAGTTTTTAAAAATAACAGCACCTTTTACAATCATTAGTAAATAAAATGCTAGGTATTAATAATTTTAGATGTAATCGAAAACCATTACAGCTTGTTGTTTGTTTTATGTTTGCTTTTTAATCAAGAAAATAAAAATATGGTTTGCTTTACATGAGTGGTTGAAAGCACTCACCTTTACTGGTCACTACCTTCTCACCTCTGTATGTGTGGGTTTGAGTGTCAGGCTCAGTCCACAATAGTATCCAAAAAAAACTTGCCAGTAGCTGAAAACCATTTTTGTGCAATATGAGAACTTAATGGCTATGCATTTCTTGTCTAAATATTTATTCTTTGTTTTTATAGTGTTTGGTTTTGAGACAAGAAGAAACATTTTCATTTTACAGAAGTGTTTATCTTGAAACATTGAAGCATGACATTGATCAGTATTTTTACAGTTTTACATGACAATATGAGAACTTAACATTAGTGTCCAAATTTGTTTTACACAAAACAAAGATCTTTTTAGTTTTAAGATGTGAGGTTTTGTGTTATTTTGTGACATGATGTCAAGATGGCCACTATCGCTTAACCGGCTTGAAGCAAACGTTGTTTTTTTGTGCCGTTTTCATGATATATGTGCTTGTTGCCTGTCTTTGTCTACGTTATTGTGTTCATCATGTATTGGCTGTTCAGTTCGTATGTGTTTCTTCATCTCCTTGTTTTGGAAACGAGAACAATTAGAATTTTTCTCAGCTGTCTTGCTCCACTGCTACTACTTCCTTTGTTGTTGAACAAACTGCCCTCCTGTGATACTTGCAAGTCAACCCGTTTATGCTATGATGGACCCTCATTAATTGCTTTAAATGACCACTCCTTGGCTCTCCACACTACATTGTGCTCTAGACTAAACAAACTGGGACTACATTCATCATTACTTAAATGTAAACAGAAGCGAAAAAAGAAACATTTCTAAGCTGGCCAGCGTAGAACAAGAAGAAGAATTTCAGTTATCTCCCTTATGCCCTTTCCGGCTCAACAGTTTAAAAATTTGACCGTTAATTTAGATAACCTAATTCAAATCCCTATTAAATCATCAACCTTTATGTCAACTATCCAAGAATTACCTCTGCGTATTGCATTATTCAATGCCCAATCAGTAGGACCACCAGAAAAGCGCACAGAAATAGTTAATTTTATGAACGACCAGAATATCTACATCTTTTCCTGACAGAAACATGGCTAAAAACATCAGGTGATGAGCCCAAGTGCGCGGATCTAACACCCACTGGTTACTTCATCAAGTCGTTCCCCCACCACTCTCGCAGAGGTGGAATTGCTGTCATCACAAAGAACTCCATGATCAAACGTCTTAACCACACCACAACTTTCAATTTCTACCACACATCGTTTGAACTAGTCCAAACCACAGTCACGCTGGAGCAAAGGTCAGTCCATTTTTTCTGCCTATACTGCCCTCCTCCTAGTAGGAAAAACAAGCTGACCGAATCTTTTTGGAACCAGTTTCCGAATCTCCTGGAGTATGGAAATTCAATAGGTGGCAACCTGATTATTCTTGGAGATTTCAACTTTCACTTTGTCTGTCCCGGAAACCCAAAGACATAAAAACTCCTTGATTCCATTAATGTTTTCAACCTCAAACAGTCAGTTAACCAACCCACCCATAGGGGCCCCAAGTGGCTGAGTGGTCTAAAGTGCTCTCGGTTACGGATCACTGCCATCTCACCTCTGTCTGCGTGGGTTCGAGTCGAGGATTCGGCCAATGTGGGTATGTGAGAAAGCTTGCCAGTAGCTTCTTGTGGGTCGGTGGTTCTTCCCAGGGTTTTCCGGGTTCTTCCTCCACCATTAATACTGGCCGCCATAGCCTATCGCGTGCTGAAAAATGGCGTTAAACCCCACAACAACAACCACCCACCCATAAACATGGTCACATTTTAGACTGGATTCTTCATAGACCTGATGATAAAATTCTACGGTCCTCCCTGGTATCCCACGAACTTGCATCAGATCACCTCTGCATTATATGCCATCTTGACGTATCAGTTCCTAACCCTCCACCTTTATCTGCTTCTAAGAGAAACCTCTGTATGATAAATAGAACCAAACTAATGCATGATATCCAAGCAAACCTAACAACTTGCTTACCTGCTACAGCAGAACAACTTGATAACTGCCTGCATTCATTGCTCAACAAACATGCCCCAGCTACCAAGTGCAGAGTATCAGTTCAGAAGTGTTCTCCATGGTATAGCAGTGTTAGGGACCAGCTTCGCACTGCTAAAAGAGACCGCCGTAAAGCTGAGAGGCTTTAGCTTTCCACCAGACAATAAACAAATCTATGGAGCCGCTAAGAAGAATGTCACAAATATAGTCCATGCAGCGAAATGAGCCCACTACAGTACTAAGATCATGGAAAGTTCCAGCTGCAGAAAGCTCTTCGAGATTACTAACAAGCTAATGTCAAGGAACAAATGTACACCACTTCCAATTACCTTCTCTCCAGTCGACCTTCCGGACCTGTTTGCAGATTTCTTCTATGACAAAGTACAAACCATTAGAGATAGCTTGACAACACAATTTCAATTGACTCGTCGTCACCATACAGTTGGGATACTGAACCCATTAGCAGCATTTGAACATTTAGCGGCAACCATTAGCAGCATTTGAACCTGTCTCTATGGATTTCATACTTACAATCCTGATGAAGAGTGCACCAAAGTCATATGAACTTGATCCAATTCCAACATCACTGCTGCTTGAGTGCTTAGATCCAGTATTGCCTTCACTAACTGATGTTATTAATATCTCTCTCTCATCCAGGGAATTCTCATCATTTTTCAAAACTGCCATTGTAAAGTCTCTGCTGAAGAAACCAACACTAGACCATAATGATTTAAAGAACTACCGCTCAGTTTCTAATCTACCATTCTTATAAAAAAATCTTAGAAAAGGTTGTTTTATCCCATCTTGTATCTCATCTGAATTCAAACAGTCTTTTTAGCAATGTACAACCTGCATATTGCCGTTGCCACAGTACTGAAACTACTCTTCTAAAAGTAGTTAATGACATTCTCTCTGCGTTGGATAGCGAAAAGATTACAGTCCTCACCCTCCTTGATTTGTCTGCAGCATTCGACACAATAGACCATGATATATTATTTCACCGTCTCCAGCATGTATTTGGCATTCATGATGCAGCCTTACTGTGGTTCAAGTCCTACTTGGTCAACATGACACAAATTGTATCTGCAAATGGAATACACTCCAGCCCAGTTGATCTATGTTGTGGTGTTCCACATGGGTCTGTTCTCTTCATTCTGTACACTCAGCCGCTCTCAAGTGTCATAGATCATCATCCATTGTCTCACCAATTGTATGCTGATGACACCCAAATATACAAATCTAGCCACCCAACTGAAGTTGATGCTACCATCAAGGGTGTAGAGAGGTGCATTTCTGATGTGAAATCATGGATGACATGTAACAAGCTGCAGATGAATGATGATAAAACTGAGGCCATTCTGATCACAACACAAAGACTTTTCATTCACATCCTTTACCTCAAACAGTAAATGTCGGCAACACCAACATTAACTTCACACAGTCAGTATGAAACCGAGGTGTTACTCTGGACAGTACTCTCACATTGCACCAACATGTCATGAACATATGCAAGGCTGCATATCTTGAGCTGAGACACATCAGCCCCATTCGTAAATATCTTTCAGTTGATGCCACTAAAACACTTGTGTGTTCATTAGTACTTTCAAGACTGGACTATTGTAACTCAGTTCTGTCTGGTTCATCTCAATATCTACTCCAGAAACTTCAAAAAGTTCAAAACACAGCTGCTCGGATCATACTTAAGAGTACCACAATCAGAGCACACCTCCCCGCTGCTCTGTACCCTACACTGGCTATCCATTCGATCCAGAATCAAACATAAAATTTCTTCTCTGTGCTACTTTTCACTGACAGACTCCAGTCCGACATACCTATCCAACCTCACCCATGTGTACACACCAGCAAGATACTTATGCTCCTCTTCTGACAATCGTATACTCATTATTCCAAGTATGAAAACAGTCATATGGACAGCATTCTTTTGCATACCAGGGCCCAGCAACATGGAATTAATTGCCCACTGAACTTAGACACAAAGACACAGTGATCCCATTCAAGAGTGCTCTTAAAACTCACTTATTCCGACTGCAAGAACAAGCTTAAAGACATAATAATGTTTCCTACCTTGAATATTTTCAGCATGTTTTTTGTGTTTTCTGGTTTCATAGTGTTTGTTTTTTGTAATCATATCATTATATGTTTCTTATGTTATAGGTGTTGTCTAATGTTGTAAAGCGCTTAGAGCTTCTAAAGATTAGGCGCTATACAAAGTCCTCATTATTGTTATTATTATTATTATTATTATTATTATTATTATTTCATTTGACAGTTAATATATATTTTGCAACATTGAACTGCGACACTGAACAGTAGCTGGTCCTGACTGACAGACTGTTGTTGACTTGAGGCAAGAAGATACAGTAACAAGCATAGCAGCATACCTGTTTTTCCTGTATTTGTCCAATATTTTGGACCTGAATATGAATGTTTTTCTGGTTGAAAATCTGTTGTTTTTTTTATATAAAGAAATAGTACATTTAACATTTCCTTGCAATTTTCAGGTTAGAACAGGCTCCCCGGTTCCATTCAGAGAGTAAATGTATTGCATGTATATAGGGATATAGAATGCTCTAATATGATTTGTTCATTCGAAATCAAGGCTGCCATGCCAGTCTTTAATCACCATATTGGATTTAGCAAACAGTTGCTGCTATCACTGTATTTCATCTTCATAATATTCAACATTCTAGTCAATTTGAAAAGGAAAGCAGAAGATTCTGAATTTTCTCCAGCAAAGGTAAGAAACCAGAACTGGATGGACAATTATGCTGTGAAGTTTAGATTTGTAAAACCATCAAGTAAAGGAGAAAACTTTGTGTTTTGCAAATTGTGTAATTTAGATTTTGCTGTTGGGCATGGAGGTGCCCATGTCATAAATCAGCATTAAAAAAATATTTTTAAAAAAGCTAATAAACATCATCTTGCTGCTTCATCATCAACAATGCAGACTGAAATTATCATGTTTTTAAATACCAGAGAGAAACTTGATATAATTCAATCAGAAGTTCATTTTACTAAATTTCTTTTAGAAATAAACCTTCCTCTTTCATTTGCTAGTGTTGCAGGTGATTTATATCTCACACTTTTTCCAGACAGTAAAATTGCAAAGGATTACTCATGTGCTAAAAACAGTTCTGATAGATAGATCACAGCAGTTAATACTGTGTACTATATTCTGCACATTAAAAATATTGCCATACTCTTATAAATAGCAGTCTTTTAAAAATTTATTAATATCACCATAAAATGTTTTACTATATCTAGTTGGTCCGAAATGACAATGGTGCTGATCTGACATCTAATATGGCTACAAGAGCAGCCATCTTGAAAATAATGCTACTGTTACTTCTTTTGAATGGAAAGTCATATCAACATGGAGTTTACATTGGAAGTCTTCTTATGATGTCTTGTTGGTCATAAATAAAGATTGTGCTAATTGGACCTGAAATATGGCTGTCACAACAGCCATCATGAAAATCTTGTTATTGCTACTTCTCCTGGGTGGAAAGTCATTTTAATATTGGGTTTTCACCATAAAACATGAAATCTAGTTGGTCCTAAATGAAAATGGTGCTGATCTGACATCCAATATGTCAACTATGGCAGCCATCCTCAAATTCTTGTTATCACTATTCCTGAACAAAAAGTCATATCAGTATGGGATTTTTACCAGAAGACTAATTATTATATCTACCAGTAGTTGGTCCTAAATGAAAACAGTTCCAGACTGAACTGAAATATGGGTACCACATCACCCATCATGAAAATCTTGTTGCTGCATCTCATAAATCAAAGTCATAAGGACAAGAGGTTTTGACCAGAAGACTTCTTGTTTGTTTTGAATAAAATGGACACTGACCTGACATCCAGTATGGCCATCTTGAAAAATCTTGTTATTGCAACTCATCCAGAATGGTTGAATATATTAATATAGGGGTTTCACCACCAGACTTTGTACGATGTCTAATTGGTCCTGAATGGAATAGGTGCCCTACAGACATCCAGTATGGCTGCCATTATAAACATATTAAGAATCTTGTTACTAATTCTCCAGAATGGATAGTCATAGTGTGGCTTGTGGTTTTGAACTAAAGTTTTCAAATAGTGTCTAGTTTGACCAAAGTGAAAATGGGGTTGGTTTTAAATTGGTCTTAAATCAAATATGGCCATAACAGGAGTTTATTTGAAAATTGCATTGCTCTAAGATATCAGAGTTGGCTTAAACATTCAACAGTTAAAAGAAGAAATGGTTTTGTCTTGAATCCATTGATATTCTTTTCTGACAGTAGAGGATTAGTCCCTTCAAGGTTCTCAAGTCTTTCAACCCCATGAATGATTTATTCATGCAGGGGGTAAATCATTATGAAGTGAAGACATGTCATTTGGTAACATGCATACCTTTGACCTTGGTGTCAAGGTTATAAGCATAGAAAATTTGAGTTCATTTTGGGTAAAGTTCTTTTATTATCTCAATATTTTTAAACCTCTTGATGGATTTTTTTTTATATACTTAGGATGAATCATTATGAAGCTAAGATGATTCATTTTGTGACATGCGTCATGGTCCTTTGAGTCTGGGGTCAAGTTCACATTTAAAAAAATTTCATTTAGGTTTTGGTTATAGTTCCTGAACCTGTCGATAGATTTTATTGATACTTTGGATAAATAATCATGAAGCTAAGAACATTCATTGGTATGCTTGCTTATTTTATTTTTACCTTAAGGTCACATGATACAGACATTAATGCTTTAATCCCGAGCTTGGCATGCTTGCTCTTGCCTTCTTGTCTGATATGACACTTTGATCAGATCACGATGCCTAAAGATATTTTGACATTGATGTCCATCAATTTTTTTATTTTGTATGGTAATCCATGCTTTTGATTTTCCTTTGTAAATGTTTCATGACCCTTGCAGTAAAAGAAATAACTCCTGATTAAAGTAATTATTGTAAACAATTAATTTCCTAATTAACAGAAGTTTCCCAGTATTTTAGCATCCCTACCCAAAGAGACATTTTTTTCCCCTAATTTGCAACTTAAACATGAATATATTAATATTATTCGAAGTGATTTTGCATACACTATAGTACTTTTTGCCATCCCCATGTTTAGTGGGAAATCAAGACAAAGCATTCACTTTCCTTCTCATTCCTGGCAAATGGACTGGGATCAGTAGTTTCATTAAGGCTTTGCTTTAAGTTTGTCGTCTGCTTATATTTCTGTCGCCTCATGACGGATTCCGTCTATACTCAGGGTACTTCATTATGGAGTAAAGACAGATCATTCAATAACACTCTTACCAATCTTTTTGACCTTGGACCAGGCAGTTATACAGAACTTAACTGCAACATTACCATTTATATCTATATTTGTGTAGATGTTGGGTTCATCTGCAAACCACATAAACCCTGATCTACTGTTACATAATGTGCTAGCAGATCATGGTCTTAGTTGTTTCCTGTGCTGATTAAATCTAACAAACTGCATTTACACAAATCTGCAGTGTTTAAGTATATGCAGTTTGTAGTTCAGCTTGACTTATTCGCAAGTATATATAGTTGTAGCTTTTAATGACAGTAAGTTTTGCAGCCTAACTTTAAACTCAGATTGCAGGTTCTATCTTTCCTTTTAAAAGTTTGTAACAATTGGTTTTTGGTTTTGTGGGGTTTGAAACCTATTTTTCAGCACATGATAGGCTGGCTTTTTATGGTAGCCAGTGTATTTGGTGCTGGATGAACCACTAAAGATCCCGCAAAGAACCTATGAAGATCCCACGAAGAACCACTGACCCACAGGGAACTATTGGCAAGCTTTCTCACATACATTGCTCAGTTGCACCAAGACTCAGACTCATGCAGACGTGAAAAGTGTGAGGTGTGTGTGATCAGTATGGGTGAGCGCTTTAGACTACTCAGCCACCCAGGGTCCCCTGTAACAATTGGAAAAGCTTTCTTATTTTCATATGTAAACATTATATACCCCTGTAACAAAGTCCTTTGAACAGTAGAGTTCCTAAATGACAAATATTTGAAACAAATTTTAGCATTTAAAATAATATTTTTACAAAGTTATAAGAATATATTATACCAAAGATTTGTTTATAACTCTTTGCAACTCTCCCACAGGCTTGGTGTTCTCCAGAAGTCCAGTGGTCTAGAAGAGTTTGGTATGATACGATGGCATTTAGCTGTAGCCTTGGTGGTAGCTTGGGTTTTAATTTTCCTATGTCTGATGAAGGGCATCAAGTCTTCAGGAAAAGTTGTTTATGTCACAGCTCTGCTTCCCTATCTTCTTCTCACAGTTTTCCTAGTAAGGGGAGTCACTCTTCCAGGAGCTTTGGATGGGATCCTCTTTTACATCACACCTAAGTTCGATAAGCTTTTGGATTTCCAGGTAACTTTTAAAATTAATGCATGGATAGGATATAATCTGTCTAAATTTGTTCAGATGGTGTATGAGGACAATTTCAGACATGAAAATTATAGAAAATAAAGGATGACATTTGGACCAGATGATTCGACTGACTGGAAATTATACAGATGACAATGGAAATGATACAGATGACAATGGAAATGTTACAGATGACAAAATGATACAGTTTCCTTTTTAACAATGAAAGGCTTGCATCAACTTTTAATGTCAGTAGTAAAGAATTGATGAGACCGTTGCATGCAAGTAGTATTTCCTTTTAAGAATGAAGAGGCTGTGGGTTGAAAGGAATTTCTTCATTCTGATTTAACATCTGACTAGAAATATGCTTTTTAGCCAATCCTGTGGGACAAATACCCCAAATTTTAAATGCTTCATTTTCACATCAGATTTGTTATGGATCAGTGGTTCATTATCCCGTCTTCTATAAAATAACAGTTGGAAGATAACTGTCAGTTTTCTTTTCCAAATATTGCTTTTCAGGGCATTGCTGTCACTGATTTTTTTTAATTATCAGGATAATAATTAACATAAATCTATTACAACTACATAATAAATAAAAGCAGCTTCAGCAGCAGCATCTGTATAGTTAAGATGTATATAAAATGTGTCCATTTATCATGTACGCAAAATCCACCAGGAAACAACTTCAAACATTACATTAGGAATTTACAAATATTCTCATGAGAAACATATTCTTAATATGTATTAAGATGTTAGTGACCATTTGCAATTTCCACAGTGACTATAATTTATCTAATACAGGGTTTCATATCTGCCCTGGGTAAAGTAGCCTTTATCATGAGTTGTATAATGACTATATAATTGATCTAATACAGGGTTTCATATCTGCCCTGGCTAAAGTAGCCTTTATCATGAGTTGTACAATGACTATATAATTTATCTTATACAGGGTTTCATATCTACCCTGGGTAAAGTAGCCTTTATCATGAGTTGTACAGTGACTGTAATTTATCTAATACAGGGTTTCTTATCTGCCCTGCAAAAGTAGCCTTTATCATGAGTTGTACAGTGACTGTAATTTATCTAATACAGGGTTTCTTATCTGCCCTGCAAAAGTAGCCTTTATCATGAGTTGTATAATGACTATATAATTTATCTTATACAGGGTTTTATATCTGCCCTGGGTAAAGTAGCCTTTATCATGAGTTGTACAATGACTATAATTTATCTGATACAGGGTTTCATATCTGCCCTGGGTAAAGTAGCCTTTATCATGAGTTGTATAATGACTATACAATTTATCTTATACAGGGTTTCATATCTGCCCTGCAGAAGTAGCCTCTATCATGAGTTGAATAATGACTATATAATTTATCTAATACATTGTTTCTTATCTACCCTGGGAAAAGTAGCCTTTATCATGAGTTGTATAATGACAATATAATTTATCTAATACAGGGTTTCATATCTGCCCTGGGTAAAGTAGCCTTTATCATGAGTTGTACAGTGACTATAATTTATCTAATACAGGGTTTCATATCTGCCCTGGGTAAAGTAGCCTTTATCATGAGTTGTATAATGACTATATAATTTATCTTATACAGGGTTTCATATCTGCCCTGGGTAAAGTAGCCTTTATCATGAGTTGTACAGTGACTATAATTTATCTAATACAGGGTTTCATATCTGCCCTGGGTAAAGTAGCCTTTATCATGAGTTGTATAATGACTATATAATTTATCTTATACAGGGTTTCATATCTGCCCTGGGTAAAGTAGCCTTTATCATGAGTTGTATAATGACTATATAATTTATCTAATACAGGGTTTCATATCTGCCCTGGGTAAAGTAGCCTTTATCATGAGTTGTACAGTGACTATAATTTATCTAATACAGGGTTTCATATCTGCCCTGGGAAAAGTAGCCTTTATCATGAGTTGTATAATGACTATATAATTTATCTAATACAGGGTTTCATATCTGCCCTGGGTAAAGTAGCCTTTATCATGAGTTGTACAGTGACTATAATTTATCTAATACAGGGTTTCATATCTGCCCTGGGAAAAGTAGCCTTTATCATGAGTTGTATAATGACTATATAATTTATCTAATACAGGGTTTCATATCTGCCCTGGGTAAAGTAGCCTTTATCATGAGTTGTACAGTGACTATAATTTATCTAATACAGGGTTTCATATCTGCCCTGGGAAAAGTAGCCTTTATCATGAGTTGTATAATGACTATATAATTTATCTAATACAGGGTTTCATATCTGCTCTGGGTAAAGTAGCCTTTATCATGCAATGTATAATGATTAGTACATAATAAAATGGAATCTATGACTATAACTACCCTGTAGCAGGAAATTTGTTAGTATGAAGGGTGCTATAATGAGGGGGTATCACATTTTCATAACTGTGAAACCTTTGTATAAGGAACACATACAAACCAGGAAAAGGTTATTTACCTTTCTGTACACATAATTTATAATAAGGTTAAATACATGTGTTTTTAATTTGTTTCAGAAATGCACCTTTATGAGCAGGTGTCCTTTGTATAAAGGTGTCTGCTAGTATAGCACCTTTTACTGTATACAGTATACAAATTCAGTTTCAATTATCCAAACTTGTGAAAGACCATGCTTATTTGCTTTGGTAATTTTGGATAATCAATGTTCTTAATATATCATGTCACTATCAAAGGTTTCTCGTATAAAACTTTTCTGTGATAGTAAGAACACCAGTCCTTAAATATATCAGTACAGTGAAACCTCTCAATAGCAGCCACCTGTTGGAGGAGTCAAAACTGTCCTTTGTATACAGGTGAACTCAATACACTTACAGGGCCCCAAAAGCCAAGTCATCCTTGGGGTTAGTGTCCATTTGTAATTCATGAGCCAGTCAGGCCAAGTCATCCTCGGGGTTAGTGTCCATTTGTAATTCATGAGCCAGTCAAGCCAAGTCATCCTCGGGGTTAGTGTCCATTTGTAATTTATGAGCCAGTCAAGCCAAATCATCCTTGGGGTTAGTGTCCATTTGTAATTGATGAGCCAGTCAAGCCAAATCATCCTTGGGGTTAGTGTCCATTTGTAATTGATGAGCCAGTCAAGCCAAGTCATCCTCAGGGTTAGTATCCATTTGTAATTGATGAGCCAGTCAAGCCAAGTCATCCTCGGGGTTAGTGTCTATTTGTAATTCATGAGCTAGTCAAGCCAAGTCATCCTCGTGGTTAGTGTCCATTTGTAATTGATGAGCCAGTCAAGCCAAGTCATCCTCGGGGTTAGTGTCCATTTGTAATTGATGAGCCAGTCAAGCCAAGTCATCCTCAGGGTTAGTGTCCATTTGTAATTCATGAGCCAGTCAAGCCAAGTCATCCTTAGGGTTAGTGTCCATTTGTAATTGATGAGCCAGTCAAGCCAAATCATCCTCGGGGTTAGTGTCCCTTTGTAATTTATGAGCTAGTCAAGCCAAGTCATCCTCAGGGTTAGTGTCCATTTGTAATTCATGAGTCAGTCAAGCCAAGTCATCCTAGGGGGTTAGTGTCCATTTGTAATTGATGAGCCAGTCAAGCCAAATCATCCTCAGGGTTAGTGTCCATTTGTAATTGATGAGCCAGTCAAGCCAAGTCATCCTCGGGGTTAGTGTCCATTTGTAATTGATGAGTCAGTCAAGCCAAGTCATCCTTGGGGGTTAGTGTCCATTTGTATTTGATGAGCCAGTCAAGCCAAATCATCCTCAGGGTTAGTGTCCATTTGTAATTGATGAGCCAGTCAAGCCAAGTCATCCTTGGGGGTTAGTGTCCATTTGTAATTGACGAGCCAGTCAAGCCAAATCATCCTCAGGGTTAGTGTCCATTTGTAACTGATGAGCCAGTCAAGCCAAATCATCCTCAGGGTTAGTGTCCATTTGTAATTCATGAGCCAGTCAAGCCAAGTCATCCTTGGGGGTTAGTGTCCATTTGTAATTGATGAGCCAGTCAAGCCAAATCATCCTCGGGGTTAGTGTCCATTTGTAATTCATGAGCTAGTCAAGCCAAGTCATCCTCAGGGTTAGTGTCCATTTGTAATTGATGAGCCAGTCAAGCCAAATCATCCTCGGGGTTAGTGTCCATGTGTAATGCATAAGCCAGTCAAGCCAAGTCATCCTCATCATCTTTATCATTGTTCACTTTAATAGGGAAGCTGACAGCTTCAAAGCATTGATTGTGACAGGCATCGTCTCTGGCCAGGCTTTTGAAATCAAGAGGATAGCATCGAACAGAGCAGTTTGTTTTGAGTTCGCTAACACTGTCCTCAAAATCAGTCTTAGCCACAAGACAGTGCAGGAAAAGACTGCTCCGGTGGCCTAGTGGTTATAGCGTCCGCCTTGGATGCAGGAGGTAGTGGGTTCGATTTCCGGCCGAGTCATACCAAAGACTTACAGAAATGGTACTAACAGCTGTCTCGCTTGGTGCTCAGCATTAAGAGGTTAGTGTTAGGACTGGTTGGCCTGGTGTCGGGATAATGTGACTGGGTGGGACATCATTGCTACATGTCTGTGGCATGATGCCCCAGTGCTAGGCATCACTATAAACTGCAACACTGCAGACATCGTTGCAATATAACTGAATTTTTCTTAAAGCTACGTTAAAAATCCAAATTGCACACACACACAGTGCAGGAGATTTTTAGAATATTGCTTTGTCTTAAATGGCTTATCTACAAGCATTTAGTTATTATTATATGTAATTTACCTTTAAAGCAGGTTCATTTGTATGGTGCAAAGACTTTAAATTAGCCTGTTGATAGCTCTAATCTGTGTATGTGTTAAGTATTGTTTTAACCTCACATTTCCTTGGGATATTTTCATGGTCTTTGTCTCGCTACAGTACTTGCTAAATGGAATCGTTCTACCATGTGTCGGGAGTTTATGAGCTAAAATTTATTTACAAGTTTAAACTGAGTTTGGGTCATGTGTTTTTTTTTTATAACAAGTAAAATTGAAATTTGTGACCACAATTTGTTTTGGTAATCAGTGTTGAGGAGTTTTGGTTTATTGGGAAAAAATAATATTAAAGGAGGAAATATTTGGGACTCGAGAACAATTTGGTATTGAGAGGATTCCATTATAGAGAGGTTCAGTTTTGAGGAGTTTCACTGTATTATTATTATTATTACTATTATTATTATTATTATTATTATTATTATTTGTTCAAGACTGTTTACTATTCATCCTGTTCACTTTAATCCATCTATACATTATATCATCACTGACTCCAAAATAATCACTGATCATGGTTTTGTACACCATGACACAACATCTGTACATTATATCATCACTGACTCCAAAATAATCACTGATCATGGTTTTGTACACCATGACACAACATCTGTACATTATATCATCTCTGACTTCAAAATAATCACCAATCATGGTTTTGTACACCATGACACAACATCTGTACATTATATCATCACTGACTTCAAAATAATCACTGATCATGGTTTTGTACACCATGACACAACATCTGTACATTATATCATCTCTGACTTCAAAATAATCACCGATCATGGTTTTGTACACCACGACACAACATCTGTACATTATATCATCACTGACTTCAAAATAATCACTGATCATGGTTTTGTACACCACGACACAACATCTGTACATTATATCATCACTGACTTCAAAATAATCACTGATCATGGTTTTGTACACCACGACACAACATCTGTACATTATATCATCTCTGACTTCAAAATAATCACCGATCATGGTTTTGTACACCATGACACAACATCTGTACATTATATCATCTCTGACTTCAAAATAATCACTGATCATGGTTTTGTTCACCATGACACAACATCTGTACATTATATCATCACTGACTCCAAAATAATCACTGATCATGGTTTTGTACACCATGACACAATATCTGTACATTATATCATCACTGACTTCAAAATAATCACTGATCATGGTTTTGTTCACCATGACACAACATCTGTACATTATATCATCACTGACTTCAAAATAATCACTGATCATGGTTTTGTTCACCATGACACAACATCTGTACATTATATTATCTCTGACTTCAAAATAATCACTGATCATGGTTTTGTACACCATGACACAACATCTGTACATTATATCATCACTGACTTCAAAATAATCACTGATCATGGTTTTGTACACCATGACACAACATCTGTACATTATATCATCACTGACTTCAAAATAATCACTGATCATGGTTTTGTTCACCATGACACAACATCTGTACATTATATCATCACTGACTCCAAAATAATCACTGATCATGGTTTTGTACACCATGACACAACATCTGTACATTATATCATCACTGACTCCAAAATAATCACTGATCATGGTTTTGTACACCATGACACAACATCTGTACATTATATCATCACTGACTTCAAAATAATCACTGATCATGGTTTTGTACACCATGACACAACATCTGTACATTATATCATCACTGACTTCAAAATAATCACTGACCATGGTTTTGTTCACTATGACACAACATCTGTACATTATATCATCTCTGACTTCAAAATAATCACTGACCATGGTTTTGTACACCATGACACAACATCTGTACATTATATCATCACTGACTTCAAAATAATCACTGACCATGGTTTTGTACACCATGACACAACATCTGTACATTATATCATCTCTGACTTCAAAATAATCACTGATCATGGTTTTGTACACCACGACACAACATCTGTACATTATATCATCACTGACTTCAAAATAATCACTGATCATGGTTTTGTTCACCATGACACAACATCTGTACATTATATCATCACTGACTTCAAAATAATCACCGATCATAGTTTTGTACACCATGACACAACATCTGTACATTATATCATCACTGACTTCAAAATAATCACTGATCATGGTTTTGTTCACCATGACACAACATCTGTACATTATATCATCACTGACTTCAAAATAATCACTGATCATGGTTTTGTTCACCATGACACAACATCTGTACATTATATCATCTCTGACTCCAAAATAATCACTGATCATGGTTTTGTACACCATGACACAACATCTATACATTATATCATCTCTGACTTCAAAATAATCACTGATCATGGTTTTGTACACCACGACACAACATCTGTACATTATATTATCACTGACTCCAAAATAATCACTGATCATGGTTTTGTACACCATGACACAACATCTGTACATTATATCATCACTGACTCCAAAATAATCACTGATCATGGTTTTGTACACCATGACACAACATCTGTACATTATATCATCACTGACTTCAAAATAATCACTGATCATGGTTTTGTACACCATGACACAACATCTGTACATTATATCATCACTGACTTCAAAATAATCACTGACCATGGTTTTGTTCACTATGACACAACATCTGTACATTATATCATCTCTGACTTCAAAATAATCACTGACCATGGTTTTGTACACCATGACACAACATCTGTACATTATATCATCACTGACTTCAAAATAATCACTGACCATGGTTTTGTACACCATGACACAACATCTGTACATTATATCATCTCTGACTTCAAAATAATCACTGATCATGGTTTTGTACACCACGACACAACATCTGTACATTATATCATCACTGACTTCAAAATAATCACTGATCATGGTTTTGTTCACCATGACACAACATCTGTACATTATATCATCACTGACTTCAAAATAATCACCGATCATGGTTTTGTACACCATGACACAACATCTGTACATTATATCATCACTGACTTCAAAATAATCACTGATCATGGTTTTGTACACCATGACACAACATCTGTACATTATATCATCACTGACTTCAAAATAATCACTGACCATGGTTTTGTACACCATGACACAACATCTGTACATTATATCATCACTGACTTCAAAATAATCACTGATCATGGTTTTGTACACCATGACACAACATCTGTACATTATATCATCACTGACTTCAAAATAATCACTGATCATGGTTTTGTACACCATGACACAACATCTGTACATTATATCATCACTGACTTCAAAATAATCACTGATCATGGTTTTGTTCACCATGACACAACATCTGTACATTATATCATCACTGACTTCAAAATAATCACTGATCATGGTTTTGTTCACCATGACACAACATCTGTACATTATATCATCTCTGACTTCAAAATAATCACTGATCATGGTTTTGTTCACCATGACACAACATCTGTACATTATATCATCACTGACTCCAAAATAATCACTGATCATGGTTTTGTACACCATGACACAACATCTGTACATTATATCATCACTGACTCCAAAATAATCACTGACCATGGTTTTGTTCACCATGACACAACATCTGTACATTATATCATCACTGACTTCAAAATAATCACTGATCATGGTTTTGTACACCATGACACAACATCTGTACATTATATCATCTCTGACTTCAAAATAATCACTGATCATGGTTTTGTACACCATGACACAACATCTGTACATTATATCATCACTGACTCCAAAATAATCACTGATCATGGTTTTGTACACCATGACACAACATCTGTACATTATATCATCTCTGACTTCAAAATAATCACCAATCATGGTTTTGTTCACCATGACACAACATCTGTACATTATATCATCACTGACTCCAAAATAATCACTGATCATGGTTTTGTACACCATGACACAACATCTGTACATTATATCATCACTGACTCCAAAATAATCACTGACCATGGTTTTGTTCACCATGACACAACATCTGTACATTATATCATCACTGACTCCAAAATAATCACTGATCATGGTTTTGTACACCATGACACAACATCTGTACATTATATCATCACTGACTTCAAAATAATCACTGATCATAGTTTTGTACACCATGACACAACATCTGTACATTATATCATCACTGACTTCAAAATAATCACTGATCATGGTTTTGTTCACCATGACACAACATCTGTACATTATATCATCACTGACTCCAAAATAATCACTGATCATGGTTTTGTACACCATGACACAACATCTATACATTATATCATCTCTGACTTCAAAATAATCACTGATCATGGTTTTGTACACCACGACACAACATCTGTACATTATATTATCACTGACTCCAAAATAATCACTGATCATGGTTTTGTACACCATGACACAACATCTGTACATTATATCATCACTGACTCCAAAATAATCACTGATCATGGTTTTGTACACCATGACACAACATCTGTACATTATATCATCACTGACTTCAAAATAATCACTGATCATGGTTTTGTACACCATGACACAACATCTGTACATTATATCATCACTGACTTCAAAATAATCACTGACCATGGTTTTGTTCACTATGACACAACATCTGTACATTATATCATCTCTGACTTCAAAATAATCACTGACCATGGTTTTGTACACCATGACACAACATCTGTACATTATATCATCACTGACTTCAAAATAATCACTGACCATGGTTTTGTACACCATGACACAACATCTGTACATTATATCATCTCTGACTTCAAAATAATCACTGATCATGGTTTTGTACACCACGACACAACATCTGTACATTATATCATCACTGACTTCAAAATAATCACTGATCATGGTTTTGTTCACCATGACACAACATCTGTACATTATATCATCACTGACTTCAAAATAATCACCGATCATGGTTTTGTACACCATGACACAACATCTGTACATTATATCATCACTGACTTCAAAATAATCACTGATCATGGTTTTGTACACCATGACACAACATCTGTACATTATATCATCACTGACTTCAAAATAATCACTGACCATGGTTTTGTACACCATGACACAACATCTGTACATTATATCATCACTGACTTCAAAATAATCACTGATCATGGTTTTGTACACCATGACACAACATCTGTACATTATATCATCACTGACTTCAAAATAATCACTGATCATGGTTTTGTACACCATGACACAACATCTGTACATTATATCATCACTGACTTCAAAATAATCACTGATCATGGTTTTGTTCACCATGACACAACATCTGTACATTATATCATCACTGACTTCAAAATAATCACTGATCATGGTTTTGTTCACCATGACACAACATCTGTACATTATATCATCTCTGACTTCAAAATAATCACTGATCATGGTTTTGTTCACCATGACACAACATCTGTACATTATATCATCACTGACTCCAAAATAATCACTGATCATGGTTTTGTACACCATGACACAACATCTGTACATTATATCATCACTGACTCCAAAATAATCACTGACCATGGTTTTGTTCACCATGACACAACATCTGTACATTATATCATCACTGACTTCAAAATAATCACTGATCATGGTTTTGTACACCATGACACAACATCTGTACATTATATCATCTCTGACTTCAAAATAATCACTGATCATGGTTTTGTACACCATGACACAACATCTGTACATTATATCATCACTGACTCCAAAATAATCACTGATCATGGTTTTGTACACCATGACACAACATCTGTACATTATATCATCTCTGACTTCAAAATAATCACTGATCATGGTTTTGTACACCATGACACAACATCTGTACATTATATCATCACTGACTCCAAAATAATCACTGATCATGGTTTTGTACAGCATGACACAACATCTGTACATTATATCATCACTGACTCCAAAATAATCACTGACCATGGTTTTGTTCACCATGACACAACATCTGTACATTATATCATCACTGACTTCAAAATAATCACTGATCATGGTTTTGTACACCATGACACAACATCTGTACATTATATCATCTCTGACTTCAAAATAATCACTGATCATGGTTTTGTACACCATGACACAACATCTGTACATTATATCATCACTGACTCCAAAATAATCACTGATCATGGTTTTGTACACCATGACACAACATCTGTACATTATATCATCTCTGACTTCAAAATAATCACCAATCATGGTTTTGTTCACCATGACACAACATCTGTACATTATATCATCACTGACTCCAAAATAATCACTGATCATGGTTTTGTACACCATGACACAACATCTGTACATTATATCATCACTGACTCCAAAATAATCACTGACCATGGTTTTGTTCACCATGACACAACATCTGTACATTATATCATCACTGACTTCAAAATAATCACTGATCATGGTTTTGTACACCATGACACAACATCTGTACATTATATCATCTCTGACTTCAAAATAATCACTGATCATGGTTTTGTACACCATGACACAACATCTGTACATTATATCATCACTGACTCCAAAATAATCACTGATCATGGTTTTGTACACCATGACACAACATCTGTACATTATATCATCTCTGACTTCAAAATAATCACCAATCATGGTTTTGTTCACCATGACACAACATCTGTACATTATATCATCACTGACTCCAAAATAATCACTGATCATGGTTTTGTACACCATGACACAACATCTGTACATTATATCATCACTGACTCCAAAATAATCACTGATCATGGTTTTGTACACCATGACACAACATCTGTACATTATATCATCACTGACTTCAAAATAATCACTGATCATGGTTTTGTTCACCATGACACAACATCTGTACATTATATCATCACTGACTTCAAAATAATCACTGATCATGGTTTTGTACACCATGACACAACATCTGTACATTATATCATCACTGACTTCAAAATAATCACTGATCATGGTTTTGTACACCATGACACAACATCTGTACATTATATCATCTCTGACTTCAAAATAATCACTGATCATGGTTTTGTACACCATGACACAACATCTGTACATTATATCATCACTGACTCCAAAATAATCACTGATCATGGTTTTGTACACCATGACACAACATCTGTACATTATATCATCTCTGACTTCAAAATAATCACCAATCATGGTTTTGTTCACCATGACACAACATCTGTACATTATATCATCACTGACTCCAAAATAATCACTGATCATGGTTTTGTACACCATGACACAACATCTGTACATTATATCATCACTGACTCCAAAATAATCACTGATCATGGTTTTGTTCACCATGACACAACATCTGTACATTATATCATCACTGACTTCAAAATAATCACTGATCATGGTTTTGTACACCATGACACAACATCTGTACATTATATCATCTCTGACTTCAAAATAATCACTGATCATGGTTTTGTACACCATGACACAACATCTGTACATTATATCATCTCTGACTTCAAAATAATCACTGATCATGGTTTTGTACACCATGACACAACATCTGTACATTATATCATCACTGACTCCAAAATAATCACTGATCATGGTTTTGTACACCATGACACAACATGTGTACATTATATCATCTCTGACTTCAAAATAATCACCAATCATGGTTTTGTTCACCATGACACAACATCTGTACATTATATCATCACTGACTCCAAAATAATCACTGATCATGGTTTTGTACACCATGACACAACATCTGTACATTATATCATCACTGACTCCAAAATAATCACTGACCATGGTTTTGTTCACCATGACACAACATCTGTACATTATATCATCACTGACTTCAAAATAATCACTGATCATGGTTTTGTACACCATGACACAACATCTGTACATTATATCATCTCTGACTTCAAAATAATCACTGATCATGGTTTTGTACACCATGACACAACATCTGTACATTATATCATCACTGACTCCAAAATAATCACTGATCATGGTTTTGTACACCATGACACAACATCTGTACATTATATCATCTCTGACTTCAAAATAATCACCAATCATGGTTTTGTTCACCATGACACAACATCTGTACATTATATCATCACTGACTCCAAAATAATCACTGATCATGGTTTTGTACACCATGACACAACATCTGTACATTATATCATCACTGACTCCAAAATAATCACTGATCATGGTTTTGTACACCATGACACAACATCTGTACATTATATCATCACTGACTCCAAAATAATCACTGATCATGGTTTTGTACACCATGACACAACATCTGTACATTATATCATCACTGACTCCAAAATAATCACTGATCATGGTTTTGTACACCATGACACAACAGTAATTTTACTACTGATTGAGAGTTTATATGTCTGTAAAACAGATGACTGACTCTTTTGTTGACCAACTTGTACAACTGGGACTGTTCTGGTGGCCTAGTGGTTAGAATGTCCACCCCGGATGCGGGAGGTCGTGGGTTCGAATCCTGGCTGAGTCATAAAAAGACTTCAAGAAAAGGTACTAACAGCTGCCTCAGTAGCTGCTCAGCATTAAGAGGTTAGTTTTATGATTGATCAGCTTGGTGTCAGGATAATGTGTCTGGGTGGGACATAATGCTACATGTCTGCAGCATGATGCCCTAGTGCTAAACATAACTTTAAACTGCCACACTGCAGACATCATAACGATATGACTGGAAAATTGTTAAAGCTACGTTAAAAATCCAAATCACACACACACACCTGCTTTTACAGACAGGTTTAAAATATTGAATGACCCCTGACCCTAATAAAAAGGGATGTAATTCATGTCTCTTATCAAAGTTGAACTTAATTCTTCATCTATAGCATTAATTCATGTGAAAATATATGAAGATATAGAACTATACCTCTTGCACTGGCACAAAAGGCTGCCTTCATTTCTACTGGAATAAAATTGCTTTTTCCACCATTCAGCAAACACATTGTTTCAACCCTCAGCCCTAATGATTCAAATTTTACATTTTGACGCCATTGAGTTATACTGTCATTGTGATTGGAGTACAGAGTATAGGTGAGATAAATGTTTGCACATCAATTCACATGATATTCCTTTATCTAAACAATGTCTTCCTCGTAAAGCAAAAATTTAGTTTCCATTGAATGAGCTGTCACTGTAGATGCACACCAGTGACAGCTTAAGGCAGTAAAAAATTATTGTTTCAATACAAATCACCTGGCTACTGACCACAGAAGGCAGGTGACACATATACAGGACATTTATATAGGAAATTTACCAGGAAGAAATTAGAATGGCTATTGTGTACTGATGACTACTGAGTAAACATGACCATTAAGACAGGTTTAACTGCAATCATAATATTTTCTTTGATATCCATGTTAGTACAAGTAAGTTCCTTTTTCTAACCAACTGTGTAATAAATAAATTATATTTAAATCTCCTTGCAGGTGTGGCTAGAAGCAGGCATCCAGGTATTTTATTCATTAGGGCCAGCCTGGGGAGGTCTTATCACAATGGCAAGCTACAATAAATTCCACAACAACTGTCTCAGGTACAGTACTGCATGAAAGATCTTCATGTTTGTCATTCCTCAAATGAACGTCGCAAAAAGTATAACATGATGGTCACAATATCTGTCCATTATTTGTCGGGTGTCAACTTACAGTAAAGTATTTTTTAAATGTCAAGATATCTGGTTATTGGTAGGGTATCATCTTCAGACTTTGCCACAAGTCCATCAATGGGCAAGGATTATTGACACAGATTGATGGCCAAGGAGTTCCAGGGTCAAGGTCAGATTCAGAAGTTGTTTCATCCCACTGGTATAGAGAAAGTTATATGTAGTAATCCACATGTCCATTTGTCTGTCTTTCCATCTGGCATGTTATCTTGTGAGCATAAAGTTGTTTCACACTTTGATAGCAGTACTACATATTCTGCTATTATTGCATTGCTGTGCCCAGTCAGAGGTGAATTCCATCTTCCAGCTTGTAATTGGAGATCTGAGAACAAAAACAACATGACAACATTCTGATGCTTTTAGTAACTTATGTTACTTTGAATATCATCCTGCTTTTCAGTGAACTTGTGTGTTTATCACGTGTTTGCACTGCTGATGATTATCTCAGTTTAAAGCATCTTTTTGTATAATTACCATCAGTTGTAACCGCTCCGGTGGCCTAGTGGTTAGAGTATCTGCCTCGGATGCAGGAGGTCATGGGTTCGATACTCAGTCGAATCATATCAAAGATTTCACAAAAATGGTACTAACAGCTGCCTCACTTGGCGCTCAGCATTAAGAGGTTAGTGTTAGGACTGGTCGGCCTGGAGCCAGGATAATGTGACTGGGTGGGACATCATACTACATGTCTGCGACATGATGCCCCAGCGCTAGGCATCACTATAAACTGCCACACTGCAGACATCATGGCTATATGACTGAAACATTGTTAAAGCTACTTTAAAAATCCAAATCACACACACAACATCAGTTGTTGTATTTGACATTTTCGTCCGAGTCCATGTGTATTTCACCTTTTGCTGTGTCCCTTTTTTTGTTGATTATAAAGGTTTTTGAGCACTCACTATGCTATTGTTTCATATCTTATCCTTTCATTAATAGCTGGTGTTAAAGTTTGTTTTTCTATTTGCTTTCAGCCTTTCAGTATGCAACAAAGAATTAGCAAATGTGTCTATATGAAGGCTGATTGACACACTCATGAAGACTGATTGACACACTCATGAAGGCTGATTGACACACTCATGAAGGCTGATTGACACACTCATGAAGACTGATTGACACACTCATCCCACCTCTTTGGCATGAACTATATGATTGTCCTTTCTGTCCCTTATGGTCAGATGAGATTTTTGGATTTAGCAGAAAGTCACTCCTATAGAGGCAGGAAGAAGGGAGCTGCCTTGCCCAGTGAGTGGAGATAATATGATGTAATAGTCATAATTTCCCTTCTCCTAGTAGGTAGAAAAGAAGAGGTAGTGTGGGCTTGCCCCATGAATGAAGACAGGATGGTGAACTCACAATACTAGTAGACTCAAATAAGCTCCAGCTATACCCAGTTTGGTCAGGTCCTTCTTCATCATTGGTGTCTTGGGTCCCATAGTGGTGTGATCCATGACACTTCCTGGTATAACGAAGTTTTATGCTCTCATAAAGGGTGGGGAAGGAATCAGTGACACTGGTTTAAGTAAGTCATCTGCTCAAGGACTTAGTTATCAGTGTAAAGAAGTTGCCAATTCTCATGAGGGAGGGATCAGTGGATCTTCTTGAGGTATGGAAGTTGCCAATGTCTTTGTTAGAGTCCTTCCTTTTTTGAAGGTTGGAAAGCTTGAGTATCTAATCAGTTGAGTAGACATGTTTATAAATTGAGTGGTTCTCATTCAGTTAAGTCAAGTTCCTTCCATTGCCTGACTGGTCATTGGCTGGTTACTGGGTACCAGGCAGTGGTCATCAGTTATTGGGCACCAGATATGTTGCAAAGACAGACTAGTGTGTAAATCAAGCAAACAATCTTACAAATTTGTGTCCTTGGAAATCATTGATGCATGGGAACTCCCACATTAGTTCAGAATTGCACATATAACATTCTCCTTCACTTGGTGTATAATTTTTATTAACAGTTAAGATGAGCTTAATAATAAGAGAAACTTGAACAAATTTGCAAAACAAGGATATTAATCATAATAGATTTGTGCTTTCCAAAGTCTGAAGATTTAGATGAATACAAAGGATGTTGGGAAATCCTACCAGTTATTTATTGCAGAATTGCAGAGGAGTTCTGTAATGGAAGACCTTTCTCATATTTGCACATTCTTGAACTTTGGTTCTTTTCCAAAAAGGGGAATCAAGCAAAGGCTTGGTAGAAATTTAATGATTCTTTTCAGCTTTCAAGTCAGTGCTGTCACAAATGTGTAAAACATATGACGTAATGAAGAAAATGAAGGATGTAGTGAAATATTTTGCCAAATGGAGATGATAGTTTTAAAATGATTGCAGATGCAGAATTAGATGAACTGCCAAATAAGAAATCTAAGTTTGCTGTAAAGTTTCAGAAATTGTAGATGCTACAGTACATATGTTACAACACCAAAGTGGGAGTTGTATTGTGTAATATTTGCAAACATTATGGGAAATAATAACTCTTTTATATTGGAAACCGGCATTTGAATTTAGGATGACAACTCTTACACGACGTGCTAAATCACCAGATGACATGCAGTTTGGAGGAGAGGTATCCATCAGACAGTATCTATAAACTATGGAAATTTCTGAAAGAACAGTTTCCCAAATTTTTGATGTTGGCTAAGGTAGCTATGCATTTAGTCCTTCAGACATCAGACTGAAAAGAAGAGTCTCAACACAGAACACTATTCATACACAGGTAAAGAACACAGTAAGCTTAGAAACAGTCAACATATCAGTGCTTATCCAACTAGAGGGGAAATCTTGTGTGGAATCTGAGTTCAATAGAGACCAAACAGAGTGGAGCAAGAGGGAAGAGAGAATGACATTTATGTGTTGGGTAAAAATATAAACTATTGCGATTTCCTTCCCCCCCCCCCAATTTCTTCTACTTATTCTTTGTTTTTGTGACAACAGAGATCATCTCTGGGCCATTGGGTGCCAGTCACCGGGTAGGACAACAAGTGCCAGTCATTGGTTGTCTATCACTGGAAACAAAGTTAAAACACTGGTCACATGTCATCTCCATCCCCTCTCGATCCCCTCTCAAGCTTTGTTATCAAGGAAAAAGGGGGGGGGGAGCTGCCACTTGTCTCCTCCTGCGTCAAGAGGATCTTCAGTCTCTAAGAAGAGAAAACATTGGAATAGTCCTGTCTTGACCCATCTAAGTAGAGACAGAATAATGTCCACCAAGTCCTTATAGAAGGAAAAAAGAAGGGATAGTCCTGTCTTTCCCCATGAGCAGTGACAGGATTATGAACACTCAATTCTAGTAAATTCAAATAAGTTCCAGTAGGTCCAGATTGTGTTTGGTCTTCTCCTTCTTTGGAATCTCCCTCTACAGGCCAGGCAATGGAAAATGAGGAAGTTTGTACTTTTGACCAATTGTTCCCTCAGATCTGTGTCCAAAACCTTCAGTCTTTCTCCAGATGGGTTGGTTTGAAGGGTCAGAGTAGGAAGTCTGCAGACCCCCTCCTTCTCCTTTCTTAAGTGGGAGGCGGTCAGCCCTAGAGAGTCAAACCTTCCTCCTGATGTCCTAGTAGAGGATTTTTTTCAGAGGTACTAGTGAGTCCTAACAACTGAAGCATGGGTCCTTTCCACAATGATAGAGGGTTACTGGCAGTGTGTGAAACTTCATCGAAACAATATTGCATACCCACATGTTCAGTAACATGAAATTTTACTGTTCCTGTCCATAACCAACTGGTCCTTCATTTCATGATACAAGAAGATATCAATCGGGCTGCAGTAATGTAATTACAGGCAAGACGATAAAATTTATGGATTTTAAAAACAAAGGAGATAAGAAAACAAAGCATTTACTAAGTGATCTCGTTTGTGACTGCAGTATGGGCATGAGCTAGCTTTTGCATGCATGATGGTGCTGATTCCTCCTGGTATGCATACATTTGTGAACTAATGCATGAATGCATGACTGCTGTTGCAGAAATGGTTGCACACCACATACATTTTACCATAGATTCAGAACTGCAATATGTGCCCATGTTTTTATTTAGGAACTTGTACTGGATTGTGTGTTCAAATGGTGTCAGAACCAGGGCAGTGACAGTTGTTCAAAATTATAAATTGAAATTTAAATGGCATTGTTTTGGCCACCCCACTCCTTCGGCAAATAGTCTCCATGCCTCCAAAAGAGCTGTCCCACCTGAGATGTCCTTTTGACCCTCTGTGCATCCAATTACAGAAATATAACTGTTAAGTAATATGCATTTTTATAGTATTTCATGATCATAATGCAGCTGCTTAAATTATTATTTGTGTTTCCATCTTGTTATTCATTCATTCATGCATACTCCCTATGGGGCCTAGGATGTAAAATAGGCCTGATGTGTCCATGTTGTAAGTGGAGACAGTAGCCATGGTGGCACATTGGTTGGCATGCCAAACTTGTGACCAAGAGGGTACATGTTCATATCCTACCATTTGATCAGCCGAGCCCAGCTAATATGGTGCATCCTTGGGGGAAAAAGCACACGGCTCCAAATGCCTTGGTACTAACCTATTTTTGTTGCTGTACTGTAAGTCACCAACCAGTCATTTATTCATTCCTTCATTGACAACTATCCATCATCAGAATTGGATATTTTTATGAAATTAATTAAGTTTACAAAGGTTAAACAACTAAAAGTGTTTCTAAGTCGGCTTCATTGTTACATGGGGGGGGGGGCTTTCAGATGAACATAGAGACAAATTTTAAAATCTTGTAAAAGCACTATAGAAGATTATTTTTGCAGTTGTTAAAGTTGGCAATTACGTTAGAAAAGGTTTTAAGTTTAGGCAAGTTGTAATTCAGTAGCTTCAGATATATAAAGATATGTAGAAATTTTGGAGTGACAAATACAGATACAAAAATAGTCTCATGATGTGCTTAACCCCTTTAGTGTAAGGCCTGGATTAGAAACAAGAATACACTCAGCATTTCTAAAGCTTGATGATGCAGAGAAGAAACTCATAAACATTTCTTGATTAAATCCATGGCAGCAGTAAACTTGCAGTCCTCTCTTTATTTTCATAGAATCTGTGAGAGTGATTAATGAATTCTGCTTATTTGAAGCCATTTATTTGTGTTAAATACCATTAACAAACATTGGTTGATATTAGGGAAGGATATGTTATCAATGATAATTTTTGAGTCAGTTTTGTTGCATATGCATTGAATGAAGACTATAGAAGGATTGATAAAAACTATAAATATTTCATTGAAAATAATACAGATATATGGGCCACGTTAATTTCAGCGGATAATAAAATAAAGGCCATAATTATTTTAATAAGTGAACAAATTTGGAAAGTAGTTATTTTTGTGAGCTCCATTGTAGACCACTCAGACGCTAAAATTTCTACACCAATAAAATCAGCTGCTACATGTTAAATATTGGGAAAATTTGACATGAGATGTATGTCAGTAATTCTTGATTTTCAGGGATTCAATCATTTGCACAGCAGCAGATGGTTTTACAAGTTTATATGGTGGCTTTGTGATATTCTCAGTGATTGGTTTCATGGCAAAAGAGGCAGGAAAATCAGTTGAAGAGATAGCTACATCAGGTACACATTTATATCATGTAGTTGTGTATGTATTATTCTTATAGATAAGACCAACACACACCAGAGATTCCATTACACTGGTGTATGTGTTTTACCATTAAAATTTGCCCCTTTACCAGAAAAAAATGAATATGTTAGTATTTGTGTATGATCTATTCTTTCATGCAAGTGTAGTCCCATATAAGTGCCAACTATGATCAGTGATTGACAACAACACAGCCCCAGAAGAAGAGTCAGATCTTTTTGATGGATTTGTGTGAGGTAATGGTGTATACATGTATAATTCTACTACCCACCCACCCACCGCCAATATGGTGAAATGGAAAACTTGCATTAGGGGTAGAGTTCCCATGATTATCAAATTACCGAAACATAATAACTAATTGCTGCTGCAGCTTAACAGTTGCATCATGTATAGTTGCTGTCAATGCAGTGCCTGAAGCCGTCAGAGAGATAAGCTAACTCTCCTTCTGGTGCTATATTGTGTTACTAATTGCTGAAGGTGTGAAAGAATAAAAATAAAAACACCTGTATTTATTCCTCATAGCTGTTAATCCAAATTTTTATTTCTTTTTGTTCAAAACAAATTAATAATCATGCTGTTTGCAGAGGGACTGGTTTGGTTTTGATTTTGATTTTGTATTAATGGATTACAGCAAGTCTTGGGATCTGTAAGGCATGCTTTCACTCAGACCAAATCATTAAAATTAAACATTTTATGCGGTGCTTATAAGCATTCAAAGTATTTACTTTATAACTGAACTCTAAACCAAAGTTGTTAATTGTATGTGGATTAAGTTGGTGCCTGAAATGGGATTATGTAGTCCGAGTTTCCTCCGATCTACCACATTTTTGATATTTTGAAATTGATGTTTGGGTGTGGGGTCAGAGCCAATTGGCTGTTAAAATGTTGGGATTTCTTGAGAAAACCAGATTCATGATGCATAGAGCACGTGTTACGATGTTGGTATCATGACTGCTGCATTGACATGTGCTCTCTGCTATCTGTTCGATGAATCTGGTTTTTTCCATGTTGCTGTGACAGGTTTCTGGTCATTGTTCTTAGAATTTGTATGTTGAAAAGTAAGTATGCTTTAATTCTTTTTACAACTGTTGTGACTATCAATTACTGTTTTAGAATTTTTATTTACAACAACATCGGAAAGGGGTTTATTGTCGATATCACTCAACTGTTGGACCTCTGATGTCATGGACATGTAGGGTGTGATATTTGCTTAGTCATGTGACAAGCCAAGCAAATGTAGTGTTTCATCAAGTATGCAGTTTCTTCTAGTCTCTCAGTTGATTAAAGACATATGAATGTTATACTCACAATTTCTGTGTAAGGGGGCAGGGTCCAGTTTTTGTGTTCAAATTTAATGCCACAATCAGTGATCTAGTAGAAAAAATCATAAAAAAATCAAATACACGAGTGAGGTCAAAAAAGTCCTTAGTTTTAGATACCTATATTGAAACAAAGCTTAATAATATTATCCACTCGACCAGATAAGTCAATGGCAGCACATAGCAGAAGAAGTTTATGCACCCCAACCCCAAATTTATACCTACAATTTTCATGTCCAAAGGTAATTTTTGACACCATGTGATGCTCACAGTGCAAATACAAGCCCTTTTCCTAGATGACAGTTCTGCAAAACAATATGTACTAAACAGGCAAATGCAATTGAAAATGTTGTCATCCAAGCCGTTTTTGAGATATTCTGCTTCCCCCAAACCCATTTGTTTACTGCTATGGGAGGCTAGCTCTTCTTCCTAGCCGACTATTGGTATTTCGCTGTCAACATACCACAGAGTAGCTATGGAGGGTGTACATACCTGGCATCAGTTTCAAGAACAACACAAGCCCGAAACACCTAGTTCACAAGTATATCCATATCTTTAATTAGTAAACAATAATAGCTGAAAAAGTCTCACCATAGCCTTAATTTGAGAAATTTGCCATGGGGCCAATTTACAGAACTGTATCCTGCCATCTTAAGAATTTGGCTGAAAATGGTTCATGTCAAAAGTTGTGTACATATCACATATTTAGACATTATCTAGTACAGTGGTGTAAAGAAAAACTTTCTGTGCATAAAACTAAAAATGGTATTATGTTTTCAGAGAAGTGACTACATTGCAGCAAAGAGCACTGCATTATTTTCACTGTGAGTTATGACTGACTGCATTTCATGAAAGATTTCAAATTGTTTGCAACCTACAATGCTTTAGGTTTTTGTTTACCACCATAGCATCAGGACAGAATCAAAATTCCTTTACAATGTTTTATGAATGTCAAGAAAAGATTTTGGAAGTTATAAATTTTAGGATTGAATGACAGAAATACTATGTTAGTTGTCAGTGACAGAAGTGAAAAGTTTCTATAAACCCTTCTACCAAACTTAAAGAAATCACACATTTAAGTAAACAGTGTGCTTTAGAAGTACTTTTAGACTGATATAACACTTGTGTCATATCCAATACAGCAACTCTATCAGCCACCTAGAAAATCCTAATCACACCTCATCCTAGATGAGGAGTCAATTCTTTGTTGGCTTTTCACCAAAAGACATCGATTAATGTCTAATTAGTACAAAAATAAATATGGCGCTGATGTGACATCCAATATGGCCACTATGATATCCATCTACTTATAATTGCTACTCCTCCTAAATGTAAAGTCTTATTGACATGGGTTTTTTTGCCAAGAGACTAGTTATATTGTCTAGTAAAATGGTGCTGATCTGACCTCAAGTATGGCTGCCACAATGGACACATTGAAAATCTTGTCATTGATTCTCTGTTATGGATGGTTAACTTTGGGCTTTTCACAGAAATTCTTCTAATGGTGTCAGGTTTGTCCTAAATGAAATGGTATCAATCATACATCCAGTATGGCTGCCACAGTTTCTCATTTGAAAATCTATCATTCAAGAATAACATAGATCGTTTTAACAATCAAAAGTTAGAAAAAATGTTTTAATTGTGAACTCCTGGATATTTGTTTTGGATGGTGCAGTATGTCTGAGTGAATCTGTAAACATTGCTCTGAACTTCATTTCCCACCAGATTTCTGCCTTTTTCTGCTTGTATAACATGACAATTGATATTGTACTGTATATTTTCCTTTTTTACTTTTGCGATTATTTTTATGGCTGATTGAAAAATAATGTTTACATTATTACTTAAATTTATTGCTTGGAGAATGGGCTCTGTGTTTTTTCCAAAGAAGTATGTTGGTTAGTTGATTTGCTTGAACAGCAATTTTGGCTGTATCATGTCAAGGTAATTGGAGTTATGTGCCCCTACAAGGACACAGGCAATTTGCCTAGGTTAGCTTGGGCAGCAGGTAATGAACTACTGCACTTTCCTGTACAAAAAATCTTTTTTTTGCTGGTTTTTTTAACTTTGCTTTTCATTGCAGTGTTAAAAATTGGTACCTTACCAACAAAAAAAATAGTAAATACACAATGTACACATCTGCAATTTTGATTAAAATGTTACAGCTTCTTGTCAAATGTTTGGGATTTGAGGTGATTGTGTATAATGTTCAACATAATTTGTTGTACCTATAAGATTTGAAAAAAATGTTTTGTGTTTATTGACATCTTGATTCATTTCTCAGTCTGGACATTGGACGCTTGATTCATTACAATGTTTCCACTTCACATGTAAGATATTTACTTACATCTGCTCAGAAAATGTTGATATCCTATACATATTATTTAATGTATTCAAATGCACCTTTAAGTTGGACTGTTTTTGTTATTATCTCTACATCTGACACAAGGTCAGACAGATTAAAAATTTGCATTTTGTCAGTGGCTCTCTCCAGAATTGTTTGTTTACTCCAATGTCATCATATACAATTTTAGAATCAATAAAATCAATATATTATTGAACATGAATGACATGGAAGTCTATAAAATCTATATTATTGAACTTGAATGACATGGAAGTCTATAAAATCAATATATTATTGAACATGAATGACATGGAAGTCTATAAAATCTATATTATTGAACATGAATGACATGGAAGTCTATAAAATCAATATATTATTGAACATGAATGACATGGAAGTCTATAAAATCAACATATTATTGAACATGAATGACATGGAAGTCTATAAAATCAATATATTATTGAACATGAATGACATGGAAGTCTATAAAATCAATATATTATTGAACATGAATGACATGGAAGTCTATAAAATCAACATATTATTGAACATGAATGACATGGAAGTCTATAAAATCAATATATTATTGAACATGAATGACATGGAAGTCTATAAAATCAATATATTATTGAACATGAATGACATGGAAGTCTATAAAATCAATATATTATTGAACATGAATGACATGGAAGTCTATAAAATCAATATATTATTGAACATGAATAACATGGAAGTCTATAAAATCAATATATTATTGAACATGAATGACATGGAAGTCTATAAAATCAATATATTATTGAACATGAATGACATGGAAGTCTATAAAATCAACATATTATTGAACATGAATGACATGGAAGTCTATAAAATCTATATTATTGAACATGAATGACATGGAAGTCTATAAAATCAATATATTATTGAACATGAATAACATGGAAGTCTATAAAATCAATATATTATTGAACATGAATAACATGGAAGTCTATAAAATCAATATATTATTGAACATGAATGACATGGAAGTCTATAAAATCAACATATTATTGAACATGAATGACATGGAAGTCTATAAAATCAATATATTATTGAACATGAATGACATGGAAGTCTATAAAATCAATATATTATTGAACATGAATGACTGCAGTCTGTATTTAAACTCATAATTTTTATGTACAATTATATTTTGGTCTTGCTGTGTCATTAAATTCATTTGTTTTGAGTATATTGTTAGCACTTGTATTTTCGTGTTTTTCATATACACCTACAGTAATATTTACAACTTTCCACAAGAGTTTCATTACGTTCGGACCAACAAACTGTACAGATATGTACATTGAATTCATAACTGTTCAGTGCTGAATCAACTGACATTACAGAAAGTCTGTTTATTTTTTGGGTTTTAATGGCCCTTTTAACACATTATTGGCTATATCAAGAAAAGGAAATAGATTGTGCCCTTCATTGTACAGGAAAAGTTATCTAGAATTTGTTATATGTTGACAGCCGGTTAGAAGGTTCTTTTGTGGCTTATTTGAAGGAGCTATTTCACTATTGTGCGTTAAATAGCATGTGCCTGACATTGTAAGTGACTCGGTTTTACTAATTTTGTTGCAATTTCATTGAAGGAATTTAAGATTACAGTTTGCATTTAGGTTTGGTTATTATGAAGATTGCAGATTTTAGTTTGAATACAAGGTTCTGTTTATGACTTGTAATCAGGAACTATGCATGTAATTTTCAGTTCGCTGTGCGTAATTAGAAGTATTTTCTTTATTCTTTTTATTAGGTTTTAGTTTATGTCATGGCCTGTTGTCTGTCATCTGTTATCAGTCAGTTGTCCGTTAATGTAAGTTTGATTTTGCTACCCCTCATAACCTACATGGAGAACTGCACTGAACTTTACACACACATTTATTCCAAGGTCTGCATGGTCTTAAATGAAAATGGTGTTGCTTGAACATCCAGTGTTCAGTTTATGGCAAGTTTAGTAGTCATCCAATATGGCCACCATTCCAGCAACCGGTCTTGAAAGTCTCATCACTATTCCTTCTGAATGAACGGCCATATTGACATTACATTTTCACTGAAAGAATTAATATTATATCTAGTTTATCCAAGATTGAATGAATGTATTGGCATATGGTTTTCAACACTTCCAGTGATGTGTAGTTGATGCTAAATGAAAGGGAATTTAGGATTGTTTGGACACATAGCTGTGTCAAATATAAAATGATACCAAAACCTTTTCATTATTAAGGGAATTAGGATTGTTTGGACCCTTACCTAGGTCAAATAAACAAAATTCAAAAAGTGAAATTCTGCAACATTTCACGAACATTCATCATTAAAGCATGTCCAACTGTATCAGTCCTTACTGATCTGCACCATATTTTACCATGGTAACAAAAGCAACAAGGAAAAATAAGATTCATGATTGCTTAGCTCTTGGTCAGCTAGAAAATATATTGGCAACACAACAAACTTTAATTTTTTTCAATGCGGACATTGTTGAATTGAGACAGAAACAAGATTGTAGGGTAACGGTTTACTTTCTGAACAGGTGTTAAATGATCTAGCAATCTGTAAACCAGTTTCTGTTTTTAATTCAGTTCAAATTTTACATTATAAACAGCAGTTGAACAATAACATTGTAACTGCAAAGATATACTGATTGTACAACCCAGTACACAGGAGTCGTAGAGTATATTGGAAATGTGTTATAATATATGGCCTTATAGTGAGGGAAATGTGTTATAATATAGGGCCTTATAGTGAGGGAAATGTGTTATAATATATGGTCTTATAATGAGGGAAATGTTATAATGCAGGGCCTTATAGTGAGGGAAATGTGTTATAATATATGGCCTTATAGTGAGGGAAATGTGTTATAATATAGGGCCTTATAGTGAGGGAAATGTGTTATAATATATTACCTTATAGTGAGGGAAATGTGTTATAATATATGGCCTTATAGTGAGGGAAATGTGTTATAATATAGGGCCTTATAGTGAGGGAAATGTGTTATAATATATGGCCTTATAGTGAGGGAAATGTGTTATAATATATTACCTTATAGTGAGGGAAATGTGTTATAATATATGGCCTTATAGTGAGGAAGTACTTCATTAAAATATTAAATGATTATGAGTGTCAGGTAGTGTTTAATGTTCTTATTTGTTTCTTATATTTTTTGTGTTAATATATTTATATGACTATGTTACTTGCATGTATAACCAGTACTCTTTAGGCATGCATATAAGAAGACAAAAATTATAATTATTTAATCAATGGAAATAAAGATTGTGATAGGAAAATGTAAACTGTAATCTCTACTGGTAACCATATTGTGACACTGATTTTAAATATTTAATCAACGGAAATAAAGATTGTGATAGGAAAATGTAAACTGTAATCTCTACTGGTAACCATATTGTGACACTGATTTTAAATATTTAATCAACGGAAATAAAGATTGTGATAGGAAAATGTAAACTGTAATCTCTACTGGTAACCATATTGTGACACTGATTTTTTTTAATGAGCAGTATAATTAATGCCAGCTAGTGTTGACTTGATTATATCAGAACTCAGCATTAATGCCAGCTAGTGTTGACATGGTCATGTTAGAACTCAGCATTAATGTCAACCCCTAGGGAGGTATAAGTGTGATTATTGCTAATATAAGTGGCACAAATGCATAATCAGAGCATCAGAAGTTTAACCTGTATAACACAAGGTTCCATTTTGTTTTAAAGTACAGTATTGTTGTTGTTGTGGGGTTTAACGCCATTTTTCAGCACGATAGGCTATACATGGCGGCCAGTATTAATGGTGGAGGAAGAACCCGGAAAACCCCGGAAAGAACCACCGACCCACGAGAAGCTACTGGCAAGCTTTCTCACATGCCCACATTGGCTGAATCTTAGACTCGAACCGCCGCAGACAGAGGTGAGATGACTTGGAAATACGTCTTATGCAGTTGTAATAAATTTAAAAAGGAAATTCTAAAATGGACAAATCTACTCTTAAGCTATTCTTAGTTTTCTTTTAAAAAAATATTATCAAATTTATTTAATGTGTGGGATTGCTTTATTTCTTTTAGAAATGTACCAAAAAAGCATAATTCTTATACAGGTGAGTATAAGATGTAAATAGGTGCAGAAAAGTGTAATGATCATGCCAAAGCTTAATGGTTGGCATCTGTGATTCAGACTCACACTTTTACACTTTTAACACCTTTCACATGATTTTCAGGGTTACCTAAACAAATGTATATAAAATATGAATGTAAATGTATTTTAGCCTGTTTGACATGTCTATGTCTTTCTTTTTTGCAGAGTTGTTAGAGCATCCGCCTCGGATGCGGGATGTTGTGGGTTCGATTCCTGGCTGAGTCATGCCAAAGACTTACAAAATGGTGCTAGCAGCTGCCTCGCTTGGCGCTCAGCATTAAGAGGTTAATGTTAGGACTGGTTGGCTTGGTGTCGGGATAATGTGACTGGGTGTGACATCATGCTACATGTCTGCAGCATAATGCCCCATTGCTAGACATCACAAAAAACTGCCACACTGCAGACATCGTAGCGATATGACTGAAAAATTGTTAAAGCTACGTTAAAAAGTCACACACACTCTTTTTTTGCAGGACCTGGTTTAGCCCTGATAGTGTATCCAGAAGCCATCACAAAACTACCTGTATCTCACCTGTGGGCAGTCTTGTTCTTTATCATGCTCCTATCTCTTGGAATTGACAGCCAGGTACATATAGATAGTTGCCTAAATCTATACTTAGGAGATGGTAGATTGTAGGTATCACTTTGTCTGGCCACTGCAGTATAAAGGTATGATTCTATGTTAAGTTTTAAGTGAAAGGCTTTTGCTAATCACATAAAGTGGAGATAAATTATAGCACAGTTCACATGTGAGACAACACATTATGTAGAAGCCTTATTTTGATTTACTGTTACACTAATTTGCATGGGTACCAGTTTTTGTGGATTTCACTGTTGCCCCCCCCCTTTTTTTTGTACTGTGCTTCATTCCTTGATATCAACAAAGCCATTATATAAATCATGGATCATTTACGTATTCTGGTAACAAAGTATTAGCTTTTTAATGTTTTATTTTGACCCTTTAAAAAAAGAGTTATAATGCAGAGAGATGTTTGTCAGGTAAATAATACTGAAATTGTTAAATTATATAGTGACATATAATTAGGTTTAATCTTTCATTTTTATACATGTTGTCACATGAACTGCAATTATTCATTTAGCATGAATTTGCTTAATTAATGAAGTTTTAATAAACTGTAATGGTTGAAGTTGGCTTATGCATGATGCAGGCTCAGTCAATGAGTGTTTCCATTGCTTTTCAAATTTAGTTAGTATCTTAGCACTTTCTTGGGTTCTGAACACATCAGATGCTCACATTGCTTTCTAACTGCATTGAGCATGGGACAGCTGGTCGTGTATTTGTTTCACTGTGTGGAATGATGATATTATTTGAACCAATGGGGGTCTGTAAGTTGAATTTTACAACTCTTAAACCACTGTGTTTAACAAGGAGCTGCTGGTCATGCATTTGGGTGACATGTGGAATAATGACATTACCAAACCAATGGGCATCTAACTTGAACACTCTTGAACCACTATGTTAACACCATGGTTGTCAGAAAGTAATTGATGCTGCAACTTTAAGGTTTTAAGGAGGAGATCATACACATGTACTTTAAATGGCCAGTGTTGTTGGCTGCATTGACTTCCTTTGATGTTGCTTGTGACTTAGTGTGTTTATAGGTGTTTGATTTGTACTCATACAGGTGGTAGTATTGTTTTAATCATTGACACTACTGCCCTTTGTTCTCGGCTAAGTTTTGTTCGTTGAACACATTGTTTAGAGTATTTACTTTATGAAGAATGAAAATGCTAATTTAAGCAACTTTCATTTTTGTGAAAAGAAGCAGAACCTACTTTATGACTACCAACATTATAAAAGTATAGGAATTAGATGAATGGACTTCATGCTGCATGATTTTCATGAGAAACCTTATCTGTAATGCCTGATCAGGATAATTGTTAATTTGTGAACTACCCTTGTACTACAAGCAGACACTCCAAGGTTATTCAAAGCCTGTGACTTTGGCTTGGCAAAATGTGGCTTCCAGTGGTGGACAATGATATGGCATCAGAAACTGATTTTAGGAACAATGATTTGAAAATATAATAAATAAACAACATCTTTTACCAATTCATTATTGTATCAGACTAGAAGAGCTTATGGAATGACTTTTTGTCTATCATTGTCATTTGACTTCTCTTTGTGCTTGTATGCTGTTGTGACATCTCCAGAATTACTTGGAAGATTGCCGTTAAACTTTACATACACATAATTTCAAGGTATGGTTGATCCTAAATAAAAATAGTGACATTTATAAATCCAGTATGGCTGCCACAGGGGCCATTTTAAAAATCTTTTTTTTCTTCTGCTGACAGATGGTTGTATCACCAAGTGATTTACAGTAAGATACTTTTTATAATGTCTTGTTGTTTCTAACATTTCTTAAAATCGGTTTACTGAACTTAAGACGTAAAATGTTTTTAATTTTAAACATTTAAATAATTAGGATGTCTTGAATGATATGTTGCTAAAGGCATGGAGTTTCCTTTTTATTGGTTGTAGTGTATGCTGTAATGTTTTTTGCTATTAAAACCTTTTATAACAAAATTTGCTTGATGTAGCAAGTATACCTTGTTGAGTATCAAAGACATATCATATGCATAACAATGAAACTTAATCAAGTACATGGTTGTCTCTTGTTATAATAATACTGGTTGTAAAAAATTTTGACAGTGTTAGAAACACTTAGACTGCTGGTTCACTGATATTTGACTATACAGGATTAAAAATTATTTATTTTTATGAAATGACTACAATAAACAGTTATTATATTCAGCTATCAATCATCAGGAGTTTTATAAAATACTGAAGGTTTTACAAGATGTGCTGTGCTTATGAGTAGGCATCATCCAGTCTGGTCAGCCAATACGTCCCTTGAATAAACTTAGCAATTATTTCTTGCAATCATGCAACAAAAGGTAGCACATATTTAAATTTCAAGAAACATGCATAATAATATCATTGCAGTGAATGGTTATAATGAACAATTAGAAAGAACTTTAAAATTGTGCTCAACAATAAACTCCTGATTCCTCAATTTTGCTTTGAAAAAATGGCACCTGGTGTATTTTTTTTTCCTTCTCTTCAGTTTGGTGTCTTTGAGACTTTGTCATCAGGTCTAACTGATGCATTTCCAAAACTGCGCAAAAAGAAGATCTTTCTTACAGCTGCCCTGTGTTTTGTGATTTGTATACTGGATCTACCATTTACAACATCAGTAAGTATTTTCTTTTATATACATGTTTTTATGTCTAGTCCAACTCAAAACAACATAGATCCTGATCTGCTGTCACATAATGCACCATTAAATCAGGGTCTTTGTTTGTTCTACTGCTTTCTCCTAATTAGACGCATTGACCCAGATCTGTCAGTGCATTATATGTTAGCAGATCTGGATCTGTGCAGTTTGATTTGTTACTTGCAGACAAGTTATATATGGTGTCTAGATTTCAACTACATCCTCGTGGGTCGGTTGTTCTTCCCTGGGTTTTCCAGGGTTCTTCTTCCACCAGTTATACTGGCCACCATGTATAGCCTATCTTGTGCTGAAAAATGGCGTTAAACCCTAGAACAACAACAATCGACAACAACTACATCCTTACATTTTGATATCTTAATATCTGTACCTAGAGAAAGACCTTTGTTTCCCATCCATGTATAGAAAATAACAAACTTGGCTGCTTAAGGGAGGTGGCAGTTTGAAGGAGACAGAAATGTAAATATAATATAAGAATATTGAAAATCAGACACTGTCTAAATTTGAGTGCTGATTGTTCGAAGATTACTCTTACAGGAAGTTCCATTGTACATAATATTCATAGGTACTGTATATGCTTGTAAGTTGCATACAACTGCAAATAGCATAGACCCTGATTTACCATTGCATAATCTACCTGCTGATCAAGGTCTGTGTTTTTTGTTTTACTAATTAGACCTAACAAAGAACATAGATCCATATCTGCCTGCACATCATGTGATGCCAGATCTGAGTTTGTGTTGTTTGCAGTTCGATTTGATTCTTACTTGTGTATATATGGTAATAAAGAGCCTGCATATGCATGTGTAGACACCAATTGTCTCCTTATGTCTTCTTGCTCCTGTTGAATAGACACCAATTGTCTCCTTATGTCTTCATGCTTCTCTTGAATAGATACCAATTGTCTCCTTATGTTTTCTTGCTTCTCTTAAATAGACACCAATTGTCTCCTGTCTTCTTGCTCCTGTTGAATAGACACCAATTGTCTCCTTATGTCTTCATGCTTCTCTTGAATAGACACCAATTGTCTCCTGTCTTCTTGCTTCTCTTGAATAGACACCAATTGTCTCCTTCTGTCTTCTTGCTCCTGTTGAATAGACACCAATTGTCTCCTTATGTCTTCTTGCTTCTCTTGAATAGACACCAATTGTCTCCTTCTGTCTTCTTGCTCCTGTTGAATAGACACCAATTGTCTCCTTCTGTCTTCTTGCTTCTCTTGAATAGATACCAATTGTCTCATGTCTTCTTGCTTCTCTTGAATAGACACCAATTGTCTCCTTATGTCTTCTTGCTTCTCTTGAATAGACACCAATTGTCTCCTTATGTCTTCTTGCTTCTCTTGAATAGACACCAATTGTCTCCTTATGTCTTCTTGCTTCTCTTGGCACTATTTGGTCTAGATACATATTCACAATGGACCTGATTAAAAACAGTTAACACTTGTGGGAAAATGTACCCCAAATAACATCTTGTATGTGATGTGGCTCAGATAAGTTTTACCATTAAGAGATAGGGAACATAATTATACAACATAATCCATTTAGTTTTCTTTATAAAAGTTTGTTTTCTTTGTCATGAGACATACTTCTCTGCAAGAAGTATGAACTTTTTTCTCACTTTGGGTTTCATTTGTCTGCCCCAACCCTACCCTTTCGAGTAACAGAGCTGTGTAAATTCTATATTGTCATTGTTACATTCATCTTTAAGTAACAAAACTAGAGAGGTATAGAATTTTTACACTATTTGCAGATATCTAATTGAAAATGTGCTTTTCATTTCTTTGTCTTTGAGAATTTTACAGTTTTGAGGTGGACAAATTATTAGTCCCAAAACGGCACTATAATCTAGGCTTTGAGAATAATTATCTTACCTGTGAACTCTTCACAGAATCAAATAATCAGCATGCATTTGTGCACCAAGCTGCCTGCCTCCACTGCTAAATTTTGTTTTGATTAACAAGAAACTACGGCCATTTACTAGAACCACCAGCAGAGCATTTCAATGTTAAATGGAACCAAGGCTTGGATGTGCAAATTAAGTTATTAATTTAGACTGATTTCTGTTTCAGGGTGGTATATACCTGTACCAGCTTGTAGACTGGTACTTCGCAGCATTCTGTGTTCTGCTTACCTCGTTTCTAGAATGTTTCATTGTTGGCTGGATATATGGTAAGTTTTGTGGAAACATGTGCAATACATTTTACATGTATCAGAAACATTACAATGTTTATACATGTAACAGAAAAATTACAATGTTCATACTTTATTTTAGGGATTTGGCATCAGTTATGGATGTAAAAATTAAAAGATTTACAGTGTGTAGAGTTCCAAGGTAATAAAATCTGCAAAGTCAAGTTATCCACTTCTAATAGTACAGTTATGACTTGATTGGTAGGTGGCTGTGTAAAATAGGTGCTTTTCAGCTATGATTTGTTTTAATGCCCTGCCATGACTTGGGAAAGAGGACCTTTGACTGTCCAACATACCTTGGGTAAAGTTTCATTAGAAAAGCTTTCATGAACATGATATTTTGAGGTTCATATGACAATTTATGTTGATATATCTTTCCGATTATAACAATCCTATCAAACCTTGGCCACTGTAACGTATATTTCATACTTCAATAGCTTTAAGATTTCAGTCATTTAATGCAAAAGAGGAGATGATGGCACATTCCGTAAACATGTCTGTCAATGGTTTATCTAGAAATGATTTAATACTTTGATCACACACATTGTCAGTTGTTGACACGGTATTCACTAGTTCGGATGTTGAATAATGGACAGATTAGGTTAGTTTGAAATTGCTTCGTTTTGAACTGTCAAAATGAACTTGGTGCTGATGAGGCTGCCAATTTACCTGTCATATTGGCCACCTTGAAAATAGTGTTATTGGTACTTCTCATTAAACAAATGGTCACAGCGACATGGTGTTTTCACTAAAAGACATCTTGGTCCTTAATGAAAAGGTGCTGATAAGACATCCATTATGACCACCATGGCATTTGTCTTGAAACTTCTGTCTTTCTGATAAAAGACTTGTCATGTCATGTTGGTTCTAAATGAGTATGGTGATGATCAGACTGCTAACATGGTGGACATCTTAAAAATCACATCTGCTACTGGTGGGCCGAGATCGCTGAGAGGCATTCCCTTTTGCAGATCGCTCGCATCTCACCTCTGTCTAATACTGTTGACGTCATGATGATATTGACACTTCTAACTACTACTGTTGACGATATGATGATATTGACACTTCTAACTACTACTGTTGACAATATGATGATATTGACACTTCTAACTACTAATGTTGACGATATGATAATATTGACACTTCTAACTACTAATGTTGACGATATGATAATATTGACACTTCTAACTACTACTGTTGACAATATGATGATATTAACACTTCTAGCTACTACTGTTGACGATATGATGATATTGACATTTGGTTTTCACTAAAACACTTCTAACTATATAGTCATAAAACATAATGTCACTGTGGCTTTCCAAGGACTTGTGACCAGAAGGATGCAGGCTCAGATTGGTTGTTATGCTGCATCATTGGGCAAAGCACTTGCTTCTGCTTCACTTAGCGTCATGTAACCTTACCAATGTTGCTGTGCCATAAGACATTCTTTAGTGGTGAGGAAGAAATTCTGCTCCCCCTCCACCTTTTTCATTGCAAAACTTAATTCTTGGGGCCCCCAAGAATAGAAAATTTGTTTGATGTGAATTTTGTCCCCTCTCCCCTTCCCATGCAGTCATGAGGGTTGTTTAAATGGTTGCTACACCACTACCATCCTTCCAGAATGTAACTAAATCTTTTTATAGCTTCTTATTAATAAATGGCCATACCAATATTTTTTTTTTTTTTTACAACTTCTCTCTTGCAAGATATTCTGCCTGTATTAAAATGATACTGATCCAACCACTATAATGGCTGTCATGATGGCCATCCTGAAAATATTTATATAAACCAGTTTCGGTTTTATATCAAATCCTTCTTGTATGTAATTCATTCTTTATTTATCTGGTTATTGATTATTTAAAAATAAGAAATATATTACGTAGACTTTTATGTTGATATTTTTTCAAAAACATTTGAATTATGCAAGTAGGGTCTATATTTGTATACCTGACATACAAATGTTACCAAATGCTGGCTGTTGTGAACAACATTAAAGTTTTTACATGATGATTTGAGTGTTGAGACAACTAAATCTGCTTTTTCTTGCTAGATGTAAGTTAAAATATCAGGAAATTCTTTTGTAATGCCAAATATATGGTTATTTACTAAACACAGATTGCATACAGTATATGTCATAAGCACATATATACCGCACATATTATTTGCTGCTGAGTACAAGTATTTATGGGGAAAGGCTTTGGTTCTCTGTCTCTGTGTTTTGGCACAATTTTATATATATATATATATATATATATATATATATATATATATATATATATATATATATAAATATAAGCAAATATACACATGTGCTAGTATAAGATTTCAAGATTTTAGGTGAAAGATTTTGAACCATTATGGCACTGTCTGGGGTTCAAATTTATCTTTCATATTTTATTAGGTGTTTGATTTTTTAAACATGTATATTTCTTATATGTTTTATACCTACAGGTGCAGATAGATTTTCTCGGGACATCAGGATGATGTTAGGACATCCGCCTCCCGCTTACATGAGGATTTGCTGGTGCTTCATTACTCCAGTGATCATGCTGGTCTGTATATTTTTAGCACTTTCTACATTTACTCAACTTATTATGTATACCTAACTGCAAACATCATCGATTTACATATTTGCTGACATTTTGTATTGCTTTATCAGATCAAAATTTCTGTTGTTCTCTTAAACACATAGTTAGGACCTACATATTTGGAACACCCTCAATTCAGAAGTCATTCAGTGCATTTATTTACTGCAAAATTGATCTCAGTTCTTTGCTGGAAATCATGTACAGCTAAGTGTACCATCAGTGCATGTAGGTAAACCATATACTTTAGTTCGATTACAAATATACATTTCATCCTGAAAGTCATTGTCAAAATGTAATAGAAATGACCATACAAAGTCGAATATACACTGCTGACCAAGATGTTAATGTTTTAGCCCTGATCTTGATTAGCCCTGATTTACCATATTTCTTGACAGATGCCAGACTGATATTGATTAGCCCTGATTTACCACATTTCTTCACAGGTGCCAAGCTGATCTTGATTAGCCCTGATTTACCATATTTCTTGACAGGTGCCAGACTGTTATTGATTAGCCCTGATTTACCATATTTCTTGACGGGTGCCAGACTGATATTGATTAGCCCTGATTTACCATATTTCTTGACAGGTGCCCAACTGATCTTGATTTACCATATTTCTTGACAGGTGCCAGACTGATATTGTTTACCATAGTGCCTGATGTGCCAGATTAAAGTTCTTTCACTTTTGAAAGTAGTTACCAAAAACTGGCATATGTTTGATATTCAAGGTTACGTTGCAGTTAAAGAAAATACTTGAATTTCTAACTAAAGATGAACCATGTAGACATGAACTTGCCAGTGTATTATGATACAAGAGAGACCTGAGATTCCACTATTCTTGGATGGGTACATGTCAGTCATGAAGAAAATATTTTCATCTGTACCAAATTTGTTGCTATGTTGATACAACTTAATCTGAATAGATTAATTATGCAAACAACATAGACCCTGATTTGCAATCACAAGTTGTGCAAGCAGACCATGGTCAACATTGTGCTACTGATTACGCTGGACAAACTGCATAGATCCAAATCTGCTGGTGCATTATGCGATGACAGAATTCTGGGAAGAGACTTAATTGTAATGTATATAGATAGCACTGCAGTGATCACAAACCATCCTTGCAATAAAGCAAATCACTCAGACCATTCATACATCTTACTTCTGTAATATGGCAGTGTTAAGCACATTATATATTCTAGATTTCCAAAAATGTATACTAAAATATTAACTTAAGCACAAGATTTGAACTCACCTGGCCATAATATGTTTTAGCACTGAATCCATCATGTGTTGTGCCTTGTGTTTCACGCAACAGGTGCTTTTTAAAACTTACTCTCAGAAACCACTCAACCAATTTTGACCAAATTTGGTACAGAACATCCTGGCACAGTGGACTTGGTGATTTACATGCAAAAGATGCAAAATTGTCATCAGCTGTGGCCACCAAGACTAAAAACAGCAAAACCCTCCAAATTACTTTCACTTTTTGTACATATTTTGTAGACTTTTAATGCACACTGGGATTCATTTTTCTCCTACAAAATTCATTTTCAAACATGAAGAAAAAGTATATTTCAGTTTTATAATATTGTAAAGTTGTACCACCATTTTCTGGTTTTCAGTCACCAACAATTTGGTTGTCATGGTTAATCAGTTACATCAGAAAAGATCATGAAAGCACAAATTCCCAGACCTGAGACAAACAAAAAACCCAGTAAATTTGACTCGGGTTGATTTTATTTTAAAAAGATTGCAGTTTGATGCATTGTTTTGAGAATATAAGACAATTATTTAAATTTTATGGTCAGATCATATTGAATATAATTGTAGGTTAATATATTTTTGTTTTCATTTTTTAATTTAGACTACTTTCCTCCTGACCTTGTTCCAGTATGCCCCTCCAACTTATGATGGATACACATACTCTGCTAGTGCTAGAGTAATGGGCTTCATCCTTGCTTGTATACCCATAATTCCAATTCCGGTCTGTATGATCTGGGGAATTATCCATGCCAAAGGAACATTAATAGAGGTTAGTAATTTACTAGTTTCCATGGCATTATACAGATTATTTTAAGTTTTTTTAACGCTTTTATGTTTTCCTCCTTGCAGACACTGTCAGGCATGATTTGGGTTATTCTCTTTGCAAAAACTAATTTTAAAAATAATATTTTTATTAAGCCTGTCCTCTCAGATATTGTATATGATTTCTAGATATGAAGCCCAAATTATATGTTGGTAACCTTGTATTTCTACAACCAAGTCGTAAAATAAACGTTAAAAAATTTCAAAAATGATTCTTAAATATGAATAGGATAAAAATTTGACGTAAAGGATGTCATTCAAAAATATTTAATTTGGTTATTCATTGCTAAGTCATTTAAAGAGAGATGAATCTGAATGGAAATGAAATCTTTAGGTCATTCAAAAATATTCAATTTGGTTATTCATTGCTAAGTCATTTAAAGAGAGATGAATATGAATGGAAATGAAATCTTTAGGTCATTCAAAAATATTTAATTTAGCTATTCATTGCTAAGTCATTTAAAAAGAGATGAATCTGAATGGAAACGAAATCTTTAGGTCATTCAAAAATATTTAATTTGGCTATTCATTGCTAAGTCATTTAAAGAGAGATGAATCTGAATGGAAATGAAATCATTAGGTCATTCAAAAAATATTTAATTTGGTTATTCATTGCTAAGTACCATATCAGGATAAATCAACAAAAATTTAAAAAAAAGAACTAGCACAATTCTTATGACATTTTGATATTAACCATTTTGATCATTGGTTTTTAGTTAACACTGTGCCCTTGAATTGGTTTGAATAAAATGTATGCCCTTACATTGTTTTTGTGTTTTTCTTAATCAGTGCAGGCTTTGTATTATCCTCCTTTATATATAGCATTCTTGAAATTTGATTCTAATAACAAAGACGGATCATCCTATACACCTTGAGTCTGATCGATAATATGTAATTAGGTATGTGATATGAGAAACAATATGGTGACAATAACTCTTGAATTGGCATGGTTCTTTTTGTTTGAAAGAAATTGAAAGCATTTTATTTAATTCCTACTCATTAACAAGGCCAAAAAAATGTGTTTCCGCTTGGCTGACCATCTGTTTCTCATTGCAGATCCTTACACTTCTTTTCCCCATGGTAAAAAAAAAAAGAAAAACATCCTGCCGACCCTAATTTTAAAATGAGTGTAATAGGAAATGCAGCTTTCTTTGCATTACCTCAAAAATGGTGATAAAATAACATTCAAACATAATGTATTTTAGTTCAGATTTTAAAAAAAAATTATTTCACAAAAGCTGCCAAATTGGGCCATTTCATTTGAATTCATTGTTATCCATGCATTGCAGTTTTTTTATATTCAATGCATTTCACAGTAGTTTGCATCATTGCAGTTTTTTATATTCAATGCATTTCACAGTAGATTGCATCATTGCAGTTTTTTATATTCAATGCATTTCACAGTAGATTGCATCATTGCAGTTTTTTTGAGGGGCCCCGAGTGGCCGAGTGGTCTAAAGCGCTCTTCGTTATGGATCGCTGCCATCTCACCTCTGTCTGCGGCGGTTCGAGTCTAAGATTCAGCCAATGTGGGCATGTGAGAAAGCCTGCCAGTAGCTTCTCATGGGTCGTTGGTTCTTTCTGGGGTTTTCCGGGTTCTTCCTCCACCATTAATACTGGCCGCCATGTATAGCCTATCGTGCTGAAAAATGGCGTTAAACCCCACAACAACAACAACAACAGCAGTTTTTTATATTCAATGCATTTCACAGTAGATTGCATTATTGCTACACTGATAATAGTTACCACATTGTTATCACTCACTTATAAGTCATGTCCAGCTGTAAACAACGTATACCTAGATATGCCAATACATATTGTGCCAGTAGATCAGATTCTGTGTTGTTTGTTCTGCTGATTACTGTTAACAAACTATATAGACTAAGATCTGTAAGTATGTTGTGCAAGGGCAGATCTGGGTCTATGCAGTTGGCAGATGGACAACTTACAAGTGAGTATATACAGTAACACTGGTAATGTTTGTTGTTTGTCTCAGGGACTTTATATACATGGGGATAAATTTGTGATCTTTTAGTAGAGTGGATGGAAATATTCAAACCAATTTTACTGTTTGACCTTCTGTCGTCACCATAGGATAAAATGAAATCTATTTTCTCATATACATTGATACTGGTCATGAAGATGAAATCAAACAGGTAGAAAATTTCCATCCACCCTGTGAAAACCTTAGGTATTACATGCTGATGGTGAAGATGAAGCTGCTGAATGAATACATTGTTCAGTTTTGTACATTGTTATTGTTGTAGGGTTTATTGTTATTGTTGTAGGGTTTATTGTTATTGTTGTAGGGTTTAACGCCATTTTTCAGCACATGATAGGCTATACATGGTGGCCAGTATTAATGGTGGAGGAAGAACCTGGGAAAATCCCCGAAAGAACCACCGACCCACGAGAAGCTACTAGCAATCTTTCTCACATACCCACATTGGCTGAATCAGAGACTCGAACACACACAGACAGAGGTGAGATGACATTGATCCGTAACGGAGAGCGCTTTAGACCACTCAGCCACTCGGTGCCCCTTTATGCACTTTAATATAAGTATTTCTAAATAGTTTGGCAGTTAAACCATATACTATATACTGAAGTTCTTAGGTTAAATCCTTGAGGCTGGCATCTTCAAGGATTAAAGATTTCCTATCCATCATTTATGACTTTTCCTGGGAATACATGCTTCCTCCACTGTAACAACCACACATGGTTGGCATGTATGCCGTCAAAAGTACCTTCAATGTTTATTAGCATTTCTTGTCGACAGAAATGAAAGAGGTTACCAGTAATAACCTCTTAAATATATGGGGGGGGGGGGCTTTGATGGCTTTGTTGTTAGTGTTCCGGTATCATGTTGGAAAGGGAGGGGGGCATGTGTTTAGTATGCCAGCCACTAATGAGTGTGCTGCAGACAAGCTTGCCCAGACCAGTTCATATACAGGCCATATGCAAGTAACTTTTGAAGAACCACTTGCCTCATTAAAATATTCACTTGCCTGCCTAGAAGTGGTATCATCTCAAAAGTCACACAGTAGCTTCACAGTGTTAACAAGCCTGTGACCTGTGAAAGATTTAGACAGCACTATTCTAATTTTTGGAGCACTGGTATTTAATGTTGTTTCAAGCAAACAGAATAAAGTGCCTTGCTCAGAAATATAGTGTAACAGCCAACCTGAGCTGCTCTGGGTGGGCTTATTTGCAGCCCACTCATTAAGATGCTGGCACACCAGCCACAAAGCCATTAAGGTGCCCCTTCCAATTTGAGCACTGATATCAGTATGTATGTTGGATAATGCTGCAGTAACATCACGGTTTACACCACTGTCATCCTGGGATCCATCTCTGGCTTGAGGATATGCAAGAGCATGGTTCTCCAGTTAATGTTTTTCTCCACCTCAAAGACCATATTATGCAAAACATTGAGAGTACATGTACAACTAGATAGAGCTTTGTGTTTGATAAATGTAAAATAAATGAAGTTTGAACTCTGTTACTCAATATATGTTCACAGAGATTGAAGTTCCTCACAAAGCCAGAAGCAGACTGGGGTCCTAGAGTTAAGAAGTACAGAGATACCTACAGTCTTGGCGACAGTCAAGAGATGACCAGCTTCCTGGACACTGTCAAGCAGAATCTCCTTGGAACATCCAAGCATGACCAGTCATAACAATAGTTCTAATTTTAGTCACTGTAAAGCAAATGTTGTGCTACTGATTACGCTGTACAATGACATACATGTATGTGGCATTTCTAAAAAATGTTAGGTCAAATATGAGACTTTATCGAAAAAACATTTTATTATTTCCCTAAATTTTGCCTTATAGAGAGGCTATCAAAATGACATGACAGGCAATGAGAAAAGTCAATATTTTGGGGGAGAGTTCTTTAAAACTGTAATGAGTGGTTACTTTACAGAAATCTGCAGACACATGAACATGAAAATGATGGCCTTTTCCCAATAACATCTTTGATTTAATGAAATTTATTTTGACAAATTATCATACAAAGTATGTTTTGAATGAAACATCTTGAGACTATCCCACCCCATCCCTGAAACCCAATTAGAATTTTGTTTTCAAGTTTGGTCATTTTTTGTGGGGGTTTTTTGAGCACTTTTATTTTTTTCCCAAAGAATGAGGCATGATCAGTTACATCCCTTACATAACTCATTTCATCAAGATTGTATTTTTGTAATTAGCATATTTGTGACAGCTGGTGCAAAATCTTTATTCCTATGGACCATTTGTGGTGTAAAATATTCATTGTTTGGTACAAAAAGTAATTCATAATGCAGCATTCTTATATTTTTCTAATTTTTGATCAATAACATCCCTCATAAAGGCTGGACAGTTGTCATATTCCCACGCAAAAAATATCATTTCTCAGATGTCAAAACATATTGTACTTTACTTCAGATGTCAAGATATATTGTACTTTGCTTCTCTTGGTTGGTGTGCTTAGGAACTATTTTTCAGTGTATTTCAGAGTTGGAATTTTGGTTATGTACATGATAGCAGAGGTAATGGATCAGCTATGGTGCAAAGTGTTGAGTACATGACATCATGAAAGACTAACCGACAGTTAATGAGAGAAAACAGTTTGAAAGTTGCCAAATGCTACTTACACCATTTATCCCAAAATATTTCAGGCATTGTTTCTATGGAATGGGATAGCAAAAATGGACATCATCAACACAGTGATATTCCCTAGAGCATGTCCAAAAGAGCAGATTTACTTTTTTTCTTGACTTTTTACACCTACAGAAGGACCTGCAGTTTGTATTGTTGGCCGTGCAATCAGCAGTAAAGTCTCACTGATCTTTCTTCACTGAGTTAAAAACGGTGATCAGTGGTTGTCAAAAGAAGACCCCACAACTGCTGGTAATTATAATAATGGTGGTTGTGTTCAGTTATATATTAGACCCATGGACGTGGATTCTAAAGGTGATTCTGTTAATTTTACATGAAGCGTTTGTACTTTTATCAGTCTTTAATGTACTTACATAAAGATGACCTACCTTTTGAAAAGTCATGTACCACTCAGAGACAGGCCCAGATACAACATTTTATACAATTCATTATGCTTTAAACTCCATATTCAACTTACCCTTATCTTTTGCTAAATACTGACACCCAAGCAGAAAAATATACAGAAGATGCGTGTCATTTATGTATACACATGAATGTGGGGCATATATTTCCAAACTGGAACTGCCATTTTTTTAAATGTGTTCAACCAGGAAGAAAGATTCAGCTCCCCATTAATGGGTGGATTCAAGTCGGCGCAAATTTGATGTGCGCGTTTTCTTGAAAACTTTATTTCTCCATTTTTATAAATGTATCATGACTTTACATTGTGTCATGTACATGAATGATTTTTCTAAATGGAGTTCATAAGAATTTTTTATCACATAACAAAATGGGTTTTGTCAGATTATTACTTTTAGAGCCTGGGGATTTCTGTAAAGGCTGTTCCATTAAAACATACATGGGACCCACCCATAGATGCAATTTTTCTTATCATTTTAATATGAACTCTACGAAATCAAAGTACTTTGGCACTGCCTTCCCTGTGTACCATTTATGTTTTAATGGAACAGCCCGAAGCACTTGCTTGCAAACAGATCTAGTTTAGTATTACAATTTTGATGCATTGTTTAAAATTTGTGTAATAAACTTTTGATTGTCTTCAGGCTTGTTCAGACTTTATACCCACCTGTTTAACAATTTCATGAAACTTATTTATTAAATTTGGAGACAATTGAATGTTAGATCTTTGATGGTGTGTGATAAAATGCTGCCATGTAGGTAAATCTTGTAATTTTTGACATACTGAAACTTGCACGGCTGACCACTGGAGTTAAGACATTGAATTATTTCTTCTTTTCCTTTTGAAACATTATTTACCACATGTACTCACATGTAAGCCAGATCCCACTGCATAGACCACATCTGCCATTGCAAATGCACAAGCATATCTGGATCAATGCAGTTATTACCTAGTATTAGAATGAGAAACAGATACCCTAATCTGCCATTAAATAATGCACCCACAGATACGCATCTGTTTTGCAGTTGGACCCAACTTCTATGCATGTATTACAGTATAATTTATGCAGTTAGGCTCTTCAGAATAATTATTTAAATTAAAACTCAGGGTTGATTTTTATGTACCATATAAAAAAAGATGTGATCTCATTTAACGGAACAGAAAATGAAATTATTTATTTCATTTGTAAATTACCAATGCAATAATTTTTTTATGTCAGTATTTGGATCGCCCTGAGAAATGAATACACTGAATATTTAACAAGTAAAAAATATATACAAAGTTGTATTTTTAAACCATAACCATATTGTTCTGGAGCACTATGATTTTTTTGTGTAATTTTGCATAATAGAATGGGGTCATATATGTACATTTCCCTATTTATATTTGTTTAGAAATCAAGGTCTTAATTCTTGAGTAAAATTATTTTGTACGTTTTATTTTATACTACTTTTAGAAAAATGTATTTCATTAATGTCACCTGTTTTTCCACACGTGTGTAATTACTCGTTATGTGTATGATTACTTGTTAACAGGCTTGGAGATGTAGAATACATTTAATGGACTCTCCTGCATGTCTTTAGATGTGACTAATGCAGACTGGAGCCTCCGCAGCTTTTAAGTTGTTGGTTAGCATGGTGGACTTATGACCAGAAGGGTGCAGATTCAAATCCTGTCATTGGATTTGCCCAGGATGGCTTCATTGGTGTACACTTGGGCAAGGCACTTCCCTCCATTGCCTTGGCTCATAGTAACCTACATGTGTTGTTGTAGAACACCAAGCCAAACTAAATCATTACTACCTAATTATTTAAAAGAAAACTAGGATTATCATATATATGCATACTGCACAGTTCTAGATCTGTCACCGCATAACACACTGGCAGATCTGGGTGTATGCAGTTTGTTATGAGTAATCAGTATAACAAACAAGATAGACCCTGATCTGCCAGCACATTATATGACAGCAAATCAGAGTTTATGTTATTTGCTGTCAGACCTTATTTGTTTGCAAGCAATTACAGTACTTTGTCCTGCCTATCAGAAAGTGTATGCATATGTCATGGCAAGCATTTCGAGTTTCAGAAGGGGGGTGGGGGTGGAGAAGAGAGTGGGTGATTGGGAAACTTTTTCATATACCATATGTACCTGCTTTCCAAGTACAGTTCCAACTGCAAACAGTAGAGACCCTTATCTGCCATCACATAATGCACTGGTAGATCAGGATCTGTGTTGTTTATTTTACTGATAACAAACCTCAAAGACCCTGACTCTGCAGGCAAATTATGCGACTGCAGTTCTTGGTATGTGCAATTTGCAGTTGGACTAGACTTGTTAGCAAGTATATATGATATGAATAATGGTGGTTATGGATGACTGAGAAAAGCATGGGTTGCTGTGTTGCTGCAGGCTTCTAGTTTACTTTGCGCAAAGTTGAAAAAGAAGATCGCAGTCCTAATATTTGGGATTTTTTTTTTCTTTTACTTCTTTCCTGTCTCATGCTCTTCACATTCCACAGTTTACCCATTAATGTTACTTATAGATGAGGATAGATTTAGACATTGCCAAAAGTTGTAATTATTGCTTCTAGTTTGCAGCTAAAATTGGGAAAAACATTTTAATTTAGTTGCAGTAGATAAAGAGCTTTTGTTACCATTTCGTTTATTTAAATGCACAAAGATTTATGCTATGTTTTCTAGATCATTATTTCTATGAGCGTTTTATTATACAGAAGAAAAGTATACCAGTATGATTGTGATATTTTCATACGGCATTTTGGATTTTGTCATATTTTCATATATTTGTTTTTAATTGTTCAGTCAGAATGAAGTTATAGTCATTTGTTAATTTGCCTCCGTATTAATATTATTCTGTAATTAGAATAGAAGCTATTGTAAAGGATTAGTAACTTGGAACTGTCAAATCTAGAGATGTGGCATTTGTGTAAAATCTTTTATATATATATATATATATATATATATATATATATATATATGTGTGTGTGTGTGTGTGTGTGTGTAAAGAATACAAATCATATGGTAAATAACAATCCTTTCAAGTGCACCAGTGATCCAGCTCCAGCAAGTGATCATGTGTCAGGGATTAAGATAAATGCAATAAACTAGTTGAAACATAATAAAAGGTTTAATTCATTTTAGAAACAACCATGTCTGTTTTGTATTTGCCTTTGAAAAAGACTCATTGTTTGTTGTCAGTTTATTACATGCATATATATATATATATAACACAAAAGCCACATCATTTCTCTCTTGCCAGATAAGAGTACACTTGCTGAAATAAGTAATCAAGAAAATTAAACAATTTATTTCTTGTAACATGCTTTTGATTTATTAATGTATTTCTTATTAGTCTTACCTATATCAAAAGTCACCTCTATTAAGCAGCCACCTGTCCTAAATAGCCACATTGTCCATATGAAATAACTTTAATGGAAATCAACCTGTATTAAGCAGCCACCTGTCTTAAAGGTTTCATTTTCTGCTTGCCAGGTGAGACTATATTTGTATGTTTGATATCTGAAAAAATGTAAATGTCACTTCAGTAAAGAGGACAATAAAGTACACCTTTCCAAAGTGCAGAGCAAAACGGGTCAAATTTGCTAAACATTGACATTGATATTGTATCAATACACATGTAGTTATGTCTCTTGATAGGAATGTTTTAAAATATATCCATGTCATTTGATGTCAATAGAAATTCTATGTTACATCAATTTTTGGATCAGATTAGATAAGTAATGATGTGGCATATAATAAAGAAGTTGGAAATTTCACTGTTGATAGATTTTAATAAAATAAAAGGTTTATATAGCTTTCATGATCCAGATTGTACAATACTTTGTACCTGCAATTATCTTGTGTTTCAGTTTGCTAGTCAGTAAGGTACTAATTTAAAAGAATTGACATGTGCCTAATGAATATTCCCATCCACCCTAAAAAACATAATGATTTTATGCCTGTTTTGGAACATAATTGCAAAAAATACACACAAAAGCAGTGTGTAACCTTAGTTACGCATGTTTGATGCAAGCCATGGGATTGAATTAATTCAGATCTAAAAATGGCAATATGTGGACGAAAACACTTGCAACAGCCAGTTTTTGCCAATGTGAAGCGATGTTTTGACTTTAAATGGTTACAGCAGTCCTTCATGTTCAAAAATTGTTTGCTATGTTCCTGTTAAAAATGAACAGTTAACATTATCAGTTTGCAAGAAAGTTTGAGGAAGTAAATAGATGTGAAGTCTAACACAGGGATTAGGCTTCCACCATGTCGGCTGTACACTGAGTGTAATTCTTTTGGGGTAAAAAAAAGTTGTTGTTTTTTTTTGTTTGTCTTTATAATTATGAAACAATACAGATTTGGTGTCTTGTTCTAGTTGCTCTTGGTGCCAGTTAAATAGCAATAAATTTTAGAACTGACTACATGTAAATCAGCAACTGTTCATGCAACCAAACAGTATGTTCCACTGTAACCAGATATGTCTAAAAAACAATCTTGCAAATGTCATTTTGAGTGACAGTTAGCTTTTGATTTCTTCTGAGCAGCTACACCCATATTCTGTAAAGAATTACTTAAAAGGTGAGCACACGGTTATTTTCCATATTACCTGTTAAATTTGAATAAGTCTATAACATTGTGAATTTTATAATAATTGGGGTAAAGATTTTTGCCAGCATTGTTTCTGGTTATCATGGCCTGGTTGAAAATGAGAAATCAGAGATATTATAAGCTGAGATTTTTTATATTTTATCTCAGAACTTATTCCACAATAGTACATTTTTTATTTTTAGCCAAAGAGCTCCAAAATTTTGGTGCAGTATTGGAAGAAAAGATATAATTCTTGCCATAGTATTGCAGAAGATATTTAACAATTCCTCGTGTATTATAGTTGACCATTGTCTGGTTGGGCATTTTAGTTTACAGCTAGATTTGTGTATGTTTTGTTCTTTGTCCAGGAAAGACCTGTGTTGATTTTGGAATTGGTAGATCCAGGGTTAAGGTTGGTGTTTCTAAAAATAGATTTTGCCTTTGCGTTTCATTTCAAGTTGATACTTCAAGTTGTACATAACAGATTTCATTGTAGGTTTCTTAATGAATTTCCCTTAGACCAACGATTAACTCTGTCGCTTGAAGCTTACTAAGAAAAGGTTTTGCCCTTGTATTTAATTTCAAGGTGATAACTCCCAAGTAAGAAGATCGCAGAATTCAATGAAATTTAGTAAATGCATTCCCTTTAGCAACTGGAAGAACTCCTTGAAATGGGGTAAATAGTTTCAGTATGAAGATTTTGGTTGCCAAAAATAGATTTGGCCATAGCTAGGACGTTTGTTTCCCTAAGCACTAGGAAAAATTTGGCTGAGTTTGGGGTCAGTAGTTGCAAGGTCAGTATTGCTAAGGACAGATTTGACTCTTGCATTTTATATCCAGACAGTGACTTAAGTACACCATGATGCATTTGTACAGGATTTGGTAAACGTGTACCTCCCGCTCAAGTACGATCCCCTGGATTTGGCTTTTGGGTGTCATTTTGGACCAGACCTAAGATCACTTCAGCTGATTTAAATAAACCTTGGTGCATAATCCTTTATTTATTTGAAAATCAGTAGCTTAAGTTCAAAGCAAGTGTCATTAAATATCGATTTCATTTTTGCTTTCATTTCTGGACAGTTCTTGAACATTTCTGCAGCTGATTTCCTGGAATCTTGGTACAATTTTGCCTCGAAATAGAACACAGCAAATTTCAAATCAGTAGCTTGATGTTCATTGACACAAGTTAGATTTGAACATGCATTTCATTTTTGGACAAATCCATTTTGCTTATGTTGGCAGGGGATCATGTGCTGTTTGCAGTAATCTGCTTTTATGCAAAACATGGTCTTGACATATATGTAGATGTACTTGTCTGTTAGCATTGTTGTTGTAATTGTTGCCCATTTTGTTGTTACTGTAACTTTGTGCTTGTTGCTGCCGTAACTGTCAACATTTTATTTCAACAGAAGTCAGAAGCTAATTTTCTGCATTTAAATCTTTACACTAAAACTTGGACCAACATAAAACTTGTTATATTCATCTTGAGGAATACTGTTTACCATAAATTAGGTCAGAGTGACCTTTTCACGCCAATGCTTAAGTTTGTGCTTATACTGCTCTTTTTTGACGTTAGTAATAATAGTCACACTTAAGTGTATTTTGAAGATTCATATAAATTTCACAAGAAATGTGGTTGTGGTGACCCATTTCTCTGCTTAGGTTTTAAGAACATGCAGTTTGGAAAAAAGATTGCATTCTACAGAATGGTTGCATTGATAATTCTGAATTGCAGTTATTTTATGCCGAGGTACTAAAATGAGTACTATATCACCTTTCCTTCCACTCTAACCACTAATGCATTACTGAATTTCTCAAATTTTGATTTCTTATAAGAATTTCTGATTGATTTCAGGACATTTTATCACCATTACAATGCATTCGTGAATTATTTTTGTATGCGATTGACAATTACCATATATATATATTCACTTGCAAGTTGGGTCCAACAGCAAACTGCACAGACTGAGATCTGCTATCACATTGTGCCATTTGAGCTGGGTCAGTGCATTTTATTAGGAGCAATCAGAAGAACAAACAACATAGACCCTGATCTTGATTGAATGCAGCCATTATTCACATTGGTTTGGAATGGAGGAAAAAAATCCATACAAATCAGTGACGTTTGCCTTAAAAAATATGAATAAAAATGAAAATGTTTTTTTGTGTGTGTGTAAATGTAAGTTAATATTTTACCTGTGATAATACATTTCCACATCGCTCATGAAATATTTCCTTATATCATTGAATAATGGTGATATCCTCTATGCATTTCATAAAATGGGGTGAATTTATATGTATTTTGTCTGTGCATTTATTTTTCTTTTAGTTTTTGACTTTTTACAACCCATTGTGGTGTTGTTTAACATGAAACTTGCCCAATCAGTGTGTGATTTAAGATCAAAATTATGTAACTGGTATATTAACACAAAACACGCAATCAGTATGTGGTATGGCATAAAACAATCCCAGTATTAGGTTGTCTTCATTACAATGCATCCAGTCTAAGGCGACAATACTAGGTACATGACACAATTTTATGATTCTGTAGGATATTGTTATATTCAGAACTACTGTAGTTAGCATTTTTTCATTTCTTATAAGGTGTGGACATTAGTGAGTACAACTATATATGGATTTTCTTATTCTCAGTGAACCTTATTCCTTTGCCATAGGTACTTTTTGTACATTGATTACAGGTGGGAGTTAATTAGAAGTGAAATATATCGAATAAATTTAATGATATCTTTTGATAAGGCATTTTATGTTACAAAAAAGACGTATAGCACTCACCACACTAAAGAAAACCTGTTAGCGGTGTGGTGTTAGTTTGAAAAGTGGACTGTTTTATTTATTTATTATTTATATTTATTGTAGAGATTTCAGATACTGCTTACCATGTTACATGCATGTAAATAATCAATGTCATACACGTGCAAGCTTTGTAAGTGAACCTATATTGTTTGTTTAGTTATTTGTGACATGTTAATAATCCTGTCTCTCTTCATATTTCTAACATCTATTCCTTGTAAAGTATATACTTACTTATAAATCAGTTCCAGCTGCAAACAGCATATACCCTAATCTTCTGGCACATTATGGGCTAGCATATCAGGGTCTGTGTCATTTTACTGACTACTCCTAACATGTTGCATAGATCCAGATCTTCTGGCACATTATGGGCTAGCAGATCAGGGTCTGTGTCATTTTACTGACTGCTCCTAACATGTTGCATAGATCCAGATCTTCTGGCACATTATGGGCTAGCAGATCAGGGTCTGTGTCGTTTTACTGACTGCTCCTAACATATCGCATAGATCCACATCTTCTGGCACATTATGGGCTAGCATATCAGCGTTTGTGTCGTTTTACTGACTACTCCTAACATATTGCATGGATCCAGATCTTCTGGCACATTATGGGCTAGCATATCAGGGTCTGTGTCATTTTACTGACTGCTCCTAACATACTGCATAGATCCAGATCTTCTGGCACATTATGGGCTAGCATATCAGGGTCTGTGTCGTTTTACTGACTGCTCCTAACATATTGCATAGATCCAGATCTTCTGGCACATTATGGGCTAGCAGATCAGGGTCTGTGTCGTTTTACTGACTGCTCCTAACATATTGCATAGATCCAGATCTCCTGGTGCATTATGCAACAACAGATTTGGCTCTATGCAGTTTGCAGGTGGACCTGACTTATAGGCAAACATATATGGTATGTCAAAATTTGAGATCATTTTGTTTTTCTCTGAACAATGATGCTTTTTGCAGGATGACAATCTTTGACAAATAAAATGTTATTTACAGCATTATGGTATAAATTTTCTTTTATGTGTAATTTAAAGTTTCTTAACAAAACCAGTCTTTATTGTTAATGGTTGGTAAAAAGAGGGTAATATTTGCATAGTAGACAGCCAAATCAATGAAATGACCATCTATAAACACTTTAGCTGGGCCCTTTAAATGTTGGCCACCAAGTCAGAAAAATAAATCACTGATAAACAGACAATGAACATGAAATACGGGATAATGCCAATACAAACACGTTAAAATGTTCGTAATAAAATCTCTGGTTCATAAGTGTTTTGCTTAACTTATTGTACATCAGTTTCTTTCCCATCACTTTGTTCAACCTCATTCTCTTCTAGTGGCATCAGTAGTATGGATGTGCTGGTGAGAGCTTACTTGACCAATGTAAGCCCAACAGTCATTTTAAAAAAAATTTTATTAACCTTTTAAAAACATTTTTAGAACACCAAAATGTAAAATATTTAAAAAAAATCATTCCAAAAATCATTGGATAATAGTTGTATGTTGGCATCATCTTTGACAGTGACGTAAAGAACCACTTGTATTTAAAACAATAAAATCTCCCCTCCAAAGCATTGGGCTCATAGTAGACATTGTTCTGACTTGCAGAACACTAACTTTAATTGTAAGCACAACATAAACAATGGCCCAGTGTTGGTAAATCTATTATGAGTTACTTCCCTTTTTAGTATAAATCTTGCCAATTCTAAGTCATCTATGAGTTTTTTCCTCCAACATGAAAAAAGTTGAACAATCAAAATCTATAAGGTATTTATTAGCATCTACTTTGGATAAAATATTGCAAGAAAGGGCTTTGTCCTTTTAAAGATATTTAACAACACTGTTTTTAAATGACCCACACACCATTTGAATATTAATAAAACAGTTCATTTATTTAAGGAAACATTGAATAGTTGTTAACAGTTATGTATGAGCATGGCCTTCAGTCACAGGAAGGATGACATCAGATTGGTTCCCAGGGATGTTTAATAACTAAAAAAGTTTCACATTTCTTGGAATTTTAATGATGACATCAGATTGGTTCCCAGGGATGTTTAATAACTAGAGAACAGTTTCACATTTCATGGAATTTTAATGATGACATAAGACTGGTTCCCAGGGATGTTTAATAACTAGATAACAGTTTCACGGAATTTTAATGATTCGGTGACGTCATAGCTGATTGATATTAGAAACATGTGGCAATAACCTTCTCAATTCACCATAAGATTCATGAATCCTATCCCTTCAGGGATGTCACCTTGGAATTGATGGATTAGAGAGCATATAGGCTTTTACTAACATCTATGATGTCAAAGGTTAATTTTTTAAATACATGTGTAAATAGGGACACATTAAATTTTTTCTTAAATAAAAATAGTGAAACATGGATTTAAATTTTCCTTAACTAAAAAGACAAATGATTTCTATTATTGATGAACCAATAACAAAACAAGAAAAAATTACAAAAACAAGAAAAAATTACAAAAACAAGAAAAAATAACAAAACAAGAAAAAAGTACATCCACATTTTGACAATGAAAAGACCTGAGACATAACATTTAAATGAGTATAAATTTTATGGTGGTAACAGTAAAGATCTGTATGAATTTTTGTATGACACTTAGCTATAAAGATCATTGTTAACAAATTCAGACAATATGGTTTAATGAAGGTACATGTATAATTGGACTTTATGGTTTGACATGTGAATGAACCCATCCATAAGGGAAGAGCAAACATTGTTGAAGCAATATATATATATAATGTTACTGAACATTTATTTAACAGATTGTTGAATAGGTAATAGTGTACTTGTACACAGATTTGCCTGAATTGGTAAAGATAAAAAAAGGTCTGCATATACATGAGAAATAGTGACTTGAGGTTTCTTTATGATTTTGAAAACGTGTGAAATACAAGTTATCATGCTGATAGACAATCAGAAATATAATTTAGATATACATAGTCACTGGTTTAAACCAGATACGGTAAGGGTTCAGGAAATTAAACATTAAAAATGACTATAATATCTGTAAATATGTATGAAATATTGGATGGAGGGTTGAGAAAATATTCTTCAGAATATCTGAAATATAAACATGTCATGTTGATGGTCCTAATGACTACAAAGATGGAAGATACCACTAGTTTTTCTAAATTTTTATCCTCACAGATAAACATATTCTGTAATAAAAATGCTTTTCTTTTTTCAATACACAACAAAAATTATTAGAAGAAAAATGGCTGTTACAATGCTGGACATATACTAGGGAACAATTCAGATGAAACAGTCACATTAGAGTCTGTAATTTTACCTAAGTACCGAAAAAGCTAAGTTAACTTTGCCTTGACAGCTCCAGTAGCCTAGTGGTTAGAGCATCAGCCTCGGATGCAGTAGATCGAGGATTCGAACCCCAGCAGAGTCATACCAAAGACTTATAAATATGGTACTAACAGCTCCTCACTAGGCACTCAACATTAAAAGGTTAGTGTTAGGACTGGTTGGCCTGGTGGCTGGATAATGTGACTGGTGGGACATGATGCTACATGCCTGCAACATGATGCCCCAGTGTGAGACATCACTATAAACTTGTCACTGCAGATGTGGCGAGATAAATTAAATTTTTTTAAAACAATGTTAACAATCCAAATCTCACACACACACTCTCACTTTGCCTTTCATTAATTTCATTCTGTTCCCACCCCCATGTATTTTAATACAATGCATTATTAATCAGAAATTTCTTGACTTTTGTATCAAATTTTGTTTCAAAAAGAAAGATGCAATGCTATAACAAGAAGTTTGTGCTCTGCAGTCAATTTTGCTGTTTATTTAATTATCAAAAATGAAAGAAATTTTACATGGTCCTTAAAAGAGTGAAAGGTTTAATATTTGTAACCCAATTAGAAGCAAATTATGACTCTTTGGAAATAGCAGTCCCCAGTTGTAATAAAATTATGACTCGTTGGAAATATGTCCTCATTTGTAATAAAATTATGACTCATTGGAAATACGTCTCCATTTGTAATAAAATTATGAGTCATTGGAAATATCAGTCCCCAATACTGCTTTTTGTTGTTATAAGGTTTAACACCATTTTTCAGCACAAGATAGGCTATACATGGTGGCCAGTATAAATGGTGGAGGGAAAACCCCAGAAAGAACCACCAACCCATGAGAAGCTACTGGCAAGCTTTCTTACATACATATGCCAAGCCCGAGACTCGAACCCACTCAGACAGAGGTGAGATGGCAGTGATCTGTAACGGTGAGGGCTTTGGACCCCTCTGCCACTTGGGGGCCCATTCAATATTGCATAATTATTTATTATCTGTAGGTATTATGACCAATGTGTGAATGCACACTAACATCACTCTAATATTCAGAAATGGAATAAGATACCAATTAACCATCGACTTGTTCATGTGCATGTGTGATTACTGTGAACCTGGAGCATATCGTCTGCGAACACAATGAAACACCTGGAAAAGGGTAAGATATTGGCAAAATCCACCACACCTTTAGATCCAGACATTCTTGTGAGTCAACTAATGGTCAGTTTGACCATTGTTACGATTATGTCTTTAAGTACCAAGTTTCATTAAATCAACAATAATTTCATTCTCTAAGTTAAGATTCAAAAGGAACTCACAGTATTGTGAATTAAATCCTAAAATAGTGCTTTAGTCCAAACAGTCAACAAGCACTTTGTAATTCCAGTGAATAATTTAAATATTCATCTCCAATTACATCTAAACGTAACTAATAGTTATGACACAAAGACTGATATTAAAATATGGGTGAATAATTTTTGTTTATCTGAACCTTATGTAAAAACCTAAGACACCATCAACATGTTTACTAACATTACCTTAAAGTACAACACAACCATGAACAAAAGTTGGCTATCGAAACATTTGTTCACAAATGACCATTGGCTTAAATTACAGATTACAATCATGGATACAAGTTTTGTGCACAGTATAGATGTACATAACACCTTGTTAAATTCTACTACTATAAAGTGCAAGTAGATGTGGCAGTGTTGGATTTCAACAGGGCCTTCAGTAGAGTTCCTCATAAATTACTATCCAAATTGGATAACTATGGCATTAGTGGGGACAGATCTCTTGATTAGTTCTATCCTTTTAAACCAATAATAAAGAGCTGCCATTTAAGGAGAAGTCTCCCCATCCATAGAGGTTGAATCAGCTTTTTTACAAGGAACAGTGCAGCATAATTAATTTTCCTCTGCCACATAAATGACCTACAGGTGTGTGAACTCAGTCTCACTATTTGATTATTCTCCAATGACTATCTTCACCATAGACCAATCAATTCTTTTTAACACTATGTTCAACTTGAACATGATCTAACTTCTCTCAAAAAATGGGCTGAGAGACTGGATTATGCAATTTCATGCAACTCCAGACTAAGATGAAGATAGGTAAACTTTATGTGATCTTGGAAAGTGTAGAAGAAAACTCCTACCTTTGTCTAAACATTAACAATGCCCTGAAATGAACACTACACATTAAGAAGACTGTAAAAAAGTCAACATCACACTGGGTTTCCTCTGCAGAAACATGAAATCCTGACTACTTAATAGATACTGCATGCAAATACCTAGTATGCATGGTTGTGGAATAACTGTTCGTTTCTTACGAACATATAGTGTTTGCAACTGTGCAATACAGTATATCTAAAGCCTGTATCGGATTTCTAAAGCTATATTTTTGTACAGTATTGACATTTTCAAGTTTTCTTTCAGAGTATCTGCAACTGCGGCTGTATCAGACCCACAATTTGAGATTTTGAACAAATATGGCAAACTAATGTCAAATTTCTAATTAAAAGTTGATGCATCAAGATGTAAATAGGCTGGACTGACCAGTTCTTGTGCATGCATTCAGATGTCATCAAACTCTCATTGTCTTTGTACAGAACCATGAGTTATAACTGAGTCACTTTAAAGCCTATAACTTTTGCTTTGGTGCTCATTCAGTTCAGTACAGTTCCTTGTCGCTGGATGGGTGCTCATTCAGTTCAGTACAGTTCCCTGTCTCTGGATGGGTGCTCATTCAGTTCAGTACAGTTCCCTGTCGCTGGATGGGTGCTCATTCATTTCAGTACAGTTCCCTGTCTCTAGAAGGGTGCTCATTCAGTTCAGTACAGTTCTTGTCTCTGGATGGGTGCTCATTCAGTTCAGTACAGTTTCCTGTCTCTGGATGGGTGCTGATTCAGTTCAGTACAGTTCCCTGTCTCTGGATGGGTGCTCATACAGTTCAGTACAGCTCCCTGTCTCTGGATGGGTACTCATTCAGTTCAGTACAGTTCCCTGTCTCTGGATGGGTGCTCATTCAGCTCAGTACAGTTCCCTGTCTCTGGATGGGTGCTTGTGAATTTGACTGCTGAGACTTTTCAGACAAATTACCAGAAAAGAAATACCATTTTCTTCCTCTGAGTTACTGTGACTGTAACAGCAACCCTGACTGGTATTTTAACAAGAGAAGAAGAAAAAAAAAAACATCAAAATTTCATACTCTTTAAGAACACGATCATGCAGCAGTCCTGATGGACTTTCATTATAAAAGTCTTTCGTGATATTTTGAGTATCTAATGTATGAAATACAATGTATACCAGTTCTATTCTTCACTAAAATGTTCAAATATATCTAATGTATTAAATACAATGTATACCAGTTCTATTCTTCACTAAAATGTTCAAATATATCTAATGTATTAAATACAATGTATACCAGTTCTATTCTTCACTAAAATGTTCAAATATATCTAATGTATTAAATACAATGTATACCAGTTCTGTTCTTCACTAAAATGTTCAAATATATCTGAGAATCTTGTTCAGGACATCATAAAACATTTCAACCTTGAAACACTTGGAGATCTACTGGACTTTTACGGCATGAAGAATACATCTGGTGTTGCATGCCATTTTTAATGAATTGAGGAACGTATGCATTAAAAATTACAAGCTTGACCCATCACAGTACACCTGGTTTAGCTCATGCATAAGTTCCATAATCTCTGGTGTGAAACTTGAATTGTTGATAGATTATGACATATCCATGACTAAAATAAGAAATGGAACACAGATATGCCAAAGTAAATCACTATTAAGTCAATCATGGTAAGATAAACAAATCATGGTGACTACAAAAAGTTAATGTCAAGGTTATTCACTATATACATACATTCAAACAATCTTTATTAATGGGTCATATGTGAATACAAGGTAAATATTTTTAGCTGGACAACTAATAAACAAATCATAATGGTACTGATTGCATATTAGAAACTCACTCCAAAATGTAATGATGATAAACTATCCAGTAGCTCTGGAAAAAACTGTACCAAGCAAAAATGAATTATCAGAGCTGCAGACCAAGCTGACAAATGATTACAAAGACACGAAACCTACAATACCGAAACTACTGTGTACAATGAAAAACAAAAACATGTATATCCTTCACAATAGAAGCTTAAAAGCTTATGTGCAATTAGGTATTAATTAGTTTGTTTTATCAACAACTGTCAGAGCTTGTGCAATTTGTTAAAAGTGATGAATAGGAAAACAATATGGACCCTTCTGCTGATGCATTATATCACATCAGATCAGGATCTGCACTCTTTACATCAGGGTCTGCACTCTTTACATCAGGATCTGCACTCTTTACATCAGGGTCTGCACTCTCTACATCAGGGTCTGCACTCTTTACATCAGGATCTGCACTCTTTACATCAGGGTCTGCACTCATTACATCAGGGTCTGCACTCTTTACATCAGGGTCTGCACTCTCTACATCAGGGTCTGCACTCTTTACATCAGGGTCTGCACTCATTACATCAGGGTCTGCACTCTTTACATCAGGATCTGCACTCTTTACATCAGGATCTGCACTCTTTACATCAGGGTCTGCACTCTTTACATCAGGATTTGCACTCTTTACATCAGGATCTGCACTCTTTACATCAGGATCTGCACTCTTTACATCAGGGTCTGCACTCTCTACATCAGGGTCTGCACTCTTTACATCAGGATCTGCACTCTTTACATCAGGGTCTGCACTCTTTACATCAGGGTCTGCTCTCTTTACATCAGGATCTGCACTCTTTACATCAGGGTCTGCACTCTTTACATCAGGATTTGCACTCTTTACATCAGGATCTGCACTCTTTACATCAGGGTCTGCACTCTTTACATCAGGGTCTGCATTTTTTACATCAGGATTTGCACTCTTTACATCAGGATCTGCACTCTTTACATCTTGTATAGACTTACAAGTAAGTAATTACAGTACATCCTTTAAAATGATTCATACAGTGTGAAAAAGGGGATGAGTATATATGACGATCAGTAGGTATTAGTGATGCATATTACTGTAACATATGGCAAATATTCCTATCCTATATATTAAGAAATTCACCCAAAATATTCCAATATACCAAGACTTCACCCAAATATTTCTACATAACGTTCTTTAGCAAGCTATAAATATTGTATGATGTCATATACTCACGAGCCATTGCACCACTGACCATATTGTTTTCAGACAAACATTTATACAGCATTTAGTAAACTTTGTTGTTTTCATCATTATCTAAGCAATAACTTTTGTGTATTGTCCAAGTGGGACTTCTAAATAATGGTTGTGAAACAGTTGTTATGGAAATTGGACTGACTATTCCTGCTTCTATGATTTGTATTACCCTGCAAAGATATATAAGGATAGATAATAATAATGATAATAATAATAATAATAATAATTATCATTGTTATTTTTATAATTTGATGTTTGTATGATGCAGTTGTAAATATCTGGAAGTGAATTACAAGAATAAAGTACATTTTAATAATAAAAATTGTTTAACCTTGCCCATTTTGAATTCAGTAAAATAAACTAGCCATTTCAAATTTGATCTTAAACACCCCATATGATACCCCTCAGATAAATCCCGATTTTAAAAATACACTATAAAATGTTTTCCCCATGTTTGGAAACAAGGTATTTAATCATTTAATTCCCATTATGTTACAGAAATGATACAGCTATTCAAGGGCCTGGACTTAAGTTCACATATCCATTTTTACCATCCACTTAAAAAACCCAACTAAACAATAATATGATGATTGAAATCAGGGTGGGTGCAGGGTGTCGGGAGTCCAGCAGGGTGCACACGTCATTTCATAACCAGGATGTTTCATACCCAGCATTTCTACACATGCTATTGTATTTTACATTAACATATATATATATATATATATATATATATATATATATATATATATATATATATATATATATATATATATATATATATGCATACAAAGCAAATAAATAGGTTATCTCTTTAGATTTTTGTCATGTGAAGTATTTTATTACAAATAAAACTTTTTCCCCAAAAAAGTCTCACCTTTAAGATCTGCTTTAATTTCTTCATCAAGGTTCACTGTTTATAAGCATAAGCAAAGAGTTAAGAGCAGTGACCTTTCAAATCTCATTTCAGGTGAAATACTGGTCATACTTCAGTGTATATGTTCCCAGTAATGGCGGAGGGGGGAAACAGCTGAAAAGCCTAGACGGATTAACAATTTTTTTCCGATGTCTATGCTAGTGCTTTCAAGATTAACATAAATACTGAAAATCAAGGAAGATAACTGTAAACTCCATAGTTACACACTCGTACATACTCACTTGTTAGGTTATAATGACTTTGATCACAAATAGGAAAATCATGAATAAAGAGGAAAGGATGTGGAAGAGATGTAAAAGAAAACCTCTTCTCTTTTATAAGATGTTCCTTAATCTAACAGTTAGGATTAGATAGCTACTCAGAATAATAATAATAATAATAATACTTTATTGTACAACCCATTCAGCAAAATATTAGCTACTCTCCCAAGATGGAGTGAGGAATATATAACCCTCCACTGCCTAATGTCCTGATCTGATAGTTCCAGTCTTTATCTAGTAAATGAAAATGTGATCTTAAGGCTGTATCCATCAACATTTATTTCGTACACTTTGAACATTCTCTCCAAGAATGCTGAAACAATTCTGACCAAACTTTATGGAAATATTTCCTACTGCATGTTCTACATGTTTGTGTGTGACTTCTCTAGCAACCATCTGACTTCCTTAACTAATCTCCTGGTTATAAAATATTCGACATGTTTGTGTGTGACTTCTCTAGCAACCATCTGACTTCCTTAACTAATCTCCTGGTTATAAAATATTCGACATGTTTGTGTGTGACTTCTCTAGCAACCGTCCGACTTCCTTAACTAATCTCCTGGATATAAAGTATTCTACATGCTTGTGTGTGACTTCTCTAGCAACCATCTGACTTCCTTAACTAATCTCCTGGTTATAAAATATTCTACATGTTTGTGTGTGACTTCTCTAGCAACCGTCTGACTTCCTTAACTAATCTCCTGGTTATAAAATATTCGACATGTTTGTGTGTGACTTCTCTAGCAACCATCTGACTTCCTTAACTAATCTCCTGGTTATAAAATATTCTGCACATGTACACAATATTTAAAAAAGATAATGTACTTGTGAACTGATATCATAAAATATTTCACTGACTAATGTAGATGTATAAAATCAGATGGTAAACTGACTGGACAGAAATATTACATGGTTTGGTTGCTTTGATCACTGCATGACTGTCAGGATGTTTAGTACTGGAGGTTGATCTGGTATATGTAATGACATTTCAGTGCATTAGTTCTTGGTTTGGGTAGTTTTAAACTTAGGTTTGATGTTGATCTTAGATTACATACAGGTTTTATTGCTAGTTTGACCAAGAATATCACTCAAGTTAAATTATGAAGGGCTTTATAAACCATAAATAAATATATCAGAAGATGGCATCAGTAGATCAACATCTAGTACAATTCTAGCTGAATTATTTTCAGGTTTAATTAAACAATGTATGTGTGCATGAACCCCAAGTGGTGCAACTGCAGTCCATATCAGGTACTGTACAAGTTGAATAGAACAGCTTCCTTGCATGAACTGGTAGATATTTCTTGAGGATGTTTAGTATGTTAGTTTGGAAAGCTATAACATTCCATATGATGATCTGAAGTTAGTTTTTGAAAAAGATGGTAAACATATATTTTCCTGTAATGCAAGTTTCACCAAACCAAATCTACAATGATAGAGAGCTTAAGTTTCTATGAAATTTGATGCAAATGATTTTTTCAATGGATGAGAAAATACTTATATGTTCTGAATGGAAAAGAGATCACATTTCAGTAATAAAACCAAATTTCAATGAATGACTTGTAATTTAATGCCAAATAATTTTAAACACTGAATCTCCACTCTTTTATTAAAAGTTCTCTCAATCTAAAGTACCACAATGTTATTTCCATTCCTTCAAAATAAATATACAGATGTTTTTGGTTGAAATAAGATCTGTCCCATTATAGATGTAGAGTGGGTTAAATATTCAATAAATATTTATCTACAAAAAATATAGAGACATGACCAAAGCACACATTTTGCTGAGGGATTAAATTCAAAAAAAGAGTAGTAACTTTGACATTGCAAAAAAAATAAAGTGATATAAGCAGATGTGTGAAACGTAACTTCATGTTAAACACAAATGTCCTTTGAGCCAACTGCTGAATACAACCAATAGTCATTGTTAGGGAAGATGACAAAGGTGTACAGATTGTCTCCATTGTGATAGAAGCTATGCTCTCTTTGTCCCCAGGAAACAGGACTGTCCATGAAACCATGCACTGTCAGGCTGGCCCATGGCAAGTTCATCTTTTGTACAATTTGCCTAAGAAATAAATAAATTTGAGGTCAGTAATTAAAACAATGTTTATTATTACAAGTCCAGGTGTGGTTCTTAACAACAGTCTGAATTAAACTGGAAACTAAGATTTTATTTATTGGCATTAACAAATATAGAACAATATTTTTCACTGAGTAACAGAAATATCACCTGGAATACTAAGACAATGAGAATGTTCTTCGTATTACAAACAACAAAATTACTTCAAATGCATCCAAGGTTAATTTTCCTTAAAATGGAAACCAAATTTTTGTCTAAAAAATCAAAACCTGATGAGTCACAAGGCTCCAATAGGATAAGACACAGATTCCCCTCTTTGCCAAAAAAATGAAACCTGCCTTTAACAGCTGGCAACATCATATAAAGGACACATAGATTCTTCTTTGTATATCATCAATTTAACTTGTATATAAAGGACATCATTCTAATGGGACCACTTGGTGTGCATTTCTTTGGTCTTCTACAGACAGTTATTATTGTATTGTCTTCAGTCTGCATATTGATTAAAATCTACATACACATTCATTACAACTGTCAATCTTTACAAATAACCAACATTTATTCATTTTCTTTTGAATGAAATATTTCATGGAATTTAAAAAAAAAAAAAAAAAAATAGCGCATCTTGCAGGCACTGTCCTTAAAACATAAAAATGCTTTTTGAGTGCAGTGGTACATTACCATAGAATATTAATGCTGTATTGTATGACCAAAATTAATGTATTATGAATTCAACTGCTTTTCATATGTAAACATAATGACCACATGCAAAAGCTTTTATTCAGTTGTTAACAGTGGATGTTCCAAGTTGATTTCTTTTAATACATATATATGCTATTTATCTATTTATAGTTCAAATTATTGAATAATCACATAGCTACTAATAATACAATTTCAGGCTAGTAACTAACATCCCCTTACCTCAGTTTGGTCAGTACATCTTTTATTGAATTGCAAGTAAGCATTCCCTTGCAGACACAGGTCACACACCTGTCTTTCAGGCTAGTAACTAACATCCCCTTACCTCAGTTTGGTCAGTACATCTTTTATTGAATTGCAAGTAAGCATTCCTTTGTAGACACAGGTCATACACCTGTCTTTCAGGCTAGTAACTAACATCCCCTTACCTCAGTTTGGTCAGTACATCTTTTATTGAATTGCAAGTAAGCATTCCTTTGCAGACACAGGTCACACACCTGTCTTTCTGGCTAGTAACTAACATCCCCTTACCTCAGTTGGGTCAGTACATCTTTTATTGAATTGCAAGTAAGCATTCCTTTGCAGACACAGGTCACACACCTGTCTTTCTGGCTAGTAACTAACATCCCCTTACCTCAGTTTGGTCAGTACATCTTTTATTGAATTGCAAGTAAGCATTCCTTTGCAGACACAGGTCACACACCTGTCTTTCAGGCTAGTAACTAACATCCCCTTACCTCAGTTTGGTCAGTACATCTTTTATTGAATTGCAAGTAAGCATTCCTTTGCAGACACAGGTCACACACCTGTCTTTCTGGCTAGTAACTAACATCCCCTTACCTCAGTTTGGTCAGTACATCTTTTATTGAATTGCAAGTAAGCATTCCTTTGCAGACACAGGTCACACACCTGTCTTTCAGGCTAGTAACTAACATCCCCTTACCTCAGTTGGGTCAGTACATCTTTTATTGAATTGCAAGTAAGCATTCCTTTGCAGACACAGGTCACACACCTGTCTTTCTGTTCTTTGGGAGAGGGACAGGTGTAGGAGGAGGTGTAACTGTCCACAGATGTTGCACTCCTGCAATTGACATTCAAACACTTACATCAGTTTTCATAAGTATTGACTTGAAATATTTGTTATGGTGGTAGTTGCTAAATATATGCCTACAACATGACCAACAATCTGTCTCATGCAATGCTATGCTGATAGAACCATGAAAAAGACTGTCAACTTATATTGAATAGGAATACAAATCATATGATGAGTTTCCCAATAAACAGAACTGTCTTACCCTGAAAAAAATTAAAAAATCTGAGACTAGAAGGAATGACACATATATGATGGAACAGGCATATCTAGGTCTATGCAGTTTGTTAGGAGTGACCAGTAAAATGAACCAGATAGACTCCGACATGTTGGTACATGATGAAATGGCACATGAGGTTATATGCAGTTTATTAGGAGTAATCAATAGAGCAAACAACATGGACCCTGATCTGCTGGCACATTATACAACAAAAGATCAGTGTTTGTTTCTTTTGCAGTTAGACCTGATTTATAAGTGTGTCTGTCTGTCTGTCTATGTCTGATGTCTGTCTGTCTGTGTCTGATGCACTCCATGCATATACTGTGTGTCTGTCTGTCTGTCTATGTCTGATGTGTGTCTGTCTGTCTGTCTGTGTCTGACGCACTCCATGCATATACTGTCAGATATGGCTTACCTTTTTAAGAAATATGGTAAGAAAGAAAACAACATGAAGATTAGAATTATATTTTTATTTATAAAACATTATTATTTTACATAATTTGGTCATTCCCACTATATTGCAGTTCAGAACATAAGCAAGTTTTGCTATGCCATGGTTTGAGTACACAATGCCATTCTCATTATACTGTGGTTTGAGTACACAATGCCATTCTCATTACACTGTGGTTTGAGTACATAATGCCATTCTCATTACAATGTGGTTTGAGTACACAATGCCATTCTCATTATACTGTGGTTTGAGTACACAATGCCATTCTCATTATACTGTGGTTTGAGTACACAATGCCATTCTCATTACACTGTGGTTTGAGTACACAATGCCATTCTCATTACACTGTGGTTTGAGTACACAATGCCATTCTCATTACACTGTGGTTTGAGTACACAATGCCATTCTCATTACACTGGTTTGAGTACACAATGCCATTCTCATTATACTGTGGTTTGAGTACACAATGACATTCTCATTACACTGACTGTGGTTTGAGTACACAATGCCATTCTTTCTCATTATACTGTGGTTTGAGTACACAATGCCATTCTCATTATACTGTGGTTTGAGTACACAATGCCATTTTCATTATACTGTGGTCTGAGGACACAATGCCATTCTCATTATACTGTGGTTTGAGTACACAACATTATTCTCATTATACTGTGATTTGAGTACACAATGCCATTCTCATTATACTGTGGTTTGAGTACACAATGCCATTCTCATTATACTGTGGTTTGAGTACACAATGTCATTCTCATTATACTGTGATTTGAGTACAGAATGTCATTCTCATTACACTGTGGTTTGAGTACACAATGCCATTCTCATTATACTGTGGTCTGAGTACACAATGCCATTCTCATTATAATAATAATAATGAGGACTTTGTATAGCACCTAATCTTTAGAAGCTCTAAGAGCTTTACAACATTAGACAACCTCTGTAACATAAAAAACATATATAATGATATGATTACAAAAAACAAACACCATGAAATTAGAAAACATAAAAAACATGCTGAAAATATTTTAGTTAGGAAACATTATTAGGTCTTTGAGTTTGTTCTTGCAGTCGAAATAAGTGTTTTAAGAGCACTCTGTGTCTTTGTGTCTAAGTTCAGTGGGCAATTCATTCCACATTGCTGGGCCCTGGTATGCAAAAAAACATCCATATGACTTTGTTTTCATAGTGGGAATAATGAGTATACGATTGTCAGAAGAGGAGTGTAAGTATCTTGCTGGTGTGTACACATGGGTGAGGTCGGATAGGTATGTTGGACTGGAGTCCGTCAGTGAAACGTAGCACAGAGAACAAATTTTGTGTTTGATTCTGGATTGAATGGATAGCCAGTGTAGGGTACAGAGCAGAGGGGAGGTGTGCTCTGATCGTGGTACTCTAATTATGATCCAAGCAGCTGTGTTTTGAACTTTTTGAAGTTTCTGGAGTAGATATTGAGATGAACCAGACAGAATTGAGTTACAATAGTCCAGTCTTGAAAGTACTAATGGACACACAAGTGTTTTAGTGGCATCCACTGAAAGATATTTGTGAATGGAGCTGATGCGTCTCAGCTCAAGATATGTAGCCTTGCATATGTCCATGACATGTTGGTGCAATGTGAGAGTACTGTCCAGAGTAACACCTAGGTTTCATACGGACTGTGTGATTTTAATGTTGGTGTTGCTGATATCTATTGTTTGAGGTAAAGGATGTGAATGAGAAAGTCTTTGTGTTGTGATCAGAATGGCCTCAGTTTTATCATCATTCATCTGCAGCCTGTTACATGTCATCCATGATTTCACATCAGAAATGCACCTCTCTACACCTTATATGGTAGCATCAACTTCAGTTGGGTGGCTACATTTGTATATTTGAGTGTCATCAGCGTAAAATTGGTGAGACACTGGATGATGATCGATGACACCTGAGAGCGGCTGAGTGTATAGAATGAAGAGAAAAGGTCCAAGAACAGACCCCTGTGGAACACCACAAGATAGTTTAACTGGGCTGGAGTATATTCCATTTGCAGACACAATTTATGTCCTGTTGACCAAGTAGGATTTGAATCACAGTAAGGCTGTATCATGAATGCCAAATACATGCTGGAGATGGTGAAGTAATGAATCATGGTCTATTGTGTCCAATGCTGCAGACAAATCAAGGAGGGTGAGGACTGTAATCTTTCCGTTATCCAAAGCAGAGAGAATGTCATTAACTACTTTTAGAAGAGTAGTTTCAGTACTGTGGCAAGGGCGATATGCAGACTGTACATTGCTAAAAAGACTGTTTGAATTCAGATGAGATACTTGAATGGGAGATTAGAAACTGGGCGGTAGTTCTTTAAATTGTTATGGTCTAGTGTTGGTTTCTTCAGTAGAGGCTTTACAATGGCAGTTTTGAAAAATAACAGGAATTCCCCGGATGAGAGAGAGGTATTAATAACATCAGTTAATGAAGGCAATACTGGATCTAAGCACTCAAGCAGAAGTGAAGTTGGCATTGGATCAAGTTCACATGACTTTTTGTGAACTTTTCATCAAGATTTTACGTACGAAATCTATAGAGACAGGTTCAGATGCTGCTAATGGTTGCCGCTCAAATTGTGTATCCCAACTGTATGGTGATGACGAGTGAATTGAAATTGTGGTGTCAAGCTTATCTCTAATGGCATGTACTTTGTCACAGAAGAAATTTGCAAACATGTCTGGAAGGTTGACTGGAGAGAAGGTAGTTGGAAGTGGTGTAGATTTGTTCTTTGACATTAGCTTGTTAGTAATCTCGAAGAGCTCTTTGCAGCTGGAACTTTCCATGATCTTAGTAGTGCAGTGGGCTGATTTCACTGCATGGACTATATTTGTGACATTCTTCTTAGTGGCTTCATAGATTTGCTTATGAATATTGAGTCTGGTGGAAAGCCAAAGCCTCTCAGCTTTAAAGCGGTCTCTTTTAGTAGTGTGAAGCTGGTCCCTAACACTGCTATACCATGGAGAACACTTTTGAATTGATACTCTGCACTTGGTAGCTGGGGCATGTTTGTTGAGCAATGAATGCAGGCAGTTATCGAGTTGTTCTGCTGTAGTAGGTAAGCAAGTTGTTAGGTTTGCTTGGATGTCGTACATTAGTTTGGTTCTTTTTATCATACTGAGGTTTCTCTTAGTAGCAGATAAAGGTGGAGGGTTAGGGACTGATACGTCAAGATGGCATATAATGCAGAGGTGATCTGATGCAAGTTCATGGGATACCAGGGAGGACCTTAGAATGTTATCATCAGGTCTATGAAGAATCCAGTCTAAAATGTGACCATGTTTATGGGTGGGTTGGTTAACTGACTGCTTGAGGTTGAAAACATTAATGGAATCTAGGAGTTTTGATGTGCTTGGGTTTCCAGGACAGTGAAAGTTAAAGTTGAAATCTCCAAGAATAATCAGGTTGCCACTTATTGAATTTCCATAGTCCAGGAGATTCGGAAACTGCTCCAAAAAGAGAGATTCAGTCAGCATTTTTCCTACTAGGAGGAGGGTGGTATAGGCAGAAAAAATGGACTAACCTTTGCTTCAGTGTGAGTGTGGTTTGGACTAGTTTGATCATGGAGTTCTTTGTGATGACAGCAATTCCACCTCCGCGAGAGTGGTGGGGGAATGACTTGATGGAGTAACCAGTGGGTGTTAGTTCCACGCACTTGGGCTCATCGCCTGATTTTTTTAGCCATTTTTTCTGTCAGGAAAAAGACGCAGATATTCTGGTCGTTGATAAAATTAACTATTTCAGTGCGCTTTTCCGGTGGTCCTACTGATTTGGCATTGAATAATGCAATACACAGAGTTATCTCTTGGATAGTTCACACAAAGGTTGACGATTTAATAGGGATTTGAATTAGGTTATCTAAATTAATGGTCAAATTTTTAAATTGTTGAGTTGGAAAGGGCATAAGGGAGATAACTGGAATTCTTCTTCTTGTTCTACGCTGGCCAGCTTTGAAACAACGTTTCTTTTTTTAAACAACGTTTCTTTTACTGTGGTTTGAGTACATAATGCCATTCTCATTATGCTGTGGTTTGAGCACACAATGTCATTTTCATTATACTGCAGTTTGGTATATAATGCCATTCCCATCATACTGTGGTTTGAGTACACAATGCCATTCTCATCATACTGTCGTTTGAGTACACAATGCCATTCTCATTATACTGTCGTTTGAGTACACAATGCCATTCTCATTATACTGTGGTTTGAGTACACAATGCCATTCTCATTATACTGTCGTTTGAGTACACAATGCCATTCTCATTACACTGTGGTTTGAGTACACAATGCCATTCTCATTATACTGTGGTTTGAGTACACAATGCCATTCTCATTACACTGTGGTTTGAGTACACAATGCCATTCTCATTATACTGTGGTTTGAGTACACAATGCCATTCTCATTATACTGTGGTTTGAGTACACAATGCCATTCTCATTATGCTGTCAGTTTTTACCAAGGAGTTTTAGATTGTAACCAAATTTGGTGTTTTAGATTGATGAGATCTAATGTGTGTTTAATTTTCATTTGTCTGCATCTCGGGAGATTCATTGTAAGGTTACATTATCATTAATTACTGGATGGATTTATATTTTGTCACCTTTGGATTTTGTACACAATGCCATTCTCATTACACTGTGGTTTGAGTACATAATGCCATTCTCATTATACTGTGGTTTGAGTGCACAATGCCATTCTCATTATGCTGTGGTTTGAGTGCACAATGCCATTCTCATTATACTGTGGTTTGAGAACACAATGCCATTCTCATTATACTGTGGTTTGAGTACACAATGCCATTCTCATTACACTGTGGTTTGAGTACACAATGCCATTCTCATTATACTGTGGTTTGAGTACACAATGCCATTCTCATTATACTGTGGTTTACTGCACAATGCCATTCTCATTATACTGTGGTTTGAGTGCACAATGCCATTCTCATTATACTGTGGTTTGAGAACACAATGCCATTTCATTATACTGTGGTTTGAGAACACAATGCCATTCTCATTATACCATGTTTTGAGAACACAATTCTCATTAATCTGTGGTTTGAGTGCACAATGCCATTCTCATTATACTGTGGTTTGAGAACACAATGCCATTCTCATTATACTGTGGTTTGAGAACACAATGACATTCTCATTATACTGTGGTTTGAGAACACAATGCCATTCTCATTATACCATGGTTTGAGAACACAATTCTCATTAATCTGTGGTTTGAGAACACAATGCCATTCTCATTATACTGTGGTTTGAATACACAATGCCATTCTCATTATACTGTGGTTTGAGAACACAATGCCATTCTCATTATACTGTGGTTTGAGAACACAATGCCATTCTCATTATACTGTGGTTTGAGAACACAATGCCATTCTCATTATACCATGGCTTGAGAACACAATACCATTCTCATTATACTGTGGTTTCACACATGTGGTTGTTGACTATGAAACCCATCAATTGCCTTATAAGGTGGGAAAATGTACAATGTGAAAAAACTATTTACAACTTGGAATTGTTCTGATTAATTATGAAAATAATTTTTTATCTTCTGATTTTGGAGACATCCATATCCTTTAAAATTTAACCAAGAAGCTTGAAAAAACCCAGCAATTTATTGAGGTGTAATAAAACTGACTATTAGTTATTAATTTGTTCTAAATAGTACAAATATTACAGGGTTCATACAGGTAAAATATGAAAAAATTAAAGGACTTTTCAAGGACTTTCTTTTGATTTTCAAGGAGTCTTATATCTTAACTCACCATAGATATCTACTTTTTGGAACAACCTTCAGACTGACTTTTGGCTCATGTAACTGCATTTTTCTCTCACAATAAAGTTCACTAACATAGGCACCATAAACAAAAAAAATATCAAACTAACAAAAAGTTTATTAACAAGTTCTTCCTCTGTACTTAATTTCTCTTCAGCTCATTGATCTTAGCATCCAGCTTAATGCAAAGACCTTCATAAATTCCAAGTTTCTCCTCAGCTCCTTTTCTATTAGCATTGGCCTGTGCAAGAAGTTGCCACTTCAGTGTCTTTTATGCTTTTAAAGACAGTTCATCTGCTTTCTTCACAAGTATTTCATGATCTAATATGGCCTGCTTTTTTCTTAATTTCAGATCTTCAATGTCATCAAGAACATGCTTCCTCTGTCCAAACTCAGACTGCTTCTTTTCCCTCTCCTTTTCTAAATAAGTTTCATACTTCTGCCTTGCTGAAGCTGCACTTACAAGAAGCTGATTGATGACTGGAACATTCAGTACTCCTCTCAAATTTCTAACATAATCACATATGATCCTCTGTGCAACCACACTTTGCCCCTTCAAATTTTCACACTCTACTTCCTTGTTCACAGAAAAGCCATGTTCTACTGTATCTTGTCCATGGGGAAGGGTCAACAATAGCTTAACAATCTCCAGCAGCTTCTCATACCTAGCATCTGACAAGTGCTCCACAAAACATTTGCCCAGTCTATCCTTGTATGGATCAAAGCCTGTAAATGTATCAGTACCAATAACTATTATACTGTCAAGAAAGTCATTTTATTCTTGCAGTATGACCTCACCATCAAGCACATTGATTCTTTTTGTTGCAATAATCAACATCATAAGTTTCTTAAATTTGTCCCTGCTGAGATTTGTATGTCTGGCCATTTCCCTTGGACACAAAGATACCATATTTCTGACCAAAGAATAAGTGATGGGAGATTTCACAGTAATCTTTTTCAACACTTCACTTACAAAAGCCGTAAATTCCATTCTGAACTCCATTACTTCCTTTTCACTTGTAGTTGCACTTCTCAACTTTTCTTCGGCTAGTAAACCGATGTCCACCTTCTTGTATGTAAAAGATTGGAAGATTGGTCTTCTCTAAATCTATCCTTAGCAACTTTTCTGGTGTGGTTGCCTGGTCCAAAACTTCAGGCTTGACAGCTTTCTGCATATAGCATTTGATGACTGTAGTCCAGTCATCCACCATAAAAGGCACCATGGGCTTATCTGTTTGGTAGTTAGCTAGGAAAGGCTGCAATATTGTTGCAATGAAACAAAAAAACTCTAGCTTTGCTCTGATTAGCTTGTCCTTCACTGCTTGACTTTCTACATCATATGATTTGTTGGTAGGTTTAGGTAACTGTTTTGACTGAACCTTCTTTGACATAAAGTTCAACTGAATCCCACACCTGCAATGCTTGCTGAGAAATGGGTATGTTTTCTAACCATCTATGGTCTACAAATTTTAGTGGCATGATTATAATCTTCTCTCCTGGCAGGTGAATCTTTAAAAAGATAGTACAGACTGCACTGAAGTAAAAGCGATTCCCCATTCTGTAACAAGTGCACCTGCCTTAAATTTATCATGCAATGTATGCAGTCTACATTAATTAAATCATGGCCTATTTATCTGGTTTTGGATAATGTCTAAAACTTTCAAATTCACATGGGATAAGTATGGGCCTGTCCATACTTATTTGCACCATGTTGTGGATATTCAAGTGGTTCGTTGTTTCTTCTCTGAAATGATCAACTATGTCATCAGTTGTAGCATGGCCTGCAATCAGAGAGGATAAATACAGATAAATCTTCACCATCTTGGTCCATGCTAAATAATAATTAACATACAAAGTGTCAATTTATTTATTTTTAGTTCATGCACTTCATTATATAGGTATGATTTATGCTCATTTAGTTTATTTTTTTAAGTCACCTATCTTTAGTAATTCCAAGGAAAATGTGAATGCAATCAATATTTATAAACTTGACAGCTGATGATAAAAATTAAAACAAACTATAATTAAACTATAATTAAAAACAAAATAACAATAACAATAATAAACAATATACTTACCTAAAAACTGTGATTCCAAGTATCTGGTCACAACCTGTTTTGTACCACCATCCCATAATCTGACACGTAAGTCCATCTGCTTTTCTTGCATTTTCTTGTTCAAGGAGTCACCAAATAGAATCACAAACACACCACTGACACTTGATAGAATTAATTCTATAAGGTGTTCTCCAATGCAAAAAACACACAAGTAAGATGTTTTCCTTTCTGCACATGAAAACTTTGCAGCCAGAGCACTGTCTGGGAACAGAGCATGAGAAACGTCAGCAATATGTTCATTTAATTTGTAGGATGCATGTGTGACCACAGTATGCAATGTCCATAACATGTCTGACTTCAGAACATCGTTCTTGGAAAGGATGTTGACTGTGTGGTTGAAGCTGCATCAAACAGGGGTGGGGGTAACACCAATCCCATCATTAATTTATCGGAATGTGACTCGGTCTTAGATATAATGTCAGTGTCTCTGGCACATGTCTTGATTTTGTCTGTTTTTATTCTGAAATAATCCAAACTCACTGCTGACACTGACTCGTCACTTTTTCGGTATTTTGCACCTTTATGGTGTGATTTAAGGGCACTCTCACCCATAGCCCCAATGTCTATAACTTTGTTGCACACACAACACAAAGATTTATGTCTATCCTGGGTCTCCTTGACACACTTATAGGAGCCTTTCCATTCACAATTAAAAACACACTTCCCTGGTGGCATTTTCATGTAGAAACCAAGGCCAGGCGGTATGATGTTAGGTGGTGCTCTACAGTTTTTCATTTTGCATAGGGTTAGAATTTTAAAGGAAAATAATTTCCCCGGCCTTCCTCACTGGTTATACTGGCTATTTAAAAAAGACCTTGTATATCTTAGGTACAGTTCAAAGAACCTTTAATTCCCTTTATTTTGGGGTATGATCAATTGGTGTAATATGGGTTATAGAGTATACAGCTTGGACTTACTCTAGATGTGCACCTTCCAAAAAGTGCTAGCTCCACATGGTAATTTTCACTTATTGAACTTCAGAGGTAAATTGTATAAAAAAGAACTGATAACTTTTTTAAATTTTATATATTTGGTAATTCATTCATTACACTTTCAGAAGCTGGTATTGTTTAGTCTGGCAAAATTCATTTTCCCTATTTTAATAGCTGCTATGGATAGTGTACTTGAGACTAATTCAGGCTGATTTTTTGAGCACAAGGGAGCAGTCATTTTAGTTAGAAGTGTGCTTAAACCATGTGCAATTTCCATAAGTACAATATCCAAAGAAATGTCAGCCACACTACATTAAAGTAGCTTAGAGGTATGCCATCATTCTCTCCACTGTGCATGTTTTAAATGCAAACAACTTCACCTTACATACGTCACTCTCTAAAAACGGCATAATAACTGGTGAGCAGCCCCATAGAAATAGAAAGCCACCATACTGCCATTTCCACAATGCTGTTAAATGAAAATATTGAGTAATCTCCCCTTCCTTTGTTACCAACCAACCCACAAAGTAAAATGCATATAATCGATCGAACATTTTCTAAAAATTTTCAACCAAGGTTTTATTTTATAATTTTTTTTTTGTCTTTTATTTTCTTAAAACTGAAAACACTTTTTAAGGATTTTTGCTGATTTTCAAGCATTTTTTAAGGACTTTTTACCACTTACATTAAAAATAAGCACTTTTCCTCCAGCAGTTGAAAATTCAAGTACTTTTCAAATCTGTGCAAACCCTGTATAATTACTAAGCCCTGATATTTCGTTTTGTAATTACAATTATTACTGTCAATGTGGTTGCTGTTTATCAACCAAGTGCTCATGGCACTAAAATAAGGAAAACTTATATGTGTAGACCTTCACAAGAATACTATTTCATAGATTACAGACAAGACAAATTTGGCAAAGAAATATCTCAGCTTCAATTAAATGATCATTCACATTCTTTTGCTCTTCATTTAAGTGTAAAATTAAGACTCACAACATCCCTCTTGATTGTTTACTTTCAACTAGCAACATTATGTTTTGACCAAGCACCTGTTTCCGTTAGTCCTACAATGTAAGACATAGCACATGTTAATTTTGTTTCAGTGCTATGTCTTACTACCCAAATAACAGGCTTGTATAGCTTGTATAGCGTGTTCTGATGTCGGATGACATTGGAATGATTAGACAAAGTTTCAGGAATATCTTACACACTTGGCAGCCCATATCAACACTCTTCCACAAATTGATATGTAATTAATATACTTACTGTGCTGTTTTTATCCTGGTGGAATCAAAATCTGAGACTAGTAAATGGATGCATTTTCATGTTCCGCTGACATACATCTGAATTTGTTGAAATGTGATAGTAGTTAAGGTAGGGGATAATGAATGAAATGAAATGTTGCTTACAGTAGGCATAATACATGTTTATTCGTTTCATTAATATTTCAACTTAACCTGATTTTGGCTTTCATCGCTTGCCAGCAAACTGAAATGTAGGCCAATGAAACTTTAAAACAGGTCCATTTCTTTTGTGAGAATTTGAATTTATTGGAGAAAAGACAGCAGAGTAAGTAAAGTCTGACTAAAACACTATGACTTTGCTTTGTAGAAAAGCATCGTTATTTTAGTTGTCAGTTGTGTGAAATATTCCTGAAAATTTGACTTTCGTAACGATGTTAGTCGACATCAAAACACGCTACACATCGCCGTTAGTTAGGCTGTAAGACCTTGATGCTCACAACATAAATATCAACGTCAGGTCCTACATGTAAGACTACTGTTTATGTTAACATCACTCAAAACTGTTTGCTCTCCATCTACAACAATGTGTTTTTGACCAAGCACCTGTCTCTGTTAACATCACTCAAGATTGTTAACTTTCCATTAACAACAATGTGTTTTTGAACAAGTACCTGTCTGTTAACATCACTTTAGATTGTTTCCTTTCTGTTGTCAACAAAGTGTTTATGACAAAAGCACTTCTCTATGTTAACATCACTCTCAATTGTTCATTTTACACTTACTCAAGATGTGTTTTTGACAAAAGCACACTTCTTTATTAAGATCATTCTAGAAAAGAACAGAACAGACCAAACCTTTTATTAATAAAAAGAAAATCCTGGCCACACATAGGTGGAAAATGGGAATATCACAACTGCTACAATATTGTAAGGCGACATCACTAACATATGGAGATACAAATCATGTCATAGGTCAATATTTACAACCAGTTCAAGTATATACATTCTGATGTAATGTGAGATCATTTCGGCATATAAATGTAACATTGTTAGGGTAGAATCCACTACTAGGGTGGCCTAAGAGGTTAGAGCATCTTGCTCAGATGGAGGAGGTTGTGGGTTTGAGAACCCTGGCTGGGTATGAAAGATTTATAAAAATGGTACTAACAGCTGCCTCGCTTGGCGCTCAACATTAAGATGTTAATGTTAGGACTGGTCAGCCTGGTGTCAGGATAATGTAACTGGGTGGAATATGATGATACATATCTGCGGCATGATGCCCAGTGCTAGACATCACTATAAACTGCCACACTGTAGGCATCATTGCGATATGATGTTAAAGCTACATTAAAAATTCAAAACAAAACACACATTATGGTAGAATACAATAGCCCAAGATTGTTTACTTTTCATTTGCAACAATGTTTTTGACAAAAGCACCTTTTTCTGTTAACATCATTCAAAATATTTTACTTTCCATCTGAAACAATGTGTTTTTGACAAAAGCACCAGTCTCTCATCAACTTTCATACTGCTTGAAACTAATAAACTGATCCCATGTTATATCATCTAGTACTGAAACAGAAATGGGAATCAATGCAATCTCTATCATCTAGTACTAAAACATAGAAATGGGAATCAACACAATCTCTATCATCTAGTACTGAAACATAGAAATGGGAATCAATGCAATCTCTATCATCTAGTACTAAAACATAGAAATGGGAATCAATGTAATCTCTATCATTTAGTACTAAAACATAGAAATGGGAATCAATGTAATCTCTATCATTTAGTACTAAAACATAGAAATGGGAATCAATGCAATCTCTATCATCTAGTACTGAAACATAGAAAAGGGAATCAATGCAATCTCTATCATTTAGTACTAAAACATAGAAATGGGAATCAACGCAATCTCTATCATCTAGTACTGAAACATAGAAATGGGAATCAATGCAATATCATCTAGTACTAAAACACAGAAATGGGAATCATTGCAATCTCTATCATTACGTACTAAAACATAGAAATGGGAATCAATGTAATCTCTATCATTTAGTATTAAAACATAGAAATGGGAATCAACGCAATCTCTATCATCTAGTACTGAAACATAGAAATGGGAATCAATGCAATATCATCAAGTACTAAAACACAGAAATGGGAATCATTGCAATCTCTATCATTTAGTACTAAAACATAGAAATGGGAATCAATGTAATCTCTATCATTTAGTACTAAAACATAGAAATGGGAATCAACGCAATCTCTATCATCTAGCACTGAAACATAGAAATGGGAATCAATGCAATCTCTATCATCTAGTACTGAAACATAGAAATGGGAATCAATGCAATCTCTATCATTTAGTACTAAAACATAGAAATGGGAATCCATGTAATCTCTATCATTACGTACTAAACATAGAAATGGGAATCAACGCAATCTCTATCATCTAGTACTGAAACATAGAAATGGGAATCAATGCAATCTCTATCATCTAGTACAGAGGTTCCCAAACCACGGCCCGCGAACAACTTGTGGCCCGTCAGCTCTCAGAAAGTGGCCCCTGGGGCCTCTATATTTACTATAATGTATTTTAATAATTTCAAAAAATTATTGACGTTCAAATAAATAAATAATAACTAGGCAAAAGTTGCAATAATGCGTGATCTACAGTATTCTAGAATCTAGAATGTTATTTCTAAGAAGTCTGTCATTTTGGTCGAGCACTCGGAGCTCTGTCAGCATTCGATAATTCACTCTGCGCATGGTTGTTGTGCTCGGATATAATTATCGAATGCGCCCGTTGAGTTAGCGAACGAAACGTTTGGAAACACCCTTTTCCCAGCCTTGTCGACCAATTAGAGTGCGCAAGACGCCATGATGTCATCTGTTACAACTGTTTAGTAGTCTGCAGTTTCGTGTTGAAATTAGATTTTTCAAATAAAAATTTACCCTTAAAGCCAATAAGCATGAATGTGGATAACATAGAATCAAACAATGCTAATAAGTGAAAACGTGAGGATGTTGCTTGTCGTGAATTCAACGCAGATTGGACAGATAAATTTGTCTGTGCCTAGTCGTAGTGGTAAACCGGTTTGCTTAATCTGCGGATTTGATTTAAAACTGAAAATGAATGTAGTGCAGGACTGACACTGACTGCTTTTAAAGTTTTAGAATTTGGTTGCTGAAAGTTAATATATATAAGAATGATATTACACGACTTTTATAATTTTATAAACAATGATAAACATCTATAATTTTATAACGTTGTGGCCCGCTTAATTACCGAAAATAGTAGATATGGCCCTCTACTTGAAAAGCTTGGGAACCACTGATCTAGTACTAAAACATAGAAATGGGAATCAATGCAATCTCTCAGAGATTAATTTTTCAGTGCTCTGAAATAAGATAATATAAAATAAACATTAAAAAAAACAGTTATTTATTGGCTTTTGCAAAGTGTGGAAATGATAAAAATATTCTCAATGTGCTGGTTTCATATGTCTGTTGAGAACAGGGCAAAAGAGGAAGGCTTTTAGTGGATAATAGTCTGAAGAAATATACTACAATGATTTACACAAATGAAATTGGTTTTGGTCTATATACTACAATGATTTACACAGATGAAATTGGTTTTGGTCTATATACTACAATGATTTACACAGATGAAATTGGTTTTGGTCTATATACTACAATGATTTACACAGATGAAATTGGTTTTGGTCTATATACTACAATGATTTACACAGATGAAATTGGTTTTGGTCTATATAGTACAATGATTTACACAGATGAAATTGGTTTTGGTCTACATATTACAATGATTTACACAGATGAAATTGGTTTTGGTCTACATATTACAATGATTTACACAAATGAAATTGGTTTTGGTCTATATACTACAATGATTTACACAGATGAAATTGGTTTTGGTCTATATACTACAATGATTGACACAGATGAAATTGGTTTTGGTCTATATACTACAATGATTGACACAGATGAAATTGGTTTTGGTCTATATACTACAATGATTTACACAAATGAAATTGGTTTTGGTCTATATACTACAATGATTGACACAGATGAAATTGGTTTTGGTCTATATACTACAATGATTTACACAGATGAAATTGGTTTTGGTCTATATACTACAATGATTGACACAGATGAAATTGGTTTTGGTCTATATACTACAATGATTTACACAAATGAAATTGGTTTTGGTCTACATATTACAATGATTTACACAGATGAAATTGGTTTTGGTCTACATATTACAATGATTTACACAAATGAAATTGGTTTTGGTCTATATACTACAATGATTTACACAGATGAAATTGGTTTTGGTCTATATACTACAATGATTGACACAAATGAAATTGGTTTTGCTCTATATACTACAATGATTGACACAGATGAAATTGGTTTTGGTCTATATACTACAATGATTTACACAGATGAAATTGGTTTTGGTCTATATACTACAATGATTTACACAGATGAAATTGGTTTTGGTCTATATACTACAATGATTTACACAGATGAAATTGGTTTTGGTCTATATACTACAATGATTTACACAGATGAAATTGGTTTTGGTCTATATACTACAATGATTTACACAGATGAAATTGGTTTTGGTCTATATACTACAATGATTGACACAAATGAAATTGGTTTTGCTCTATATACTACAATGATTGACACAGATGAAATTGGTTTTGGTCTATATACTACAATGATTGACACAAATGAAATTGGTTTTGGTCTATATACTACAATGATTGACACAAATGAAATTGGTTTTGGTCTATATACTACAATGATTGACACAAATGAAATTGGTTTTGGTCTATATACTACAATGATTGACACAGATGAAATTGGTTTTGGTCTATATAAAGGTTGTGGTTTTGTGGGTCTATTGTCCTTTCATCAGCACATGCTATTCTATACATGGTGACCAGCATATTTAGTGACCAGCATATTTAGTGGAGGAAGAACATGGCAAAACCCTTGCAAGAATCACATACCAACAGGAAGATACTGGTAAGTTTTCTCATATACCAATGTTAGCCAAGCAAAGACTTGAACTGACACAGCAATGAGGTGTCAGTGATCTGTAAAGGCGAGTGCATTAGACCACTTCACCATCTGGAGCCCTTCGAAATAAAGGATTTTTTTTATCTTGCCAGAATAATTGATGCAGTTTAAGCAATGGGTATAACAAAAATTTCAGCATTATTACTTTGCGACAGAATGAACTTTTAGTACCATTATACACTTTTATAAGTTAAGTCCAACTGTAAACAACATATGTTGTTTGTTCTATTGATTACTCATAACAAACTGCAAAGATCCAAATCTGCTAGTGAATCATGAGACAGAAATATCCAATTCCTAACAATTCTAGTTCTTGTAACAAACTTGTTCATTAAAACAGTGAACATACATATAAATTTGTCCTGGAGGTTTTACGACTTGTCCTAAGCATCTGGGCAATTGATTTATCCTGCACAGAGAGAGACAGAAAGATATGTTCTGAACCACTCAAAGAATGCCATGTAACCATTCTGACATTCTATGTTCTCTGGCAAACATACATGTATGGTCACTTCTTTTGCAAAATTTCGTAAAATTATACTCAGTGTATCCTGAACTGAGAGAGAGAGAGAGAGAGAGAAAAACTGAAAGTTTCTTACAAATCGACCTCTGTGGCACATGCCCCAAGCCACTCATAGAATTCCATGGAATCACAGCAGCACTCAGCCTCCCCAGCAGGGTTGTCAGCAGAGATAACTGGTACTGCTAGATTTACATATTCTCTCTGTTTCCTCATTACTGGTAGTCTGTTACATAGGAAGCCATTACACTGAAAATAATACTGTACAGATGCAGGGGATACCTTCTCATCTGCAAGACAAGATAAAACAAATTCTAGTTTTGATGTGATCATGTCTATTGTACACAGGAAAATTATTGTTGAAAGCCAGCAGCTATAGAATTCACTGTTTACAATGGGTTTTTTTCCTGGATAACTCTTCTAAGTTTAGCACCTGGCAATAAAGCCCAATGAGTCTAACAAAGATGGAAATACCTTCAAACTTCTTCTCAAAATCCCTTACCAGATCACCTTTCAGAATTTATGCAATGTCATACAAATAATCATGGCCTTTCAAATTTATACAAATGATGCCAATTCACTATAAAAAATATGATTTCTAAAAATCAAAAAATCAAATGACCTCTCAAATTCCTCTAAACAGAGATGGACCAATTTTCTACAAATGTTGAGTGTCTATTAAATATAACCACTGTTACTAAAACTTCCCAGAAACCACCAAGTGACCAAATTTTTAAAAAATTATCCAAGCAAAACTGCCTTTAGATTTTGTACAAATAATGCCAACCTGTCCAATTTGGTTGTCATTACTAAAGTGTAAAAACTTTAACAAAAATTTAAAAACTGATTAAGAGAAAATGACCAACTCTGACATTTCCTATGGCATAAGGTATCTGACGTTTGCACAAGCAATGTCAACTCCCCCCCGCCATCAAATATGATACCATTACTAAAAACAGAAGAAAAAAGTTTTTATGTCAAAATGCATTCCGCTAACACAAATTTCTTGGCAAAATGCCATGTCATTTGGCTCTGAGGTAGGTGAACCAGTTGGATTATCTCATGTTCACTTGACTTCCTGCGGAATAAGAAATTTTATATTTTGCTGCTTGTGAAATCCTTCATCATAGTTCATGATAGTCATAAGAAATAAGGCTTCTTATAAACCAATGAATTGTATGGCATCTTTGATATATAAATTAATCCTTCTACTTGTTAAGTTAATGTTTTTAATCTCTGATATACCATATATACTCATGTATAAGCCCATTCACGTATAAGCCCACACCCAAACTGAACAGATGTGATGTGATGTGATTTTTATTTTTAACGTAGATTTAACAATTTTTCAGTCATATCGCTACGATGTCTGCAATGTGGCAGTTTATAGTGATGACTAGCACTGGGGCATCATGCTGCAGACATGTAGCATGATGTCCTACCCGGTCACATTATCCTGACACCAGGCCGACCAGTCCTAACACTAACCTCTTAATGCTGAACGCCAAGCGAGGCAGCTGTTAGTACCATTTTTGTAAGTCTTTGGTATGACTCAGCCGGGGATCGAACCCACGACCTCTGTAAACACTATCAAGTGCATGACCCACGTATAAGCCGACCTACAACTCCGAGACATCTCTAGATGCACGAGGTAAGTTCTAAATGCATTTATTTAGGCAAACTTATATGTATACTTATCTCAAGGTTTGTGTGCATGATTACCAAAAAAGAAATGCATAGCTGCCAACCTTCCAGTCTCGCAATTAGTGAAAATAGGGATAAAAAGTAGTGAATTTGGCTATGAAATAGTGAAAAATACTACAATATATCAAGATCGCAATATAGAACTAAAACACTACATATATGCAGAAATATATCTGCATTTCTATTTATTATGGTATTCATAAACTTCATTTGTTCTTGTGGTTATTTATTAAGACATGATACTGTGGCAGACTTGAACTTCCTCAACTGCTTGATCATAAATTTGTTTTCTAAACAGTTTAGACTTCTTGCCTGCTGGTTGATCTTGGTGACTAAAATTGCTGACAAATTTTCTGCAGCTAAGGAGGCCCTAAAGTTTGTCTTATTTTTCCTCACTAGAGAAAATACTCTTTCGCTGTCACTGTTGCTGTGACGAGCTTCAGCACTTTTGGTTCTTCAACAGGAAAATTTGGAAGTGATTTTCGAGTCTGGGAACATTTGTCAGAACAAATGTTTAGCATGGTCTCCAGCTGATAAAGGAAGATTGTGTTCAACAAGAAAACTCACAAATAATGCTTCAGCGTTGGTAGCTTGCAGGTCTTCAGCCGATGGCTTAAAATATTCCAGAGCTGAAATCTGCGAATTCTTAATTTTCCCAACTTCTACGTGTTTTTTGCAACCGATGTGCTTCCTCACATCATCTCTGCCCATGCCCAATACTAAAATTTGTGTGCAAAAAGCATGATGTATATCAATGTTTAATGGCATAATGCACGGCCAATTTTTGATATATTCCAAATATTAAACTTCACTTTTTGAGCAATACATTTCTTTTTCCTTGGTGGTGAAGACATTTTTAAGATCTTACATGCGATGCCTAACGGTAATTCAAATCAGTGTTGTTGATGCATGCACGGAGCAAAATTCCAGTTAGGCCCCAGTTTCTCTCAAAAGCATTTGTAAAACTACTCTTACACATATAGATTAAAATAGGCTAAAATGCTTGCTACCGGGCCAACTGTACCAATTGGCTGCAGTTCTCCTAATATCACGACCAGCAGTACCGGACCGTTTTGGCAACTGCCAATATCATGACTAGCGCTTAAAGGGAAATCGGTTATTTTATTAAAGATTTAAAACAATTGAGAATTGGAGAATTTGTAAATTTTTTGCTTGCGGCGTGAATTCATGAATCGCTGAAAAAGCTATGTATGTATTACATACCATATTTACAGTACACTGTACGAAAAATTGAAATTTATTTTTGCTACTGATCTGGATCTACAGCTGGTCAAAATTCTTGGCAAAAATGGGTAAAACCCATGTTGATTAGAACCAGAATGCAAACAAAAATTACTGACAAATTATTTATATTCAACACTCACTTTAACTTGGGGCTACCTGAATGTTAAGTCTGTGCTACCATATAGTGAATTCAGGTAGGATTGAATGTTGGGTCTGTGCTACCACATGTTTAATTCAGATAGGCTGGGGCTACCAAAATGCTGAATTCAGATAGGCTGGGGCTACCAAAATGCTGAATTCAGATAGGCTGGGGGCTACCACATGTTGAATTCAGATAGGATGTGGGCTACCAAAATGCTGAATTCACATAGGCTGGGGGCTACCAAAATGTTGGATCTGTGCAACCTGCTACCATATATGCTGAATTCTGATAGTTCAGGGGTTGCCAGAATCTTGGGTCTGTGCTACCATATGTTGAATTCTGGTAGTTCAGGAGTTGCCAGAATCTTGGGTCTGTGCTACCGTATGTTGAATTCTGGTAGTTCAGGGGTTGCCAGAATCTCGGGTCTGTGCTACCATATGTTGAATTCTGGCAGTTCAGGGGTTGCCAGAATGTTGGGTCTGTGCTACCATATGCTGAATTCTGGTAGTTCAGGGGTTGCCAGAATCTTAGGTCTGTGCTATCTATGTTTAATTCTGGTAGTTCAGGGGTTGCCAGAATCTTGGGTCTGTGCTATCATATGTTGAATTCTGGTGGGTTATAACATCAGTTGATATTGTACAATATTTCATTACTAAATTATTTAACTTTGGAGAATTATATTTATTCAAAAGAAAGAAAACAAAAAGTCATAAAGCTCTGAGTTTAATGTTAACTGGGCAATTAATGTGAAATGGGCTATCAGAATACTTTGGTAATATATATTTTGAAATTCGGAAGACCCTGATGATGATGCTCTTGTTCATGGAGTTGTTGTTGTTAACTGTACTACTGCTACTCTTGTTCATGGAGTTGTTGTTGTTAATTGTGCTACTGCTACTCTTGTTCATGGAGTTGTTGTTAATTGTGCTACTGCTATTCTTGTTCATGGAGTTGTTGTTGTTAATTGTGCTACTGCTATTCTTGTTCATGGAGTTGTTGTTAATTGTGCTACTGCTATTCTTGTTCATGGAGTTGTTGTTGTTAATTGTGCTACTGCTATTCTTGTTCATGGAGTTGTTGTTAATTGTGCTACTGCTATTTTCTTGTTCATGGAGTTGTTAATTGTGCATCTTCTATTCTTGTTCATGGAGTTGTTGTTGTTAATTGTGCTACTGCTATTCTTGTGATATTATTTTTCTAAATCATTCAGACGGCTATCAAATGACTCACCTTCAGGGCACCAAGTCAGCAAAAAATCAAACTTCAGATTTAGATGTTCTGTCAAACATCGCTTGATTCTTTCATATCGCTTCTTGCCAGGCACAAAGGTGGGGTCTTTCACATTGATTTCTATCACTGAAAAGGAAGTAAAATTATCTGAAACAAAACTTACAAGATGATATATCAGTAATCAAGTTCAAAGATAAAGAAATTTTGTAAAAATACTAATGTATTCTTTTATAAATATAAACAAATTTGAGCTCTTTGAAAGTCAAAAACTTGTAAGCTGGTGGCTGCCATGACAACCATATTTACTTGTGTACATGTGGCACCATAGGCTGACAGCATAAGCAAGGACATGCCTTTGCATAATTCAGTATTGCCAATTTATGTGTGTGTGTGTGTGTGTGTGTGTGTGTGTGTTAATTCCCTAGTAGGGTAGTCTAATTCAACCAAACTTATACGGTTCTAAGAGACCTTCAATATAAAAGGGTCTGGCAAGAAACTTTTTTTTCTTCATATGGAGCTTTCGAAAAGTGATATCACTGGCTGATGAGATGAAATGACAAGATGATCACATGCTTCACCAACAAATCTGGACATTCGGAATGGCTGATTCAGACATGATCCATGCACTGGTAGTGGTGCTGCATTATATCTTTTTAAAGTAAATTTTATTTCTGGCTTGCAGAAAATATTTCTGGAAAAGTTCAGATACTGGGAAAGATGATTTATTCTCATGCATATATTATATATCCCATGTTATAGTAATACATATATCTCATACTATTGTATTATATATCCCATATTATAGTAATATATATCTCATGTTATTGTATTATATATCTCATAGTATTGTGTGAGTGTGCGTGATTTGGATTTTTAACATAGCTGTAACAAAATTCAGTCATATCGCTATGATGTCTGCAGTGTGTCAGTTTACAGTGATGTCTAGCACTGGGGCATCAGGCTGCAGACATGTAGCATGATGTCCCACCCAGGTCACATTATCCTGACACCAGGTCGACCAGTCCATACACTAACCTCTTAATGCTAAGTGCCAAGCGAGGCAGCTGTTAGTACCATTTTTTGTAAGTCTTTGGTATGACTCGGCTGGGAATTGAACCCACGACCTCCCTCAACAGAGGCAGATGCTCCAACCACTAGGTCAACAGAGCGGTCATCAAAGTATTGTATTATATATCCCATGATATTGTAAAATATATATCCCATGTTGTTGTATTATATATACCATATTACTGTATTATATATCCCATGTTACTGTAATCCAATATTATTATTTTATGTATCCCATATTATTATATGCTCATATTTTTCTCAATTAACTTGACACTGTCTGAATCATGCAGTATATTTTTATATTTTTTCATACTGCATGACACGTGTCTAAAAATAGTATAGTTTATTAGGAATTACTTTGCATACACTCATTTAGTACATGTTTTAACTTTTGATTTAACTGATTTGTTTGTGGATGAACTAAACAAGCTGTTTTGTCTAATTGAAAGTAGAGATGATAAAGTTAACAAGTTCACAGAGTCACAAATGAAACATTTAAACAAGCAAACAAACGAACATGATATCTGCAATATCAACAACAAACGTGAGTGACGCAGTAATTGAAAATACCATTCTCATAATTAAAACTAGGGGTCTCAAACACGCAGCCACCGGCCAAGCCATCCTGTGGCCCACAAAATGACATCACAAGGTGACCTGAGAGATAACAATGGTGGTGCGGCCTTGGGCCATCGAAAATGCCCTCATGCAGCCCTCAGGGTGGTTTGAGTTTGAGACCCCTGATTTAAACAGATTTTTAGGAGAAATATTTGTATCTTTTCACAAATATAATAGTTCAGACTATGACCAGTGTGCTCTAGGGTCCATAAAAATAGCACAGAAAAGCATACCGAGGCCAAAGGCTATTGCATATCAGAGACATACCATTTTACTAGTCAATCAAAACAATAAATTTGAGAAATAAATGCAACTGAAGATTTTGGTAGGAAACAATGAGCCTCAGAGCCAATAAACCAAGTCAACGAAAAAATATTATTTCCACTGGTTTAAATGGACTGTAACACAAGAGCTGCTTTGCAATTTTCACTGTTTAACTATTTTGATACAATGTTAGGCTAGCGATAAAAGACATACACTGTATGATACAGGTCATAATTGGGGTCCCTCCAACAGCAAGCATGCAAATGACAGGGCATACACATCTTCTTTACGTGATAATAAGAACGGTAGCAAATATACTTACATTTATACATTCTGAATTTCCTCAAAATGCACTTTCTTGGTTCTGCAAATCCGAATGAAATGGCCCATATCACTGAAAACTTGATACACACAAAAACTGTACTGTAACTTCAAATACATTTCCAACTGAAATCAATTCTCCTTACAGTACTGAACTGACCCTATAAATCCAGTCCATCATAAGCAGAAAAGCAGAATTGAGCTGGATCAAAAGAAAAACATGATCCATCCATTCCAGACCAACTGCAAAAGAGTTTTCAATGCACATTCTTTCCAAATATGACTCACTATAAATTTAAAGTTTAGATGAGAATTTTTTAAAAACTAATGTTGAGCAAGCTATGAAGTTCAAAGGTCACTGGGCAGTGCTATGTGCACATTAATATTGTTACTGTGTACCGATAAATCTTTGTGTATTTATTTTGAAATACATCATAAATTCAATTACCTTGTTGCCTTGGGTACGTGGGAAAGCCTGCCAGTAGCTTCTCGTGGGTCAGTGGTTCTTCCCTGGGTTTTCCAGGGTTCTTCCTCCACCAGTTATACTGGCCGCCATGTATTGCCTATCTTGTGCTGAAAATGGCGTTAAACCCTAGAACAACAACAACAACAACCTTGTTACCTGAAGCCTATTCCTTTATTATTAAGCCCTTAGTAGGAAAATGAAATGAGTATATTATAAAATGGTTATTGCATTGGTATGGAAAAATATGAACTAATTTTTTCAGACTAATAATGTACTCCCAAAGGTCATGCATTATTATTGTATTGTCTATCCCCGATTACTATAATATATATCCCATATTATTGTTTTAGATATTGCATGTTATTGTATTATATATCCCATTTAACTGTATTATATATCCAATGTTACTGTATTATATATCCCTTGGGGTGTATGGTGTGTCCAGGGAAGAGAAGCACCTCTGATTGCGGGAAGCAATTGTACTCTTTCAGGGTAGCTCACCCACCTTTGGTCCCCACTTGGCACTCAGCTCTCACCTGTGGCTCCAAGAAGCTGTGGCATGCACAGCAGCCACATCCCGGAAAACGGCCTCGACTGGCTGGCGAAACCAGACTGAGGGTAGTCGATGGGTCTTAAACCCTCGGTGAGTTAGGCTCTTTGTCGACCTAGCATGTGAAGACTGGATTTATCAGTCTGCATGGAGGAACCACCAGATGGTCACCAGAAAGAAAGGCGATTCCCAGCAAAGCGCTGTGGAGTGCTAAGAGCATGATGTCCTGGTCATCCACTGCACTCAACTCCATCTCCGGTCATCTTGACTTTGTCATGCTGCTGGACACAGATGGTTTTGGGCAAGATTATGATGTTGACAAACTGTGCAGCTATTCCTCACTTAACACAAAGTCTCACCATGCAAGTCACTCTTGTCATCCACCCATCCCATTTCATCACCCATCAAAGTCTTGTGGCAACAGGCAAGTGACAGAACAGCAGGTGTGGGTACACTGCTAGCAGTATCCACAAACCTGCATGCAGGGGGCTCAGGCCATTAGGGTCGTTCCCCACTGATATGGAGCAGCAGTGGAGTCTGACAGCCCCCTGAGCGACTGAGCAGCCCTTTTCAGGAATGCACTGCTCACCTCCTTGGCGTTAGGAAGGAGCTAGAAAAGGTGCCCTAAACATTGCCTGCTCTAAACCTTCCTAGTCAGCCTACCGTGGCTGGCAGGGACCCTACTCCAGTGGTCAAAATACAAAGAAGAAAATGAGGATTGTTCCTCTCACACTTGGCACATGGAATGTGTGCACCTTACTGGACAGAGAAGACTTGGAAAGACCCCAGAGGAGAACCGCCTTAATAGGAAAAGAACTCACCAGATATGTGGGCATTGCTGCCTTGAGCAAGACCAGGCTTGCAGGAGAAGGTGAACTCTGTGAAAGGGGCTCTGGATACACTTCTTTTGGAGCGGCAGAGGAAGTAAAGAGCATCGCGAGGCTGGTGTTGGCTTTGCAGTGAAACAGCACTGATTGGCAAATTGGCTGAATCTCCCAAGGGAGTAAACAACAAACTTATGACCATGAAACTCCCCCTCCTGTCTGGAAGAAAGCACTTTACCATCATCAGTTGCTATGCTCCAACCTTGACCAACCCGGATGAAGTGAAGGTCAAGCTCTATGAGGATCTTCACAGTCATTGCTGACATTCCAATGGCAGATAAGCTCATCATTCTTGGCAACTTCAATGGGATTGCATTGCCTGGGATGGAGTACTAGGAAAGTACGGAGTGGGTCACTGTAACAGCAATGGTCTCCTCTTGCTTCAGACTTGCACCGAGCATGAATTGCTGATCACCAATACAGTCTTCCACCTCCCTACCCAAAACTGGATCTCATGGATGTACCCTCACTCTAAGCACTGGCATCTCATTGATTACATCATTGTCAGGAAGAAGGACAAGCAGGATGTGCTTGTGTGGCACCCCTTGCTGAAGAGACCACCGCCGCATCATCACCAAGCTCAACATCTGCATTCTGCCCAAAAGACGCCCATAGGGAAAGGTTCCTAAACGACTAAACATCACCAAGCTGACATGTACCAGAACCAAACAGTCTCTTGTGGATGCCCCTGGAAGAATGTCTGAAATCCACCCCTCTGGACAATCAGAATGTGGAGACCGAGTGGCCGGCATTCAGAGAGCTGGTCGACAGCACAGTTTTGGAAATCCTAGGATCCTCAACCAGATAAGATTCTTCAATGTTGGGCTGAATACTTTGACAGTGTCCTGAATCGCCCTTCATCCATCAACGATGAAGCCATCAGTTGTCTCTCCCAATTAACCATCAACAAAGCACTGGATGACCCCCCCCACTTTGCTTGAGACACAGAAAGCGACACATCTGCTCTCCAGTGGCAAAGCCCCTGGTTTAGACTCTATCCCAGCTGAAGTCTACAAGAAAGCGGGCACAGCCCTAATAGAAAGGCTCCACCAACTGATTTTACTGATATGGCAGCAAAAGGCGATCCCCAAGGAATTCAAAGATGCTTCCATAATCCACCTGTATAAGCGCAAAGGGAACTGCCAGGACTGCGACAACAACTCGCTATATCCTTGCTCTCAATCACAGGAAAGATACTAGCCAGAATCCTACTGAACTGTCTCACTATGCACCTTGACCAGGGACTCCTGCCAGAAAGCCAGTGTAGATTCCGAAAAGAATGTGGGACTATTGACATGGTGTTTGCTGTGATGCAGCTACAAGAAAAATTCTATAGCAAAATGCCGACCTCTTCTCCATCTACGTTGACTTGACAAAGACTTTGATACTGTCAGCAGAAATGGCTTGTGGAAGGTAATGGCCAAGTATGGATGCCATATCCATGGTGCAGCACTTTCACGACAGCATGCAGGCACGAGTCCAGGACAATGGAGAGACATCTGAGCCATTCTCAGTAACTAATGGCGTCAAACAGGGTTCTGTTCTGGCACCAACACTGTTCAGTCTTTTGTTTTCAACCATGTTGACTAATGCTGTCAGAGATGGAGATGTTGGAATAAGCATTAGGTACCGTACAGATGGAGAACTGTACAACCCCAGAAGGCTTCAAGCAAAAACCAAGGTTATGACAGACACCATCAGGGAATTATTATTTGCCGATGATTGAACCATCAGCATGGACTTTGAAGCCAACATGCAATGCAGCATTGACAAGTTCTACAGCTCCTGCACAAGCTTCGGTCTCACCATCAGTACCAAGAAGTCTGAAGTCCTACATCAAGCAGCTCCTGGAAAACCCCATGCTGAGCCCAACATCACCGTCAATGGCCAAAAACTCAACGTAGTGAACTGCTTCACCTACCTTGGTAGCACACTGTCAAAAAGCGTCACTATTGACGATGAAATGAACCTCCACATTGCCAGAGCAAGCTCAACTTTCAGCAGACTGTATGCTAACATCTGGAACAGAAAAGGCATCAGCATCCAAACCAAACAGGGCAGTTGTGCTCCCCACACTACTTTATGAATGCGAAATGTGGACAGTGTGCCAATGCCATGCCAGGAAGAAGAACCACTTTCACACCAAAAGTCTCAGAAAAATCCTCAACACCAAGTGCAGATCTGCCAACCCTGATGTGTCCGTCTCAGTAAGGCAGTTGATTTTTTCCATAAGTTTCACCAGTTTTCAGTAAGGTGTAACAAAATATTAATAACTGCTATTTTAAAGCTGGAAAAAGTAATTAAAAGTCTGACGCATTGATGATAGACATAAGGTTCAACTGAAAAGTTTGTAAGTACGCGTGGACTTTATTTACCACTAGTACAGTGCACAAATTTTTGTTCCAAACCCTATGCAGCTCAATGGCTTGTTGCTGTCTCTAAACTTAGACTTAATTCCTGGAAATTCTTTTTCCATTTCACATGATGGCGGCAATCATATTTCCCACCATGAGTCATACTCAAATTGACACGTGATGTCCAATAAACATAATTATATCTCTTCCAGCTTTTATTCACAAGAATCTGAATATTTATTTTTATTTTTCCTCTGTTTATTATTAACACTTTTCAAGAGGCTTATTTTCCCTTTCATCTTTAAACATGCATTGCTTGCTGGACGCCATTTTGGAAAAAATTCTATGATCAACAGTTTGATCATGCCGATACTTCGCATGAACAAATAGGTGTAGCTAAAGTGTCTGATGTGCTGTTGTAAAGTTAGTCTGGTTCCCTTACCAATTTCACTCTTTCTAATATGAAACTTTGATCCAGATCAAACTGGGCCAAACCAATTTTCCAGATTTTTCGAACATTTTTCCGTAGTTTTTGATTTTATGCCATAAGTCCATATTTTAAGGGTAATTTTCATAAGACTTAAGGCAAAATCATAAGAGTTGGCAGGTCTAAAAATGGCAGGACAACGTTCAAGCAGGTCTACCCAGCACCCACACCATGCTGATGTAGTCCCAGCTACACTGGGCAGGACATGTTGTACACATGCCAGACCACAGGTTGCCTAAGAGACTCTTCTATGGCGAGTTTACAGAAAGGACAGCGATCCCACGGAGATCAGAAGAAACGCTTCAAAGACAATCTGAAAGCTGCACTGAATTGTTCAACATAAACCCTGATTCCTGGGAGCAAACAGCAAGCAATTGAGTCACTTGGCATTCCACCGTGAACAAAGGATCCAAGTTGTGTGAATCTAGCAGGACAGCAGCTGCAGAGCTGAACAGGCATGCTAGAAAAGTGCGTGCCATCAACACTCCTGGAGATGTCCCACTCATCCCTTGTCCCTTATGCAAACGAACATTCCATGCAAGGACTGGCCTCATCAGCCACCTGTGCATGCACAGAACAGAACCTGCCCCTCCATCCCTCAGATGACTAGAGTAGTCCTCATCAACTCTACGAACGAACAACACAATTATATATTCCATGCTATTGCATTATATATCACAAATTATTGTATTATATATCCCATATTATTGTATTATATATTCCATATTATTGCATTATATATCCCATATTATTGTATTATATATTCCATATTATTGAATTATATATCCCGTATTATTGTATTATATATTATTGTATTATACATCCCATATTATTGTATTATATATCCCACATTATTGTATTATATATCCCATATTATTGTATTACATATTCCATATTATTGTATTATATATCCCATATTGTTCTATTATATATTCCATATTATTGTATTATATATCCCATATTGTTGTATTTTATATCCCATATTATTGAATTATATATCCCATATTATTGTATTATATATTATTGTATTATATATCCCATATTATTGTATTATATATCCCATATTATTGTATTATATATTCCATATTATTGAATTATATATCCCATATTATTGTATTATATATTATTGTATTATATATCCCATATTATTGTATTATATATCCCATATTATTGTATTATATATCCCATATTATTGTATTATGTATCCCATATTATTGTATTATATATCCCATATTATTGTATTACTCTGGACAGTACTCTCACATTACACCAACATGTCATGAACATATGCAAGGCTGCATATCCTGAGCTGAGACGCATCAGCTCAATTCGCAAATATCTTTCAGTTGATGCCACTAAAACCCTTGTGTGTTCATTAGTACTTTCAAGACTGGACTATTGTAACTCAATTCTGTCTGGTTCATCTCAATATCTGCTCCAGAAACTCAAAAAGTTCAAAACACAGCTGCTCGGATCATACTTAGAGTACCATGATCAGAGCACACCTCCCCGCTGCTCTGTACCCTAAAGTGGCTATCCATTCGATCCAGAATCAAACACAAAATTTGTTCTCTGTGATACATTTCACTGTCGGACTCTAGTCCAACATACCTATCTGACCTCACCCATGTGTACACACCAGCAAGATACTTACACTCCTCTTCTGACAATCATATACTCATTATTCCCGCTATGAAAACAAAGTCATATGGACAGCATTCTTTTGCATACCAGGGCCCAGACACGTGGAATGAATTGCCCACTGAACTTAGACACAATGACACAGTGATCCCATTCAAGAGTGCTCTCAAAACTCACTTATTTTGACTGCAAGAACAAACTTAAAGACCTAATAATGTTTCCTAACTTAAATATTCTCAGCTATTCTCAGCATGTTTTTTATGTTTTCTAATTTTGTGGTGTTTGTTTTTGTAATCATATCATTGTATGTTTTGTATCTTATAGGTGTTGTCTAATGTTATAAAGCACTTAGAGCTTCTAAAGATTAGGCGCTATACAAAGTCCTCATTATTATTATTATTATTATATATTCCATATTATTGTATTATATATCCCATATACACCACTCCCTCGATAACTCGCGCACATCGGGGTCCAGAAACATTGACTGCACTATAAGTGAGGCGTGAGTTATTGAGGGACCTATCAAATAAGCCCAAAACCAATAAAGTGATTGACGACATAACGGAAAATAAGGGGAGGGTAGGCAGATTATACTGTTGAATGCTCACTTTATAATCGTTCTGAGATTAACTGTGAATAAATATCTCTTCATAACGGTGTACTTTATTATTTCCTCATAGGACAACATTAATTTCAGGATAAATTACAGTATATTGAGGCGATCATCGAAAACATTATTCCATGTGGTTTCCGTTCACTTAACATGTGTACCACTTTACACATTGTGTACTATGTCACTAATTTTTATGTTGAATTGGATACATTCTAGTTTTATTGTTTGATCCAAATTAGACATTTTTTTATATACAAAAGATCGACTCTTTTCGAGAAACAGTGTCGATCGAACGATAGATAGATATAGATTTGAATGCGACAGAAGTAAAATGGAAAACAAAAAAAACAAGGGTTAATCAGTACTAACATATTTAATTTGTCTACAAATTTAAAACTCCGTAAATTAGAACAAGTTAATACTTGCCGTTTGTGCCAAGCTTGACAAATATCAATTCACTTTTTGAAAAAAATCAGTTAATTTTTTTTGTGTGTGTTACTCCTTGGTTTCTCTGCCACCGAGCAAAATCCCTCAGATTTCTCAACTGCATGAGCTTTTATGTAGTCAACATTTTGGGTCTCCAGCCACCTTACGGCAATATCAAAATATTTGATTGCTTCCTGTGCAGAGGGGTGGGGGGTGCAACATCTGCGTCTGCATCACTTTCAACACTTGTGTTACTCCAGTTAGAATCGTCTTCTGCTGCAAATTTGTTCGTTATAGAATTAATTATAGTTTCATCTGACATGTATTTGGCTGTGGGGCAATCATTGTCAGCACAAATCCACCCCTCCATATCATCAAGAGAAACGCCCATCTCAGGACCATGAGTCTGTACGAATTTCTCCCAAACATCCTCGGCATTAATGACATCAGTTTCACTGAAACATTCGAAGTCACTATCATCGTCATTGTCTCTGTTACTGTTTTGCTTTACGTCAAAGGCAGCTCTAAGACCCTTAATCCAGCACCCGAGGTCTCTTGTAATCATTTTTTTTTAATGCAACAAACACTTCCCCAAGTTGTTGATCAAAATAAAGCTGGCATGTACATGTAATTAGGTTCTCACAGAAGTACTCATGGGTTTCGATGTGACGGTCGATTGACTCTTTTCATGTTTTCAATGAACAGAATATGTTGTGATTATAATGTTTACACTGAAACGGAATTAAAGGATTAGAACGTGACTTTCACACAGGAAGACGTTTAATTGGTGTTTATTTCATTCTCTGTTGCCACCTGTTAGCATTTACCAGAAGTTTTCATTGATCGCTGATTCACCAGACTGTTCATTTACAGTATACTGACATCTATTTATCATAAAAACTTACATAATATATGATATCTTTAAACAGAAGTCTTGCTAGGATTTTAAAACTGGGTCTTTCTGCCTCTGAATTCAATCACTAAATATCAGTACATTTTCTCACTCGGCCACCAGTCAAAGCCTTTGAACTAGTCGCCTAGCTGTTGCATCATGTTTTTTTTTTTTTTAATGTACTCTTATAAATGGCAACAGTACATCAAAGAGTCTTTCAGTCACTGAATTCTGTCATTGTAAATATCAGCACAGTTAACTGATCAACACATTTTCCCACAAAGCAGGTGGCTGAAACAGGACCAGGAAATCTTTGAATTTTCCCGCGCACCTATTACATGCGTACAGCGGATACCCGCCTCAGAGATTTTCTGCATCCCAGATCAAAAATTGGTGTCCAAATACAGGTAATTAAGCGTTTTCAAGATCTCTGAAATTAATTCTTCTTTAGAACTTGCAAATTTCAAAATACGGATTATATTTTTACGGGCATTAATCACCATTTTCGATGATAAAACGAGCAATGTATCAAGGTTTAATTTATCAATTCTTATTGTAATTTTTTCATGTTCAGCATATTTTAAAGATATTTTAAATACATTTTCTCTGGAAAAAATTGGGAGCCAAGATGGACACCGCGTTATAAGCAGGATCGCGAGTTATCCGGGCGCGAGTTATCTAGGGAGCGGTGTAATTGTATTATATATTCCATATCATTGTATTATATATTCCATATTATTGTATTATATATCCCATATTATTGTACTATATATTATTGTATTATATATCCCACATTATTGTATTATATATTCCACATTATTGTATTATATATTATTGTATTATATATCCCATATTATTGTATTATATATCCCATATTATTGTATTATATATCCCATATTATTGTATCATATATTCCATATTATTGCATTATATATCCCATATTATTGTATTATATATTCCATATTATTGTATTATATATCCCATATTATTGTATTATATATCCCATATTATTGTATTATATATCCCATATTATTGTATTATATATCCCACATTATTGTATTATATATTCCACATTATTGTATTATATATTATTGTATTATATATTCCATATTATTGTATTATATATCCCATATTATTGTATTATATATCCCATATTATTGTACTATATATTATTGTATTATATATCCCATATTATTGTATTACATATCCCACATTCTTGTATTATATATTCCACATTATTGTATTATATATTATTGTATTATATATCCCATATTATTGTTGTTGTTGTTGTTGTTGTGGGGTTTAACGCCATTTTTCAGCACGATAGGCTATACATGGCGGCCAGTATTAATGGTGGAGGAAGAACCTGGAAAACCCCGGAAAGAACCACCGACCCACGAGAAGCTACTGGCAAGCTTTCTCACATGCCCACATTGGCTGAATCTTAGACTCGAACCGCCGCAGACAGAGGTGAGATGGCAGTGATCCGTAACGAAGAGCGCTTTAGACCACTCGGCCACTCGGGGCCCCCCCATATTATTGTATTATATATCCCATATTATTGTATTATATATCCCGTATTATTGTACTATATATTCCATATTACTGTATTATATATTCCATATTATTGTATTATATATCCCATATTATTGTATTATATATTCCATATTATTGTATTATATATTCCATATTATTGTGTTATATATCCCATATTATTGTATTATATATCCCATATTATTGTATTATATATTCCATATTACTGTATTATATATTCCATATTATTGTATTATATATCCCATATTATTGTATTATATATCCCATATTATTGTATTATATATTCCATATTACTGTATTATATATTCCATATTATTGTATTATATATCCCATATTATTGTATTATATATCCCATATTATTGCATTATATATTCCATATTACTGTATTATATATTCCATACTATTGTATTATATATTCCATATTATTGTGTTATATATCCCATATTATTGTATTATATATTCCATATTATTGTATTATATATTCCATACTATTGTATTATATATTCCGTATTATTGTACTATATATTCCATATTATTGTATTATATATCCCATATTGTTGTATTATATATTCCATATTAATGTATTATATATTCCATATTATTGTATTATATATTCCATACTATTGTATTATATATTCCATATTATTGTATTATATATCCCATATTGTTGTATTATATATCCCATATTGTTGTATTATATATTCTGTATTATTGTACTATATATCCCATATTGTTGTATTATATATTACATGTTACTGTAGAGCTCCTAGCTCATCACAATCACTTACTGTAATATAATATTTTGTGACAAATCTGTACAACACTGACATTAAACAATTACGTATCCTAAAATCTCCATTATCAGTTCATGATGATTTACTTATTTAATGATGTTACCTGGTGACAAAACTCAAGATGACAAAATCATTTTATTGTTCCATTAGAACTATAAAGTCATTAATTACATCAAGGAATTATCCCTTGTTTAGAAACTTTGATCACAGAGTCAGCTTGGTGAACAAATTGTACCCAAGCTGGATGTACAAACATTACCAATCCAAACATTTGGTCACACTACTGCAATACGGTTAGACGTTTAACCACCCACCCCTAGGATATGTGCAATTTGAATGCTCCTGCTCCATGATAAAGTTTATCAAAGATGACAGATTCACTGAAATATGGCAATTATAAGCTTAGGAAACATTATGGACCTTTTCAAACATGCACTTTCACCTTGTATTATTATTTAAATAATATTTCAGAATATTTGTGCAGTCAATATCATCAAGGGGACATTTCATTTTACAGAAGGTAATAATTATCTGAATCATTAATAAAATAAGCAGATTAGCTTTTCAGAAAATTACTGAAATAGCACATTTTGTGCATTGATGTACTTATAGATAAATCAGCATTATGGCTGCCATGATTTAATTAGTCAGTACTGTTATATATTAATGACTGTGTGTTATCTTGTCAGTACTGTTATATATTAATGACTGTGTTATCTTGTCAGTACTGTCATATATTAATGACTGTGTTATCTTGTGAATTAAAGAGTTAATATGATACAGTCCCACCAAGTCTCTTTAAAGCACCTGGCTGATTTTTCATCAAACTCCTCAACTTAAATATCTAGTAAAATTTAGTTGTTTGAATATTTTGATAATGAACAAATTAGTTTAGATGCAACAGGTTGAAAGACAAATGTATATAGACTGAGAAATGAACTTTAACTCTACAAAGTTTATATTCTGAACATTTCAGATTACTTGTCGGTCAAAATAATTTAACTTAAATGAACACTGGATAATAAGCAGCTTTATAAATATGACCATTAAAAAATTCCGCCTTTAAGAAGTATATTTGTCTAATTTGTACAGTGCTTGTTGCTTTTTGTTGTACTCACCATATTTGCAAGTCTTCTTGTCCCCGAAAATTGCCACTTTTCCTTCAAGGCCAAGCTGTTCATAAGAATCTTTTGTAAGGTTGAGAATCAATATGCCTACAAAGAAGCAAAGTTTGAAACATAATTTATGGTAAGTGAAGATATTTTCAGTTACAACAAAAGGGTTCCATGGAACACTACATCTTAACTTTTTTTTTAGTGATGGACCTTAACAAAAATAGCAACAATTGCCTTGCATAAATATGACTACAACTGAGTTGATGCCAACGCAAAAATCTGTACCACAATGTCTTAAATTATTTTATTCTAAGAAAGGCCAGATAAAACCATAATGGATAAAATTAAGTGAATTTATGACAGTATCTGCATCTTTCTGTTCCATCGAATGTAATTTCTAACAGCTATTCTTTACTGACATCTACCCAACAAAATAGATCAAAGTATATGTATGCTCTAAAATCTACTATACCATATTTACCCCCCATCTGTGAACAGTAAGGATACATATCAGTGGTAAATAAACTGGCCCCAGATCAGGGTCAATGGTATTCATTCAAAATCACAAACACAATAAACAGCACAGACCCAGATCTATGATGAGATCAGGGGCAGTGGAACAGTGTCTGCCGCATTCACTCAAAATCATACCTGTGATGACATTAGGTGACAGTGGATCAGGGTCAACAGTATTCACTAACAACCAAAGCTATGATAAACATTGTAGACCTAGATATGTAGTGACAAAGTGGTAGTGGATCTGGGTCAACTGTTTTCACTCAAAATCATAGGTCTAGTAAAAACAGCATAGACAAAGGTCTGCCACAGCATTAGCAGCTCTAAGCTGATGCTATTTTAAAATGGCTACACATCAAAAACTGGCACATATGCAAATCAAAAGTACTGCTAAAGGAACAATCCAAATTACCTGTTGGAAGAAGAGCTGCACAGTCCTGAGTGTCAATCTGTGTTCCATGTGACAACATGTGTAATTTACCTGTAGCACAGAGAATAAATAACTTAATTATTTACATCAATTCAATTTAAATTCACTGGGGAAGGAGGTGGGATAATATTTTTGTAGGGTGGGGTGTGCACCTTTTTTTTCCTGTCATTGTATACCTAATTTGAATTCTTCTTATTAATGGTACCCCTGAAAAAAGTGCTGTGTTTGCCTCCCAGGTTGACTTAAAGTAATAGCCCCAAATATCTTCAACTTTTTTCGTATCAATGAATAACATCCTTGGAGAATGACAGGCATTTAGAGTTACCATGATATTGTTCCCATATTAACCGAACGTTTTATCTTTTTTTGCATACCTATTTTATCAAAATGTGGTACCTGGATTGCAACAACAATGCATACCTATTTCATCAAGATGTGGTACCTGGATTACAACAACAATGCATACCTATTTCATGAAAATGTGGTACCTGGATTACAGCAACAATGCATACCTATTTCATCAAAATGTGGAACCAAGATTACAACAACAATGCATACCTAGTTTATCAAAATGTGGAACCAAGATTACAACAACAATGCATACCTATTTTATCAAAATGTGGTGCCTGGATTACAACAACAATGCATACCCATTTCATCAAAATGTGGTAACTGGATTACAACAACAATGCATACCTGTTTCATCAAAATGTGGTACCAAGATTACAACAACAATGCATACCTATTTCACGAAAATGTCGTACCAAGATTACAACAACAATGCATACCTATTGCATCAAGATGTGGTGTGGTAACTGGATTACAACAACAATGCATACCTATTTCATGAAAATGTGGTACCTGGATTACAACAAGAATGCATACCTATTTCATCAAAATGTGGTACCAAGGTTGCAACAACAATGCATACTTATTTCATGAAAATGTGGTACCTGGATTACAACAACAATGCATACCTATTTCATCAAAACGTGGAACCAAGATTACAACAACAATGCATACCTATTTCATCAAAATGTGGAACCAAGATTACAACAACAATGCATACCTATTTCATCAAATGTGGAACCAAGATTACAACAACAATGCATACCTATTTTATCAAAATGTGGTACCAAGATTACAACAACAATGTATACCTATTTCATCAAAATGTGGTACCAAGGTTGCAACAACAATGCATACCTATTTCAACAAAATGTGGTACCTGCATTGCAACAACAATGCATACCTATTTCATCAAAATGTGGTACCAAGGTTACAACAACAATGTATACCTATTTCAACAAAATGTGGTACCTGCATTGCAACAACAATGCATACCTATTTCATCAAATTGTGGTACCAAGGTTGCAACAACAATGCATACCTATTTCATGAAAATGTGGTACCTGGATTACAACAACAATGCATACCTATTTCATCAAATGTGGAACCAAGATTACAACAACAATGCATACCTATTTTATCAAAATGTGGTACCAAGATTACAACAACAATGTATACCTATTTCATCAAAATGTGGTACCAAGGTTGCAACAACAATGCATACCTATTTCAACAAAATGTGGTACCTGCATTGCAACAACAATGCATACCTATTTCATCAAAATGTGGTACCAAGGTTACAACAACAATGTATACCTATTTCAACAAAATGTGGTACCTGCATTGCAACAACAATGCATACCTATTTCATCAAATTGTGGTATTCTAATCAAATAACCAGCCTGACAAAATCATTAGTGTAATGAAGAGTGAAGAAATTCTGTTATACCAAAACTAAAATGGATCAATCTAGTTTTATATACTGATTCAGCAATTTATCCTGTAATGAATATATAATGTTTGTGTAACTATATGACAATATCTTATAAATATTCATTGAGCATTCGTGTCTTTTTTTTATTGTTATTACTCTAGGTCTTAAACTGTGTAATAGAAAGAAGCAAAAGCAACAAGTTTAGTAAAAATCAACCAATAATTTATTTTGCTAACTTACAGTATTGTGAATTAAGTCCCATAAAATCCTAAATATCTTATCACAAGCCAGAAAGTATAGAATGTTCAGATGAATTCCAATACCCTTGAATGTCTTGATGTATCCATAATGATACAATACAGAATGTCTTTAAATGAGTCCTTAATAATCACAAAGCAGTGTTTTAGTCAAAAGTCAATGATGCCAATTAATAATTTAATTAATTCTTTTTAAGTTATATCAGAACACAACTATAAATGATTCCAAATACTGATCATCAAACAGGAATGAATAATCATTTACCTACCTCTTTATATAACAGACTGTCACCTAACCTATTATACAATATAATGTTCAGAAAAATAATCTTTTCTAATGGAAAAAATGACGAACTTTGTAAACAAGGTCAGATTTTGAACTTAAAGTTTAGGAAACATCTTGTTCACTTCTAAAAATCATGATGAAAATCTGGTAGGCACACCCCTCAATCATGACAAAAATCTGGTAGGCACACCCCTCAATCATGACTAAAATCTAGTAGGCACACCCCTCAATCATGACAAAAATCTGGTAGGCACACCCCTCAATCATGACAAAAATCTGGTAGGCACACCCCTCAATCACGACAAAAATCTGGTAGGCATACCCCTCAATCATGACTAAAATCTGGTAGGCACACCCCTCATTCATGACAAAAGACAGGTTGTTGTTGTTGTTGTTGTAGGTTTTAACGCCATTTTTCAGCACACAATAGGCTATACTTGGCAGCCAGTATTAATGGTGAAGGAGAAACCAGGGAAAACTACCAGAAAGAACCACCAACCCATGAGAAGCTACTGGCAAGCTTTCTCACATACCCACATTGGCTGAATCTGAGACTCGAACCCATGCAGACAGAGGTGAGATGGCAGTGATCCGTAACGGAGAGCGCTTTAGACCACTTGTCCACTCGGGGACCCCAAAAGACAGGTACATAATATAAATTAAATATACATAACATTAATGGATTATAATAAATGGTAAGACCACTTATATCAATGAAAAAAGCATATGAGCATGTGAAACAAAGTAAATAACATCAAACAATGGTATAAAATGTAATCTGGAAGAATGAAATAGGGTAAAACATGAATGAAGCTAAATTTGCTCATGATGATTTTAAGAATAAACAATGGTACAAGTGACACTAAGCACAATATGTACTGAGTAAGTACTGTATATATATATATATATATATATATATATATATATATATATATAGGCTGTATTATGTCTTATGTCTTATGTTGTGTACTAATCAGATTGTAAACTATGAAGTCCTCAATTATCTTTAATTTTAAACTGGACAAATCAGAAACAATTTACAAAGAAATAATAATATTAACACAATCACAGTAGTGTATAACACATTACTATCATGGTAATTGAAAAGAAGTAGTCGTTGTTGTGTGATGTTAAGCAGTTTTGGCAATTATGTCTTGACATTTTCATGTTTTTATATGTTGGGACACTGACAAGGTTATTTTTTTTAGGTGCTTACAAGTCTTCAGACAAGAAAAATAACATTGAGGTGACGGCCAAAATCAGCAACTGTTTCTACAGTATGTCATCTTTTCATATGTTTATTGGATGGAATAGTGGATTTCTATGAAGACAGCCATATTTACTGTATATCTTGATACTCAAATAAAATAAAATGATTTTTTTTTGTCCTAGAACATAAGGTGAAACTTTTTTCCACCTAGGTCATATGTCCCAAGTTTTAACAAAATAAATTTGTGGTTGAATTTGTTCCACCAGCCACCTGCATGTTACAATAAAACATAAACATGCTTATTTGATAATAAAATGAAAGAAACCTTGTATTGCTATAATTCATTCCTCTATTTATCCATCATGAGCATTTTATTAAAGACAAAAATATATCCATGAATTCTGTAAATGTAGCATATGCATCCATACTGTAATGTGTATCGCTTATGTCAGATAACACACAACATATTGTTCACTGATGTGTGTATAAAGAAACGGATCATGTTTGCTTGTACTCAAAGGTTTGAATATGTTATCTGACTGAAAATTGGATCCAACAAAATTGCAAATGAGAGAGAGAGAGAGCAATATTAACTGATTTCTTGAAGGCACCTGCCATTCACACATGACATGGTGTAAGATGCAAAATAACCAAGATTGTATTATACTCAGGTTAACTATATGACAGTATTTTGCAAATAAAAATCATTATTTGAAAGTACATTCACTGTGAGTGCAAATGATAATCTTTTCACTGGCATTGGTTACGAAAAAAGTATTATTAAAGCAAGCTAATGAAACAAATAGAAGCCTGGGTGGTGAATAACTACAACTGGTAACCAGCAATAAACTCACTGTTTGAACTTGCCGACAGGATATCTAATGTAAAGGTTATTTTATTACAACGCAAGCCAATCCCACAAACCGACTTTGGATTCTTTAAATGTGCCAAATTTATATATATATATATATATATATATATATATATATATATATATATATATATATATATATATATAAAATCGACCTTCGTAGGGAAGCCAACTTTGGTTCATTTTTACCAGTACTCGTGAATTTTAAAAATAAATTGAAACAATGGACCAGTTTTAAAGCCACACAATCAAGTGCTTCATGCATGGATGTCGATGATCCAGTGGCTCCCAGGAGATTTGGAGGAAAAAATAAAATCATTCGATGAATTCATGAAGGTCAGAAGAGAAGAAGATGATTTTGATAACAATATGATCATTAACATGGATTAAACTCCAGTGTACTTTGAATTCATTCCTGGATGGACTGTCAATTGGAAGGGGGTTAAAAGTGTGAAAATTCGCATGACTGGTGCAGATAAAAAATCTAACTTTAGTCCCTGCAGTTTCCGCAGCAGATATATTGTTGTTGTTGTTGTAGGGTTTAACGCCATTTTTCAGCACACGATAGGCTATACATGGCGGCCAGTATTAATGGTGGAGGAAGAACCCGGGAAAACCCCGGAAAGAACCACCGACCCATGAGAAGCTACTGGCAAGCTTTCTCACATACCCACATTGGCCGAATCGGAGACTCGAACCCACACAGACAGAAATGAGGCATGTATTGCCTCCGATGATAATTTTTCATAGTGTGAGGAAGCTAAAAAAATATTAATGCCACTGAAAGGACAGGTCATATGTATGTAGGAGGAAGGTTGGGTTGATGAGGTGACGCTTCAATGGATTAAGAGTTTTATCTCAAGTACTCACTTTAAAATTTTTAAAAAAATAAAATTTAAGCTTGAGTACATTTTCTGACATCTAATTTTCAAATGATCTGAAAGGTGTCCCACCACTTACAACTCAAATAAAATGATGTGTCCCAGAACATACAGTGCACAAAAATTAATTTATGGTATCCCAAGAAATACGGTATCCCAAATTATATGATAAATATGGTAATTTGTTTCCAATTGGGACACAAAACTTAATTCTACTTTAATTTTTCATGAAATTAAATTAATGGCATTTCTGATAATACAATTAGCACCTAAACTGACCACAGAACATAGCATAAAAATAAAGTTTCTTAAAACTAATTTTAATTATGCGATACCTACCCACTACTAATGTATTGCTTCCCTTTACTGGGAGTCCCCCGGTCCAAACTAAATATTTGCTCCTCCAATGAGTAAATTGAGTTCCACAATTGCAAAGAACATGATTCATTCAGTTTGATTCCTTAGTAACAGCCATCATACAAATTATCTTCCCCTTCATCAATGACTACAGTACATCAGAACAGTATGGGAGTAGTGAATCTTTGAAACAGGAATCAAGTCAGTATTAAATAATTAAAATTATTAATCCTCCCCCAACCCCAACCCCATCTTAATAATAGTTAATACCTTACCTGCTGCTCTTGAATTGTTGAAATTACTAGTTACAATGTCCCCAAACAAAAATAAGATCCTTCTTGGGAGAGGGAGACAATGAAGTGGGGAGGGGGTATGTTGTCATCCCATGACCACTCATGGGAGGGAATGAGACTACATACCAGCTCATCTCCAGGGCAAAGTAAAGGTGGAGGGGGGCACTAAAATGGATAAATGACCCAGTTGTCAGCTGAAGAGCAGGTTAGGTAACCACCTGGTTAGTCTGTGTTGCAAAATAATTGGACTGGCTAACTGGATCCCAATATAGCTCTGCATAACATGGTGGAATGAGCTCATATATGGCATAGTTCACTAAAGTGATGGCTTCCCAAACACTGATTGTGAAGTATAGACAGATGGCCTGGCTAGTTGACAGACGGGATGGCATTTTACAACCAAGACTAATGGCAGGACACATCTAACAGGCTAAGACCAAGCTCAGACATAAGTGGGATGATAGCGAAGAAATTCATCGTCAGCCAGCAATTGTTTCATTACCAAATCTATGACTGATAACGCCTGTCGAGAAAGTATAGAACCCCTTTATCTTCAATCTGTAGCTGACCCAATGTAGTGTTTTTAATGTACTGGATGTTATCACTTTCAAACTGGAAGAGACCTATGCTGACCAATGATGACATCTTCAGATGTAGACTTAGTATGTCCCAGACTGTCTCTCTGGACGTTAATGGTAATGTAATAATTTAACAACTGTGTATGAACAGTACTAGCTGCCTTATGCTTTCCTTTATTTAATTCACAGAATAACACAGTAATACACTGATAAGAAGAAATAATTATTTTGACATACAATACTAGACTTCTTATGACCAAAATGAGATGAAATTCAAAATCTCTCTCACGAAATATGGCACAATGATTATGAAAACAGCATGGCACACAGCCTGGACCCATGTTTATGAAAACAGCATGGCACACAGCCTGGACCCATGTTTATGAAAACAGCATGGCACACAGCCTAGACCCATGTTTATGAAAACAGCATGGCACACAGCCTGGACCCATGTTTATGAAAACAGCATGGCACACAGCCTGGACCCATGTTTATGAAAACAGCATGGCACACAGCCTGGACCCATGTTTATGAAAACAGCATGGCACACAGCCTAGACCCATGTTTATGAAAACAGCATGGCACACAGCCTGGACCCATGTTTATGAAAACAGCATGGCACACAGCCTGGACCCATGTTTTTTAAAGTTTTTAGAAAACTACTTTGGCTTAAGCTCAAAACTAAAACATTTGTAATACTTGGAGTACGTCATTGAAATTCTACAGTCAAAACTAAAACATTTGTAATACTTGGAGTATGTCATTGAAATTCTGCAGTCAAAACTAAAACATTTGTAATACTTGGAGTATGTCATTGAAATTCTGCAGTCAAAACTAAAACATTTGTAATACTTGGAGTACGTCATTCAAATTCTACAGTCAAAACTGAAACATCTGTAATACTTGGAGTATGTCATTGAAATTCTACAGTCAAAACTAAAACATTTGTAATACTTGGAGTATGTCATTGAAATTCTACAGTCAAAACTAAAACATTTGTAATACTTGGAGTATGTCATTGAAATTCTACAGTCAAAACTAAAACATTTGTAATACTTGGAGTACGTCATTGAAATTCTACAGTCAAAACTAAAACATTTGTAATACTTGGAGTACGTCATTGAAATTCTACAGTCAAAACTAAAACATTTGTAATACTTGGAGTACGTCATTGAAATTCTACAGTCAAAACTGAAACATCTGTAATACTTGGAGTATGTCATTGAAATTCTACAGTCAAAACTAAAACATCTGTAATACTTGGAGTATGTCATTGAAATTCTACAGTCAAAACTAAAACATCTGTAATACTCGGAGTATGTCATTGAAATTCTACAGTCAAAACTAAAACATTTGTAATACTTGGAGTACGTCATTGAAATTCTACAGTCAAAACTAAAACATTTGTAATACTTGGAGTACGTCATTCAAATTCTACAGTCAAAACTAAAACATTTGTAATACTTGGAGTACGTCATTGAAATTCTACAGTCAAAACTAAAACATCTGTAATACTTGGAGTACGTCATTGAAATTCTACAGTCAAAACTGAAACATCTGTAATACTTGGAGTATGTCATTGAAATTCTACAGTCAAAACTAAAACATTTGTAATACTTGGAGTATGTCATTGAAATTCTGCAGTCAAAACTAAAACATTTGTAATACTTGGAGTATGTCATTGAAATTCTACAGTCAAAACTAAAACATTTGTAATACTTGGAGTATGTCATTGAAATTCTACAGTCAAAACTAAAACATCTGTAATACTTGGAGTATGTCATTGAAACTCTAGTCAAAACTAAAACATTTGTAATACTTGGAGTATGTCATTGAAATTCTACAGTCAAAACTAAAACATTTGTAATACTTGGAGTACGTCATTGAAATTCTGCAGTCAAAACTAAAACATTTGTAATACTTGGAGTACGTCATTGAAATTCTACAGTCAAAACTAAAACATTTGTAATACTTGGAGTATGTCATTGAAATTCTACAGTCAAAACTAAAACATCTCTAATACTTGGAGTATGTCATTGAAATTCTACAGTCAAAAGTAAAACATTTGTAATACTTGGAGTATGTCATTGAAATTCTAGTCAAAACTAAAACATTTGTAATACTTGGAGTATGTCATTGAAATTCTACAGTCAAAACTAAAACATTTGTAATACTTGGAGTATGTCATTGAAATTCTAGTCAAAACTAAAACATTTGTGATACTTGGAGTATGTCACTGAAATTCTACAGTCAAAATTAAAACATTTGTAATACTTGGAGTACGTCATTGAAATTCTACAGTCAAAACTAAAACATTTGTAATACTTGGAGTATGTCACTGAAATTCTACAGTCAAAATTAAAACATTTGTAATACTTGGAGTACGTCATTGAAATTCTACAGTCAAAACTAAAACATCTGTAATACTTGGAGTACGTCATTCAAATTCTACAGTCAAAACTAAAACATTTGTAATACTTGGAGTACGTCATTGAAATTCTACAGTCAAAACTAAAACATCTGTAATACTTGGAGTACGTCATTCAAATTCTACAGTCAAAACTAAAACATCTGTAATACCTGGAGTACGTCATTGAAATTCTACAGTCAAAACTAAAACATTTGTAATACTTGGAGTACGTCATTCAAATTCTGCAGTCAAAACTAAAACATTTGTAATACTTGGAGTACGTCATTCAAATTCTACAGTCAAAACTGAAACATTTGTGATACTTGGAGTACGTCATTGAAATTCTACAGTCAAAACTGAAACATTTGTGATACTTGGAGTACGTCATTGAAATTCTACAGTCAAAACTGAAACATTTGTAATACTTGGAGTATGTCATTGAAATTCTGCAGTCAAAACTAAAACATTTGTAATACTTGGAGTATGTCATTGAAATTCTGCAGTCAAAACTAAAACATCTGTAATACTTGGAGTATGTCATTGAAATTCTGCAGTCAAAACTAAAACATTTGTAATACTTGGAGTACGTCATTGAAATTCTGCAGTCAAAACTAAAACATCTGTAATACTTGGAGTACGTCATTGAAATTCTACAGTCAAAACTAAAACATTTGTGATACTTGGAGTATGTCATTGAAATTCTACAGTCAAAACTAAAACATTTGTGATACTTGGAGTATGTCATTGAAATTCTACAGTCAAAACTAAAACATCTGTAATACTTGGAGTACGTCATTGAAATTCTACAGTCAAAACTAAAACATTTGTAATACTTGGAGTATGTCATTGAAATTCTACAGTCAAAACTAAAACATTTGTAATACTTGGAGTACGTCATTGAAATTCTACAGTCAAAACTAAAACATCTGTAATACTTGGAGTACGTCATTGAAATTCTACAGTCAAAACTAAAACATTTGTAATACTTGGAGTATGTCATTGAAATTCTACAGTCAAAACTAAAACATCTGTAATACTTGGAGTACGTCATTGAAATTCTACAGTCAAAACTAAAACATTTGTAATACTTGGAGTACGTCATTGAAATTCTACAGTCAAAACTAAAACATTTGTAATACTTGGAGTATGTCATTGAAATTCTACAGTCAAAACTAAAACATTTGTAATACTTGGAGTATGTCATTGAAATTCTAGTCAAAACTAAAACATTTGTAATACTTGGAGTATGTCATTGAAATTCTGCAGTCAAAACTAAAACATTTGTAATACTTGGAGTATGTCATTGAAATTCTACACTCAAAACTGAAACATTTGTAATACTTGGAGTATGTCATTGAAATTCTGCAGTCAAAACTAAAACATTTGTAATACTTGGAGTACGTCATTGAAATTCTACAGTCAAAACTGAAACATCTGTAATACTTGGAGTATGTCATTGAAATTCTGCAGTCAAAACTAAAACATTTGTAATACTTGGAGTACGTCATTGAAATTCTACAGTCAAAACTAAAACATTTGTAATACTTGGAGTACGTCATTGAAATTCTACAGTCAAAACTAAAACATTTGTAATACTTGGAGTACGTCATTGAAATTCTACAGTCAAAACTGAAACATCTGTGATACTTGGAGTATGTCATTGAAATTCTACAGTCAAAACTAAAACATTTGTGATACTTGGAGTATGTCATTGAAATTCTACAGTCAAAACTAAAACATTTGTAATACTTGGAGTATGTCATTGAAATTCTACAGTCAAAACTAAAACATTTGTAATACTTGGAGTATGTCATTGAAATTCTACAGTCAAAACTAAAACATTTGTAATACTTGGAGTATGTCATTGAAATTCTGCAGTCAAAACTAAAACATTTGTAATACTTGGAGTATGTCATTGAAATTCTGCAGTCAAAACTAAAACATCTGTAATACTTGGAGTATGTCATTGAAATTCTACAGTCAAAACTAAAACATCTGTAATACTTGGAGTACGTCATTCAAATTCTACAGTCAAAACTAAAACATTTGTAATACTTGGAGTACGTCATTCAAATTCTACAGTCAAAACTAAAACATTTGTAATACTTGGAGTACGTCATTGAAATTCTACAGTCAAAACTAAAACATCTGTAATACTTGGAGTACGTCATTGAAATTCTACAGTCAAAACTGAAACATCTGTAATACTTGGAGTATGTCATTGAAATTCTACAGTCAAAACTAAAACATTTGTAATACTTGGAGTATGTCATTGAAATTCTGCAGTCAAAACTAAAACATTTGTAATACTTGGAGTATGTCATTGAAATTCTAAAGTCAAAACTAAAACATTTGTAATACTTGGAGTATGTCATTGAAATTCTAAAGTCAAAACTAAAACATTTGTAATACTTGGAGTATGTCATTGAAATTCTACAGTCAAAACTAAAACATTTGTAATACTTGGAGTACGTCATTGAAATTCTGCAGTCAAAACTAAAACATTTGTAATACTTGGAGTACGTCATTGAAATTCTACAGTCAAAACTAAAACATTTGTAATACTTGGAGTATGTCATTGAAATTCTACAGTCAAAACTAAAACATCTGTAATACTTGGAGTATGTCATTGAAATTCTAGTCAAAACTAAAACATTTGTAATACTTGGAGTATGTCATTGAAATTCTACAGTCAAAACTAAAACATTTGTAATACTTGGAGTATGTCATTGAAATTCTACAGTCAAAACTAAAACATTTGTAATACTTGGAGTACGTCATTGAAATTCTACAGTCAAAACTAAAACATCTGTAATACTTGGAGTATGTCATTGAAATTCTAGTCAAAACTAAAACATTTGTGATACTTGGAGTATGTCATTGAAATTCTACAGTGAAAACTAAAACATTTGTAATACTTGGAGTACGTGATTGAAATTCTACAGTCAAAACTAAAACATCTGTAATACTTGGAGTACGTCATTCAAATTCTACAGTCAAAACTAAAACATTTGTAATACTTGGAGTACGTCATTGAAATTCTACAGTCAAAACTAAAACATTTGTAATACTTGGAGTACGTCATTGAAATTCTGCAGTCAAAACTAAAACATTTGTAATACTTGGAGTACGTCATTCAAATTCTACAGTCAAAACTAAAACATTTGTGATACTTGGAGTACGTCATTCAAATTCTACAGTCAAAACTAAAACATTTGTGATACTTGGAGTACGTCATTGAAATTCTACAGTCAAAACTAAAACATCTGTAATACTTGGAGTACGTCATTCAAATTCTACAGTCAAAACTAAAACATTTGTAATACTTGGAGTACGTCATTGAAATTCTACAGTCAAAACTAAAACATTTGTAATACTTGGAGTACGTCATTGAAATTCTGCAGTCAAAACTAAAACATTTGTAATATCTGGAGTACGTCATTCAAATTCTACAGTCAAAACTAAAACATTTGTGATACTTGGAGTATGTCATTGAAATTCTACAGTCAAAACTGAAACATTTGTAATACTTGGAGTATGTCATTGAAATTCTGCAGTCAAAACTAAAACATTTGTAATACTTGGAGTATGTCATTGAAATTCTGCAGTCAAAACTAAAACATCTGTAATACTTGGAGTATGTCATTGAAATTCTACAGTCAAAACTAAAACATTTGTAATACTTGGAGTACGTCATTGAAATTCTGCAGTCAAAACAAAAACATCTGTAATACTTGGAGTACGTCATTGAAATTCTACAGTCAAAACTAAAACATTTGTAATACTTGGAGTATGTCATTGAAATTCTACAGTCAAAACTAAAACATTTGTAATACTTGGAGTATGTCATTGAAATTCTACAGTCAAAACTAAAACATTTGTAATACTTGGAGTACGTCATTGAAATTCTACAGTCAAAACTAAAACATTTGTAATACTTGGAGTACGTCATTGAAATTCTACAGTCAAAACTAAAACATTTGTAATACTTGGAGTATGTCATTGAAATTCTACAGTCAAAACTAAAACATTTGTAATACTTGGAGTATGTCATTGAAATTCTACAGTCAAAACTAAAACATCTGTAATACTTGGAGTACGTCATTGAAATTCTACAGTCAAAACTAAAACATTTGTAATACTTGGAGTACGTCATTGAAATTCAACAGTCAAAACTGAAACATTTGTGATACTTGGAGTATGTCATTGAAATTCTACAGTCAAAACTAAAACATTTGTAATACTTGGAGTATGTCATTCAAATTCTACAGTCAAAACTAAAACATTTGTAATACTTGGAGTACGTCATTCAAATTCTACAGTCAAAACTAAAACATTTGTAACACTTGGAGTACGTCATTGAAATTCTACAGTCAAAACTAAAACATTTGTAATACTTGGAGTATGTCATTGAAATTCTACAGTCAAAACTGAAACATTTGTAATACTTGGAGTATGTCATTGAAATTCTACAGTCAAAACTGAAACATTTGTAATACTTGGAGTATGTCATTGAAATTCTGCAGTGAAAAACTAAAACATTTGTAATACTTGGAGTATGTCATTGAAATTCTGCAGTCAAAACTAAAACATTTGTAATACTTGGAGTACGTCATTCAAATTCTACAGTCAAAACTAAAACATTTGTGATACTTGGAGTACGTCATTCAAATTCTACAGTCAAAACTAAAACATTTGTGATACTTGGACTACGTCATTGAAATTCTACAGTCAAAACTAAAACATCTGTAATACTTGGAGTACGTCATTCAAATTCTACAGTCAAAACTAAAACATTTGTAATACTTGGAGTACGTCATTGAAATTCTACAGTCAAAACTAAAACATTTGTAATACTTGGAGTACGTCATTGAAATTGTGCAGTCAAAACTAAAACATTTGTAATATCTGGAGTACGTCATTCAAATTCTACAGTCAAAACTAAAACATTTGTGATACTTGGAGTACGTCATTGAAATTCTACAGTCAAAACTGAAACATTTGTAATACTTGGAGTATGTCATTGAAATTCTGCAGTCAAAACTAAAACATTTGTAATACTTGGAGTATGTCATTGAAATTCTGCAGTCAAAACTAAAACATCTGTAATACTTGGAGTATGTCATTGAAATTCTACAGTCAAAACTAAAACATTTGTAATACTTGGAGTACGTCATTGAAATTCTGCAGTCAAAACAAAAACATCTGTAATACTTGGAGTACGTCATTGAAATTCTGCAGTCAAAACTAAAACATTTGTAATACTTGGAGTACGTCATTCAAATTCTGCAGTCAAAACTAAAACATCTGTAATACTTGGAGTATGTCATTGAAATTCTACAGTCAAAACTAAAACATCTGTAATACTTGGAGTATGTCATTGAAATTCTACAGTCAAAACTAAAACATCTGTAATACTTGGAGTATGTCATTGAAATTCTACAGTCAAAACTAAAACATTTGTAATACTTGGAGTACGTCATTGAAATTCTGCAGTCAAAACTAAAACATCTGTAATACATGGAGTATGTCATTGAAATTCTACAGTCAAAACTAAAACATTTGTAATACTTGGAGTACGTCATTCAAATTCTGCAGTCAAAACTAAAACATCTGTAATACTTGGAGTATGTCATTGAAATTCTACAGTCAAAACTAAAACATTTGTAATACTTGGAGTACGTCATTCAAATTCTGCAGTCAAAACTAAAACATCTGTAATACTTGGAGTATGTCATTCAAATTCTACAGTCAAAACTAAAACATTTGTAATACTTGGAGTACGTCATTCAAATTCTGCAGTCAAAACTAAAACATCTGTAATACTTGGAGTATGTCATTCAAATTCTACAGTCAAAACTAAAACATTTGTAATACTTGGAGTACGTCATTCAAATTCTGCAGTCAAAACTAAAACATTTGCAATACTTGGAGTATGTCATTGAAATTCTACAGTCAAAACTAAAACATTTGTAATACTTGGAGTACGTCATTGAAATTCTGCAGTCAAAACAAAAACATCTGTAATACTTGGAGTACGTCATTGAAATTCTGCAGTCAAAACTAAAACATCTGTAATACTTGGAGTATGTCATTGAAATTCTACAGTCAAAACTAAAACATTTGTAATACTTGGAGTACGTCATTGAAATTCTGCAGTCAAAACTAAAACATCTGTAATACTTGGAGTATGTCATTGAAATTCTACAGTCAAAACTAAAACATTTGTAATACTTGGAGTACGTCATTCAAATTCTGCAGTCAAAACTAAAACATCTGTAATACTTGGAGTATGTCATTGAAATTCTGCAGTCAAAACTAAAACATTTGTAATACTTGGAGTACGTCATTGAAACTCTGCAGTCAAAACTAAAACATCTGTAATACTTGGAGTACGTCATTGAAATTCTACAGTCAAAACTAAAACATTTGTAATACTTGGAGTATGTCATTGAAATTCTACAGTCAAAACTAAAACATTTGTAATACTTGGAGTACGTCATTGAAATTCTACAGTCAAAACTAAAACATTTGTAATACTTGGAGTATGTCATTGAAATTCTACAGTCAAAACTAAAACATCTGTAATACTTGGAGTACGTCATTGAAATTCTACAGTCAAAACTAAAACATTTGTAATACTTGGAGTACGTCATTGAAATTCTACAGTCAAAACTGAAACATTTGTGATACTTGGAGTACGTCATTGAAATTCTACAGTCAAAACTGAAACATTTGTGATACTTGGAGTATGTCATTGAAATTCTACAGTCAAAAATGAAACATTTGTAATACTTGGAGTATGTCATTGAAATTCTACAGTCAAAACTGAAACATTTGTAATACTTGGAGTATGTCATTGAAATTCTACAGTCAAAACTAAAACATTTGTAATACTTGGAGTATGTCATTGAAATTCTGCAGTCAAAACTAAAACATTTGTAATACTTGGAGTATGTCATTGAAATTCTACAGTCAAAACTGAAACATCTGTGATACTTGGAGTATGTCATTGAAATTCTGCAGTCAAAACTAAAACATTTGTAATACTTGGAGTATGTGATTGAAATTCTACACTCAAAAGTGAAACATTTTTAATACTTGGAGTATGTCATTGAAATTCTGCAGTCAAAACTAAAACATTTGTAATACTTGGAGTACGTCATTGAAATTCTACAGTCAAAACTGAAACATCTGTAATACTTGGAGTATGTCATTGAAATTCTGCAGTCAAAACTAAAACATTTGTAATACTTGGAGTACGTCATTGAAATTCTACAGTCAAAACTAAAACATTTGTAATACTTGGAGTACGTCATTGAAATTCTACAGTCAAAACTAAAACATTTGTAATACTTGGAGTACGTCATTGAAATTCTACAGTCAAAACTGAAACATCTGTGATACTTGGAGTATGTCATTGAAATTCTACAGTCAAAACTAAAACATTTGTGATACTTGGAGTATGTCATTGAAATTCTACAGTCAAAACTAAAACATTTGTAATACTTGGAGTATGTCATTGAAATTCTACAGTCAAAACTAAAACATTTGTAATACTTGGAGTATGTCATTGAAATTCTACAGTCAAAACTAAAACATTTGTAATACTTGGAGTATGTCATTGAAATTCTGCAGTCAAAACTAAAACATTTGTAATACTTGGAGTATGTCATTGAAATTCTGCAGTCAAAACTAAAACATCTGTAATACTTGGAGTATGTCATTGAAATTCTACAGTCAAAACTAAAACATCTGTAATACTTGGAGTACGTCATTCAAATTCTACAGTCAAAACTAAAACATTTGTAATACTTGGAGTACGTCATTCAAATTCTACAGTCAAAACTAAAACATTTGTAATACTTGGAGTACGTCATTGAAATTCTACAGTCAAAACTAAAACATCTGTAATACTTGGAGTACGTCATTGAAATTCTACAGTCAAAACTGAAACATCTGTAATACTTGGAGTATGTCATTGAAATTCTACAGTCAAAACTAAAACATTTGTAATACTTGGAGTATGTCATTGAAATTCTGCAGTCAAAACTAAAACATTTGTAATACTTGGAGTATGTCATTGAAATTCTAAAGTCAAAACTAAAACATTTGTAATACTTGGAGTATGTCATTGAAATTCTAAAGTCAAAACTAAAACATTTGTAATACTTGGAGTATGTCATTGAAATTCTACAGTCAAAACTAAAACATTTGTAATACTTGGAGTACGTCATTGAAATTCTGCAGTCAAAACTAAAACATTTGTAATACTTGGAGTACGTCATTGAAATTCTACAGTCAAAACTAAAACATTTGTAATACTTGGAGTATGTCATTGAAATTCTACAGTCAAAACTAAAACATCTGTAATACTTGGAGTATGTCATTGAAATTCTAGTCAAAACTAAAACATTTGTAATACTTGGAGTATGTCATTGAAATTCTACAGTCAAAACTAAAACATTTGTAATACTTGGAGTATGTCATTGAAATTCTACAGTCAAAACTAAAACATTTGTAATACTTGGAGTACGTCATTGAAATTCTACAGTCAAAACTAAAACATCTGTAATACTTGGAGTATGTCATTGAAATTCTAGTCAAAACTAAAACATTTGTGATACTTGGAGTATGTCATTGAAATTCTACAGTGAAAACTAAAACATTTGTAATACTTGGAGTACGTGATTGAAATTCTACAGTCAAAACTAAAACATCTGTAATACTTGGAGTACGTCATTCAAATTCTACAGTCAAAACTAAAACATTTGTAATACTTGGAGTACGTCATTGAAATTCTACAGTCAAAACTAAAACATTTGTAATACTTGGAGTACGTCATTGAAATTCTGCAGTCAAAACTAAAACATTTGTAATACTTGGAGTACGTCATTCAAATTCTACAGTCAAAACTAAAACATTTGTGATACTTGGAGTACGTCATTCAAATTCTACAGTCAAAACTAAAACATTTGTGATACTTGGAGTACGTCATTGAAATTCTACAGTCAAAACTAAAACATCTGTAATACTTGGAGTACGTCATTCAAATTCTACAGTCAAAACTAAAACATTTGTAATACTTGGAGTACGTCATTGAAATTCTACAGTCAAAACTAAAACATTTGTAATACTTGGAGTACGTCATTGAAATTCTGCAGTCAAAACTAAAACATTTGTAATATCTGGAGTACGTCATTCAAATTCTACAGTCAAAACTAAAACATTTGTGATACTTGGAGTACGTCATTGAAATTCTACAGTCAAAACTGAAACATTTGTAATACTTGGAGTATGTCATTGAAATTCTGCAGTCAAAACTAAAACATTTGTAATACTTGGAGTATGTCATTGAAATTCTGCAGTCAAAACTAAAACATCTGTAATACTTGGAGTATGTCATTGAAATTCTACAGTCAAAACTAAAACATTTGTAATACTTGGAGTACGTCATTGAAATTCTGCAGTCAAAACAAAAACATCTGTAATACTTGGAGTACGTCATTGAAATTCTACAGTCAAAACTAAAACATTTGTAATACTTGGAGTATGTCATTGAAATTCTACAGTCAAAACTAAAACATTTGTAATACTTGGAGTATGTCATTGAAATTCTACAGTCAAAACTAAAACATTTGTAATACTTGGAGTACGTCATTGAAATTCTACAGTCAAAACTAAAACATTTGTAATACTTGGAGTACGTCATTGAAATTCTACAGTCAAAACTAAAACATTTGTAATACTTGGAGTATGTCATTGAAATTCTACAGTCAAAACTAAAACATTTGTAATACTTGGAGTATGTCATTGAAATTCTACAGTCAAAACTAAAACATCTGTAATACTTGGAGTACGTCATTGAAATTCTACAGTCAAAACTAAAACATTTGTAATACTTGGAGTACGTCATTGAAATTCAACAGTCAAAACTGAAACATTTGTGATACTTGGAGTATGTCATTGAAATTCTACAGTCAAAACTAAAACATTTGTAATACTTGGAGTATGTCATTCAAATTCTACAGTCAAAACTAAAACATTTGTAATACTTGGAGTACGTCATTCAAATTCTACAGTCAAAACTAAAACATTTGTAACACTTGGAGTACGTCATTGAAATTCTACAGTCAAAACTAAAACATTTGTAATACTTGGAGTATGTCATTGAAATTCTACAGTCAAAACTGAAACATTTGTAATACTTGGAGTATGTCATTGAAATTCTACAGTCAAAACTGAAACATTTGTAATACTTGGAGTATGTCATTGAAATTCTGCAGTCAAAACTAAAACATTTGTAATACTTGGAGTATGTCATTGAAATTCTGCAGTCAAAACTAAAACATTTGTAATACTTGGAGTACGTCATTCAAATTCTACAGTCAAAACTAAAACATTTGTGATACTTGGAGTACGTCATTCAAATTCTACAGTCAAAACTAAAACATTTGTGATACTTGGACTACGTCATTGAAATTCTACAGTCAAAACTAAAACATCTGTAATACTTGGAGTACGTCATTCAAATTCTACAGTCAAAACTAAAACATTTGTAATACTTGGAGTACGTCATTGAAATTCTACAGTCAAAACTAAAACATTTGTAATACTTGGAGTACGTCATTGAAATTCTGCAGTCAAAACTAAAACATTTGTAATATCTGGAGTACGTCATTCAAATTCTACAGTCAAAACTAAAACATTTGTGATACTTGGAGTACGTCATTGAAATTCTACAGTCAAAACTGAAACATTTGTAATACTTGGAGTATGTCATTGAAATTCTGCAGTCAAAACTAAAACATTTGTAATACTTGGAGTATGTCATTGAAATTCTGCAGTCAAAACTAAAACATCTGTAATACTTGGAGTATGTCATTGAAATTCTACAGTCAAAACTAAAACATTTGTAATACTTGGAGTACGTCATTGAAATTCTGCAGTCAAAACAAAAACATCTGTAATACTTGGAGTACGTCATTGAAATTCTGCAGTCAAAACTAAAACATCTGTAATACTTGGAGTACGTCATTCAAATTCTGCAGTCAAAACTAAAACATCTGTAATACTTGGAGTACGTCATTGAAATTCTACAGTCAAAACTAAAACATCTGTAATACTTGGAGTATGTCATTGAAATTCTACAGTCAAAACTAAAACATCTGTAATACTTGGAGTATGTCATTGAAATTCTACAGTCAAAACTAAAACATTTGTAATACTTGGAGTACGTCATTGAAATTCTGCAGTCAAAACTAAAACATCTGTAATACATGGAGTATGTCATTGAAATTCTACAGTCAAAACTAAAACATTTGTAATACTTGGAGTACGTCATTCAAATTCTGCAGTCAAAACTAAAACATCTGTAATACTTGGAGTATGTCATTGAAATTCTACAGTCAAAACTAAAACATTTGTAATACTTGGAGTACGTCATTCAAATTCTGCAGTCAAAACTAAAACATCTGTAATACTTGGAGTATGTCATTCAAATTCTACAGTCAAAACTAAAACATTTGTAATACTTGGAGTACGTCATTCAAATTCTGCAGTCAAAACTAAAACATCTGTAATACTTGGAGTATGTCATTCAAATTCTACAGTCAAAACTAAAACATTTGTAATACTTGGAGTACGTCATTCAAATTCTGCAGTCAAAACTAAAACATTTGCAATACTTGGAGTATGTCATTGAAATTCTACAGTCAAAACTAAAACATTTGTAATACTTGGAGTACGTCATTGAAATTCTGCAGTCAAAACTAAAACATCTGTAATACTTGGAGTACGTCATTGAAATTCTACAGTCAAAACTAAAACATTTGTAATACTTGGAGTATGTCATTGAAATTCTACAGTCAAAACTAAAACATTTGTAATACTTGGAGTACGTCATTGAAATCCTGCAGTCAAAACTAAAACATCTGTAATACTTGGAGTATGTCATTGAAATTCTACAGTCAAAACTAAAACATTTGTAATACTTGGAGTACGTCATTGAAATTCTGCAGTCAAAACTAAAACATCTGTAATACTTGGAGTATGTCATTGAAATTCTACAGTCAAAACTAAAACATTTGTAATACTTGGAGTACGTCATTCAAATTCTGCAGTCAAAACTAAAACATCTGTAATACTTGGAGTATGTCATTGAAATTCTGCAGTCAAAACTAAAACATTTGTAATACTTGGAGTACGTCATTGAAACTCTGCAGTCAAAACTAAAACATCTGTAATACTTGGAGTACGTCATTGAAATTCTACAGTCAAAACTAAAACATTTGTAATACTTGGAGTATGTCATTGAAATTCTACAGTCAAAACTAAAACATTTGTAATACTTGGAGTACGTCATTGAAATTCTACAGTCAAAACTAAAACATTTGTAATACTTGGAGTATGTCATTGAAATTCTACAGTCAAAACTAAAACATCTGTAATACTTGGAGTACGTCATTGAAATTCTACAGTCAAAACTAAAACATTTGTAATACTTGGAGTACGTCATTGAAATTCTACAGTCAAAACTGAAACATTTGTGATACTTGGAGTACGTCATTGAAATTCTACAGTCAAAACTGAAACATTTGTGATACTTGGAGTATGTCATTGAAATTCTACAGTCAAAAATGAAACATTTGTAATACTTGGAGTATGTCATTGAAATTCTACAGTCAAAACTGAAACATTTGTAATACTTGGAGTATGTCATTGAAATTCTACAGTCAAAACTAAAACATTTGTAATACTTGGAGTATGTCATTGAAATTCTGCAGTCAAAACTAAAACATTTGTAATACTTGGAGTATGTCATTGAAATTCTGCAGTCAAAACTAAAACATTTGTAATACTTGGAGTATGTCATTGAAATTCTGCAGTCAAAACTAAAACATTTGTAATACTTGGAGTATGTCATTGAAATTCTACAGTCAAAACTGAAACATTTGTAATACTTGGAGTATGTCATTGAAATTCTGCAGTCAAAACTAAAACATTTGTGATACTTGGAGTACGTCATTGAAATTCTGCAGTCAAAACTAAAACATTTGTGATACTTGGAGTACGTCATTGAAATTCTACAGTCAAAACTAAAACATTTGTAATACTTGGAGTACGTCATTCAAATTCTGCAGTCAAAACTAAAACATCTGTAATACTTGGAGTATGTCATTGAAATTCTACAGTCAAAACTAAAACATTTGTAATACTTGGAGTACGTCATTGAAATTCTGCAGTCAAAACTAAAACATCTGTAATACTTGGAGTATGTCATTGAAATTCTACAGTCAAAACTAAAACATTTGTAATACTTGGAGTACGTCATTCAAATTCTGCAGTCAAAACTAAAACATTTGTAATACTTGGAGTATGTCATTGAAATTCGACAGTCAAAACTAAAACATTTGTAATACTTGGAGTACGTCATTCAAATTCTGCAGTCAAAACTAAAACATCTGTAATACTTGGAGTATGTCATTGAAATTCTGCAGTCAAAACTAAAACATTTGTGATACTTGGAGTACATCATTGAAATTCTACAGTCAAAACTAAAACATTTGTAATACTTGGAGTACGTCATTCAAATTCTACAGTCAAAACTAAAACATTTGTAATACTTGGAGTACGTCATTCAAATTCTACAGTCAAAACTAAAACATTTGTAATACTTGGAGTACGTCATTCAAATTCTACAGTCAAAACTAAAACATTTGTAATACTTGGAGTACGTCATTCAAATTCTACAGTCAAAACTAAAACATTTGTAATACTTGGAGTACGTCATTGAAATTCTACAGTCAAAACTAAAACATTTGTGATACTTGGAGTACGTCATTGAAATTCTACAGTCAAAACTAAAACATTTGTAATACTTGGAGTACGTCATTCAAATTCTACAGTCAAAACTAAAACATTTGTGATACTTGGAGTACGTCATTGAAATTCTACAGTCAAAACTAAAACATTTGTGATACTTGGAGTACGTCATTCAAATTCTACAGTCAAAACTAAAACATTTGTGATACTTGGAGTACGTCATTCAAATTCTACAGTCAAAACTAAAACATTTGTGATACTTGGAGTACGTCATTGAAATTCTACAGTCAAAACTAAAACATTTGTAATACTTGGAGTACGTCATTCAAATTCTACAGTCAAAACTAAAACATTTGTAATACTTGGAGTACGTCATTCAAATTCTACAGTCAAAACTAAAACATTTGTAATACTTGGAGTACGTCATTCAAATTCTACAGTCAAAACTAAAACATTTGTAATACTTGGAGTATGTCATTGAAATTCTACAGTCAAAACTAAAACATTTGTAATACTTGGAGTACGTCATTGAAATTCTACAGTCAAAACTAAAACATTTGTCATACTTGGAGTATGTCATTGAAATTCTACAGTCAAAACTAAAACATCTGTGATACTTGGAGTACGTCATTGAAATTCTACAGTCAAAACTAAAACATTTGTGATACTTGGAGTACGTCATTGAAATTCTACAGTCAAAACTGAAACATTTGTGATACTTGGAGTACGTCATTGAAATTCTACAGTCAAAACTGAAACATTTGTGATACTTGGAGTATGTCATTGAAATTCTACAGTCAAAACTGAAACATTTGTAATACTTGGAGTATGTCATTGAAATTCTACAGTCAAAACTGAAACATTTGTAATACTTGGAGTATGTCATTGTAATTCTGCAGTCAAAACTAAAACATTTGTAATACTTGGAGTATGTCATTGAAATTCTGCAGTCAAAACTAAAACATTTGTAATACTTGGAGTATGTCATTGAAATTCTGCAGTCAAAACTAAAACATTTGTAATACTTGGAGTATGTCATTGAAATTCTGCAGTCAAAACTAAAACATTTGTAATACTTGGAGTATGTCATTGAAATTCTGCAGTCAAAACTAAAACATTTGTAATACTTGGAGTATGTCATTGAAATTCTGCAGTCAAAACTAAAACATTTGTAATACTTGGAGTATGTCATTGAAATTCTACAGTCAAAACTGAAACATTTGTAATACTTGGAGTATGTCATTGAAATTCTGCAGTCAAAACTAAAACATTTGTAATACTTGGAGTATGTCATTGAAATTCTGCAGTCAAAACTAAAACATTTGTGATACTTGGAGTACGTCATTGAAATTCTGCAGTCAAAACTAAAACATTTGTGATACTTGGAGTATGTCATTGAAATTCTACAGTCAAAACTAAAACATTTGTAATACTTGGAGTACGTAATTCAAATTCTGCAGTCAAAACTAAAACATCTGTAATACTTGGAGTATGTCATTGAAATTCTGCAGTCAAAACTAAAACATTTGTAATACTTGGAGTACGTCATTGAAATTCTGCAGTCAAAACTAAAACATCTGTAATACTTGGAGTATGTCATTGAAATTCTACAGTCAAAACTGAAACATTTGTAATACTTGGAGTATGTCATTGAAATTCTGCAGTCAAAACTAAAACATTTGTAATACTTGGAGTATGTCATTGAAATTCTGCAGTCAAAACTAAAACATTTGTAATACTTGGAGTATGTCATTGAAATTCTACAGTCAAAACTGAAACATTTGTAATACTTGGAGTATGTCATTGAAATTCTGCAGTCAAAACTAAAACATTTGTAATACTTGGAGTATGTCATTGAAATTCTGCAGTCAAAACTAAAACATTTGTGATACTTGGAGTACGTCATTGAAATTCTGCAGTCAAAACTAAAACATTTGTGATACTTGGAGTATGTCATTGAAATTCTACAGTCAAAACTAAAACATTTGTAATACTTGGAGTACGTAATTCAAATTCTGCAGTCAAAACTAAAACATCTGTAATACTTGGAGTATGTCATTGAAATTCTGCAGTCAAAACTAAAACATTTGTAATACTTGGAGTACGTCATTGAAATTCTGCAGTCAAAACTAAAACATCTGTAATACTTGGAGTATGTCATTGAAATTCTACAGTCAAAACTAAAACATTTGTAATACTTGGAGTACGTCATTGAAATTCTGCAGTCAAAACTAAAACATTTGTAATACTTGGAGTATGTCATTGAAATTCTACAGTCAAAACTAAAACATTTGTAATACTTGGAGTACGTCATTCAAATTCTGCAGTCAAAACTAAAACATCTGTAATACTTGGAGTATGTCATTGAAATTCTGCAGTCAAAACTAAAACATTTGTGATACTTGGAGTACATCATTGAAATTCTACAGTCAAAACTAAAACATTTGTAATACTTGGAGTACGTCATTCAAATTCTACAGTCAAAACTAAAACATTTGTAATACTTGGAGTACGTCATTGAAATTCTACAGTCAAAACTAAAACATTTGTAATACTTGGGGTACGTCATTGAAATTCTACAGTCAAAACTAAAACATTTGTAATACTTGGAGTACGTCATTGAAATTCTACAGTCAAAACTAAAACATTTGTAATACTTGGAGTACGTCATTGAAATTCTACAGTCAAAACTAAAACATTTGTGATACTTGGAGTACGTCATTGAAATTCTACAGTCAAAACTAAAACATTTGTGATACTTGGAGTACGTCATTCAAATTCTACAGTCAAAACTAAAACATTTGTAATACTTGGAGTACGTCATTGAAATTCTACAGTCAAAACTAAAACATTTGTAATACTTGGAGTACGTCATTCAAATTCTACAGTCAAAACTAAAACATTTGTGATACTTGGAGTACGTCATTGAAATTCTACAGTCAAAACTAAAACATTTGTAATACTTGGAGTACGTCATTGAAATTCTACAGTCAAAACTAAAACATTTGTAATACTTGGAGTACGTCATTGAAATTCTACAGTCAAAACTAAAACATTTGTAATACTTGGAGTACGTCATTCAAATTCTACAGTCAAAACTAAAACATTTGTAATACTTGGAGTACGTCATTCAAATTCTACAGTCAAAACTAAAACATTTGTAATACTTGGAGTACGTCATTCAAATTCTACAGTCAAAACTAAAACATTTGTAATACTTGGAGTACGTCATTCAAATTCTACAGTCAAAACTAAAACATTTGTAATACTTGGAGTACGTCATTCAAATTCTACAGTCAAAACTAAAACATTTGTAATACTTGGAGTACGTCATTCAAATTCTACAGTCAAAACTAAAACATTTGTAATACTTGGAGTACGTCATTCAAATTCTACAGTCAAAACTAAAACATTTGTAATACTTGGAGTACGTCATTGAAATTCTACAGTCAAAACTAAAACATTTGTGATACTTGGAGTACGTCATTGAAATTCTACAGTCAAAACTAAAACATTTGTGATACTTGGAGTACGTCATTGAAATTCTACAGTCAAAACTAAAACATTTGTAATACTTGGAGTACGTCATTCAAATTCTACAGTCAAAACTAAAACATTTGTAATACTTGGAGTACGTCATTCAAATTCTACAGTCAAAACTAAAACATTTGTAATACTTGGAGTACGTCATTCAAATTCTACAGTCAAAACTAAAACATTTGTAATACTTGGAGTACGTCATTGAAATTCTAGTCAAAACTAAAACATTTGTAATACTTGGAGTACGTCATTGAAATTCTACAGTCAAAACTAAAACATTTGTAATACTTGGAGTACGTCATTGAAATTCTACAGTCAAAACTAAAACATTTGTAATACTTGGAGTACGTCATTGAAATTCTGCAGTCAAAACTAAAACATTTGTAATACTTGGAGTACGTCATTCAAATTCTACAGTCAAAACTAAAACATTTGTGATACTTGGAGTACGTCATTCAAATTCTACAGTCAAAACTAAAACATTTGTAATACTTGGAGTACGTCATTCAAATTCTACAGTCAAAACTAAAACATTTGTAATACTTGGAGTACGTCATTCAAATTCTACAGTCAAAACTAAAACATTTGTAATACTTGGAGTACGTCATTCAAATTCTACAGTCAAAACTAAAACATTTGTAATACTTGGAGTATGTCATTGAAATTCTAGTCAAAACTAAAACATTTGTAATACTTGGAGTACGTCATTGAAATTCTACAGTCAAAACTAAAACATTTGTAATACTTGGAGTACGTCATTGAAATTCTACAGTCAAAACTAAAACATTTGTAATACTTGGAGTACGTCATTGAAATTCTGCAGTCAAAACTAAAACATTTGTAATACTTGGAGTACGTCATTCAAATTCTACAGTCAAAACTAAAACATTTGTAATACTTGGAGTATGTCATTGAAATTCTGCAGTCAAAACTAAAACATTTGTAATACTTGGAGTACGTCATTGAAATTCTACAGTCAAAACTAAAACATTTGTAATACTTGGAGTACGTCATTGAAATTCTACAGTCAAAACTAAAACATTTGTAATACTTGGAGTACGTCATTGAAATTCTGCAGTCAAAACTAAAACATCTGTAATACTTGGAGTACGTCATTGAAATTCTGCAGTCAAAACTAAAACATTTGTAATACTTGGAGTATGTCATTGAAATTCTACAGTCAAAACTGAAACATTTGTAATACTTGGAGTATGTCATTGAAATTCTGCAGTCAAAACTAAAACATTTGTAATACTTGGAGTATGTCATTGAAATTCTGCAGTCAAAACTAAAACATTTGTGATACTTGGAGTACGTCATTGAAATTCTGCAGTCAAAACTAAAACATTTGTGATACTTGGAGTATGTCATTGAAATTCTACAGTCAAAACTAAAACATTTGTAATACTTGGAGTACGTAATTCAAATTCTGCAGTCAAAACTAAAACATCTGTAATACTTGGAGTATGTCATTGAAATTCTGCAGTCAAAACTAAAACATTTGTAATCCTTGGAGTACGTCATTGAAATTCTGCAGTCAAAACTAAAACATCTGTAATACTTGGAGTATGTCATTGAAATTCTACAGTCAAAACTAAAACATTTGTAATACTTGGAGTACGTCATTGAAATTCTGCAGTCAAAACTAAAACATTTGTAATTCTTGGAGTATGTCATTGAAATTCTACAGTCAAAACTAAAACATTTGTAATACTTGGAGTACGTCATTGAAATTCTGCAGTCAAAACTAAAACATCTGTAATACTTGGAGTATGTCATTGAAATTCTGCAGTCAAAACTAAAACATTTGTGATACTTGGAGTACATCATTGAAATTCTACAGTCAAAACTAAAACATTTGTAATACTTGGAGTACGTCATTCAAATTCTACAGTCAAAACTAAAACATTTGTAATACTTGGAGTACGTCATTGAAATTCTACAGTCAAAACTAAAACATTTGTAATACTTGGAGTACGTCATTGAAATTCTACAGTCAAAACTAAAACATTTGTAATACTTGGAGTACGTCATTGAAATTCTACAGTCAAAACTAAAACATTTGTGATACTTGGAGTACGTCATTGAAATTCTACAGTCAAAACTAAAACATTTGTGATACTTGGAGTACGTCATTGAAATTCTACAGTCAAAACTAAAACATTTGTAATACTTGGAGTACGTCATTGAAATTCTACAGTCAAAACTAAAACATTTGTGATACTTGGAGTACGTCATTCAAATTCTACAGTCAAAACTAAAACATTTGTAATACTTGGAGTACGTCATTCAAATTCTACAGTCAAAACTAAAACATTTGTGATACTTGGAGTACGTCATTGAAATTCTACAGTCAAAACTAAAACATTTGTAATACTTGGAGTACGTCATTGAAATTCTACAGTCAAAACTAAAACATTTGTAATACTTGGAGTACGTCATTGAAATTCTACAGTCAAAACTAAAACATTTGTAATACTTGGAGTACGTCATTGAAATTCTACAGTCAAAACTAAAACATTTGTAATACTTGGAGTACGTCATTGAAATTCTACAGTCAAAACTAAAACATTTGTAATACTTGGAGTACGTCATTCAAATTCTACAGTCAAAACTAAAACATTTGTAATACTTGGAGTACGTCATTCAAATTCTACAGTCAAAACTAAAACATTTGTAATACTTGGAGTACGTCATTGAAATTCTACAGTCAAAACTAAAACATTTGTAATACTTGGAGTACGTCATTGAAATTCTACAGTCAAAACTAAAACATTTGTAATACTTGGAGTACGTCATTGAAATTCTACAGTCAAAACTAAAACATTTGTAATACTTGGAGTACGTCATTGAAATTCTACAGTCAAAACTAAAACATTTGTAATACTTGGAGTACGTCATTGAAATTCTACAGTCAAAACTAAAACATTTGTGATACTTGGAGTACGTCATTGAAATTCTACAGTCAAAACTAAAACATTTGTAATACTTGGAGTACGTCATTCAAATTCTACAGTCAAAACTAAAACATTTGTAATACTTGGAGTACGTCATTCAAATTCTACAGTCAAAACTAAAACATTTGTAATACTTGGAGTACGTCATTCAAATTCTACAGTCAAAACTAAAACATTTGTAATACTTGGAGTATGTCATTGAAATTCTAGTCAAAACTAAAACATTTGTAATACTTGGAGTACGTCATTGAAATTCTACAGTCAAAACTAAAACATTTGTAATACTTGGAGTACGTCATTGAAATTCTACAGTCAAAACTAAAACATTTGTAATACTTGGAGTACGTCATTGAAATTCTGCAGTCAAAACTAAAACATTTGTAATACTTGGAGTACGTCATTGAAATTCTACAGTCAAAACTAAAACATTTGTAATACTTGGAGTATGTCATTGAAATTCTGCAGTCAAAACTAAAACATTTGTAATACTTGGAGTACGTCATTGAAATTCTACAGTCAAAACTAAAACATTTGTAATACTTGGAGTACGTCATTGAAATTCTACAGTCAAAACTAAAACATTTGTAATACTTGGAGTACGTCATTGAAATTCTGCAGTCAAAACTAAAACATCTGTAATACTTGGAGTACGTCATTGAAATTCTGCAGTCAAAACTAAAACATTTGTAATACTTGGAGTATGTCATTGAAATTCTACAGTCAAAACTGAAACATTTGTAATACTTGGAGTATGTCATTGAAATTCTACAGTCAAAACTGAAACATTTGTAATACTTGGAGTATGTCATTGAAATTCTACAGTCAAAACTAAAACATTTGTAATACTTGGAGTACGTCATTGAAATTCTACAGTCAAAACTAAAACATTTGTAATACTTGGAGTACGTCATTGAAATTCTACAGTCAAAACTAAAACATTTGTAATACTTGGAGTATGTCATTGAAATTCTACAGTCAAAACTAAAACATCTGTAATACTTGGAGTATGTCATTGAAATTCTCCAGTCAAAACTAAAACATTTGTAATACTTGGAGTATGTCATTGAAATTCTACAGTCAAAACTAAAACATTTGTAATACTTGGAGTGTGTCATTGAAATTTTGCAGTCAAAACTAAAACATTTGTAATACTTGGAGTACGTCATTGAAATTCTACAGTCAAAACTAAAACATTTGTAATACTTGGAGTAAATCATTGAAATTCTACAGTCAAAACTAAAACATTTGTAATACTTGGAGTGTGTCATTGAAATTTTGCAGTCAAAACTAAAACATTTGTAATACTTGGAGTGTGTCATTGAAATTTTGCAGTCAAAACTAAAACATTTGTAATACTTGGAGTATGTCATTGAAATTCTGCAGTCAAAACTAAAACATTTGTAATACTTGGAGTATGTCATTGAAATTCTGCAGTGAAAACTAAAACATTTGTAATACTTGGAGTATGTCATTGAAATTCTGCAGTGAAAACTAAAACATTTGTAATACTTGGAGTATGTCATTGAAATTCTACAGTCAAAACTAAAACATTTGTAATACTTGGAGTATGTCATTGAAATTCTGCAGTCAAAACTAAAACATTTGGGATACTTGGAGTATGTCATTGAAATTCTGCAGTCAAAACTAAAACATTTGGGATACTTGGAGTACGTCATTGAAATTCTGCAGTCAAAACTAAAACATTTGTGATACTTGGAATATGTCATTGAAATTCTACAGTCAAAACTAAAACATTTGTAATACTTGGAGTACGTCATTCAAATTCTGCAGTCAAAACTAAAACATCTGTAATACTTGGAGTATGTCATTGAAATTCTACAGTCAAAACTAAAACATTTGTAATACTTGGAGTACGTCATTGAAATTCTGCAGTCAAAACTAAAACATCTGTAATACTTGGAGTATGTCATTGAAATTCTACAGTCAAAACTAAAACATTTGTAATACTTGGAGTACGTCATTCAAATTCTGCAGTCAAAACTAAAACATTTGTAATACTTGGAGTATGTCATTGAAATTCTACAGTCAAAACTAAAACATTTGTAATACTTGGAGTAAGTCATTCAAATTCTGCAGTCAAAACTAAAACATCTGTAATACTTGGAGTATGTCATTGAAATTCTGCAGTCAAAACTAAAACATTTGTGATACTTGGAGTACATCATTGAAATTCTACAGTCAAAACTAAAACATTTGTAATACTTGGAGTACGTCATTCAAATTCTACAGTCAAAACTAAAACATTTGTAATACTTGGAGTACGTCATTCAAATTCTACAGTCAAAACTAAAACATTTGTAATACTTGGAGTACGTCATTGAAATTCTACAGTCAAAACTAAAACATTTGTAATACTTGGAGTACGTCATTGAAATTCTACAGTCAAAACTTAAACATTTGTAATACTTGGAGTACGTCATTGAAATTCTACAGTCAAAACTAAAACATTTGTGATACTTGGAGTACGTCATTCAAATTCTACAGTCAAAACTAAAACATTTGTAATACTTGGAGTACGTCATTCAAATTCTACAGTCAAAACTAAAACATTTGTGATACTTGGAGTACGTCATTCAAATTCTACAGTCAAAACTAAAACATTTGTAATACTTGGAGTACGTCATTCAAATTCTACAGTCAAAACTAAAACATTTGTGATACTTGGAGTACGTCATTGAAATTCTACAGTCAAAACTAAAACATTTGTAATACTTGGAGTACGTCATTCAAATTCTACAGTCAAAACTAAAACATTTGTAATACTTGGAGTACGTCATTGAAATTCTACAGTCAAAACTAAAACATTTGTAATACTTGGAGTACGTCATTGAAATTCTACAGTCAAAACTAAAACATTTGTAATACTTGGAGTACGTCATTGAAATTCTACAGTCAAAACTAAAACATTTGTAATACTTGGAGTACGTCATTCAAATTCTACAGTCAAAACTAAAACATTTGTGATACTTGGAGTACGTCATTGAAATTCTACAGTCAAAACTAAAACATTTGTAATACTTGGAGTACGTCATTGAAATTCTACAGTCAAAACTAAAACATTTGTAATACTTGGAGTACGTCATTGAAATTCTACAGTCAAAACTAAAACATTTGTAATACTTGGAGTACGTCATTGAAATTCTACAGTCAAAACTAAAACATTTGTAATACTTGGAGTACGTCATTGAAATTCTACAGTCAAAACTAAAACATTTGTAATACTTGGAGTACGTCATTGAAATTCTACAGTCAAAACTAAAACATTTGTAATACTTGGAGTACGTCATTGAAATTCTACAGTCAAAACTAAAACATTTGTAATACTTGGAGTACGTCATTGAAATTCTACAGTCAAAACTAAAACATTTGTAATACTTGGAGTACGTCATTCAAATTCTACAGTCAAAACTAAAACATTTGTGATACTTGGAGTACGTCATTCAAATTCTACAGTCAAAACTAAAACATTTGTGATACTTGGAGTACGTCATTCAAATTCTACAGTCAAAACTAAAACATTTGTAATACTTGGAGTACGTCATTGAAATTCTACAGTCAAAACTAAAACATTTGTAATACTTGGAGTATGTCGTTGAAATTCTAGTCAAAACTAAAACATTTGTAATACTTGGAGTACGTCATTGAAATTCTACAGTCAAAACTAAAACATTTGTAATACTTGGAGTACGTCATTGAAATTCTACAGTCAAAACTAAAACATTTGTAATACTTGGAGTACGTCATTGAAATTCTGCAGTGAAAACTAAAACATTTGTAATACTTGGAGTACGTCATTCAAATTCTACAGTCAAAACTAAAACATTTGTAATACTTGGAGTACGTCATTCAAATTCTACAGTCAAAACTAAAACATTTGTAATACTTGGAGTACGTCATTGAAATTCTGCAGTCAAAACTAAAACATTTGTAATACTTGGAGTACGTCATTGAAATTCTACAGTCAAAACTAAAACATTTGTAATACTTGGAGTACGTCATTGAAATTCTGCAGTCAAAACTAAAACATTTGTAATACTTGGAGTACATCATTGAAATTCTGCAGTCAAAACTAAAACATCTGTAATACTTGGAGTACGTCATTGAAATTCTGCAGTCAAAACTAAAACATTTGTAATACTTGGAGTACGTCATTGAAATTCTACAGTCAAAACTAAAACATTTGTAATACCTGGAGTATGTCATTGAAATTCTACAGTCAAAACTAAAACATTTGTAATACTTGGAGTACGTCATTGAAACTCTACAGTCAAAACTAAAACATTTGTAATACCTGGAGTATGTCATTGAAATTCTGCAGTCAAAACTAAAACATTTGTAATACTTGGAGTACAAAACTGAAACATTTGTAATACTTGGAGTACGTCATTGAAATTCTACAGTCAAAACTAAAACATTTGTGATACTTGGAGTATGTCATTGAAATTCTACAGTCAAAACTGAAACATTTGTGATACTTGGAGTATGTCATTGAAATTTTGCAGTCAAAACTAAAACATTTGTAATACTTGGAGAACGTCATTGAAATTCTACAGTCAAAACTAAAACATTTGTGATACTTGGAGTATGTCATTGAAATTCTACAGTCAAAACTGAAACATTTGTAATACTTGGAGTACGTCATTGAAATTCTACAGTCAAAACTAAAACATTTGTAATACTTGGAGTATGTCATTGAAATTCTACAGTCAAAACTAAAACATTTGTAATACTTGGAGTACGTCATTGAAATTCTACAGTCAAAACTAAAACATTTGTAATACTTGGAGTACGTCATTGAAATTCTACAGTCAAAACTAAAACATTTGTAATACTTGGAGTATGTCATTGAAATTCTACAGTCAAAACTAAAACATCTGTAATACTTGGAGTATGTCATTGAAATTCTCCAGTCAAAACTAAAACATTTGTAATACTTGGAGTATGTCATTGAAATTCTACAGTCAAAACTAAAACATTTGTAATACTTGGAGTGTGTCATTGAAATTTTGCAGTCAAAACTAAAACATTTGTAATACTTGGAGTACGTCATTGAAATTCTACAGTCAAAACTAAAACATTTGTAATACTTGGAGTACGTCATTGAAATTCTACAGTCAAAACTAAAACATTTGTAATACTTGGAGTGTGTCATTGAAATTTTGCAGTCAAAACTAAAACATTTGTAATACTTGGAGTGTGTCATTGAAATTTTGCAGTCAAAACTAAAACATTTGTAATACTTGGAGTATGTCATTGAAATTCTGCAGTCAAAACTAAAACATTTGTAATACTTGGAGTATGTCATTGAAATTCTGCAGTCAAAACTAAAACATTTGTAATACTTGGAGTATGTCATTGAAATTCTGCAGTCAAAACTAAAACATTTGTAATACTTGGAGTATGTCATTGAAATTCTGCAGTCAAAACTAAAACATTTGTAATACTTGGAGTATGTCATTGAAATTCTACAGTCAAAACTGAAACATTTGTAATACTTGGAGTATGTCATTGAAATTCTGCAGTCAAAACTAAAACATTTGTAATACTTGGAGTATGTCATTGAAATTCTGCAGTCAAAACTAAAACATTTGTGATACTTGGAGTACGTCATTGAAATTCTGCAGTCAAAACTAAAACATTTGTGATACTTGGAGTATGTCATTGAAATTCTACAGTCAAAACTAAAACATTTGTAATACTTGGAGTACGTCATTCAAATTCTACAGTCAAAACTAAAACATTTGTAATACTTGGAGTACGTCATTCAAATTCTACAGTCAAAACTAAAACATTTGTGATACTTGGAGTACGTCATTCAAATTCTACAGTCAAAACTAAAACATTTGTGATACTTGGAGTACGTCATTCAAATTCTACAGTCAAAACTAAAACATTTGTGATACTTGGAGTACGTCATTCAAATTCTACAGTCAAAACTAAAACATTTGTAATACTTGGAGTACGTCATTCAAATTCTACAGTCAAAACTAAAACATTTGTAATACTTGGAGTACGTCATTCAAATTCTACAGTCAAAACTAAAACATTTGTAATACTTGGAGTATGTCATTGAAATTCTACAGTCAAAACTAAAACATTTGTAATACTTGGAGTACGTCATTGAAATTCTACAGTCAAAACTAAAACATTTGTCATACTTGGAGTATGTCATTGAAATTCTACAGTCAAAACTAAAACATCTGTGATACTTGGAGTACGTCATTGAAATTCTACAGTCAAAACTAAAACATTTGTGATACTTGGAGTACGTCATTGAAATTCTACAGTCAAAACTGAAACATTTGTGATACTTGGAGTACGTCATTGAAATTCTACAGTCAAAACTGAAACATTTTCTGATACTTGGAGTATGTCATTGAAATTCTACAGTCAAAACTGAAACATTTGTAATACTTGGAGTATGTCATTGAAATTCTACAGTCAAAACTGAAACATTTGTAATACTTGGAGTATGTCATTGAAATTCTGCAGTCAAAACTAAAACATTTGTAATACTTGGAGTATGTCATTGAAATTCTGCAGTCAAAACTAAAACATTTGTAATACTTGGAGTATGTCATTGAAATTCTGCAGTCAAAACTAAAACATTTGTAATACTTGGAGTATGTCATTGAAATTCTGCAGTCAAAACTAAAACATTTGTAATACTTGGAGTATGTCATTGAAATTCTGCAGTCAAAACTAAAACATTTGTAATACTTGGAGTATGTCATTGAAATTCTACAGTCAAAACTGAAACATTTGTAATACTTGGAGTATGTCATTGAAATTCTGCAGTCAAAACTAAAACATTTGTAATACTTGGAGTATGTCATTGAAATTCTGCAGTCAAAACTAAAACATTTGTGATACTTGGAGTACGTCATTGAAATTCTGCAGTCAAAACTAAAACATTTGTGATACTTGGAGTATGTCATTGAAATTCTACAGTCAAAACTAAAACATTTGTAATACTTGGAGTACGTCATTCAAATTCTGCAGTCAAAACTAAAACATCTGTAATACTTGGAGTATGTCATTGAAATTCTGCAGTCAAAACTAAAACATTTGTAATACTTGGAGTACGTCATTGAAATTCTGCAGTCAAAACTAAAACATCTGTAATACTTGGAGTACGTCATTGAAATTCTACAGTCAAAACTAAAACATCTGTAATACTTGGAGTACGTCATTGAAATTCTGCAGTCAAAACTAAAACATTTGTAATACTTGGAGTATGTCATTGAAATTCTACAGTCAAAACTAAAACATTTGTAATACTTGGAGTACGTCATTCAAATTCTGCAGTCAAAACTAAAACATCTGTAATACTTGGAGTACGTCATTGAAATTCTGCAGTCAAAACTAAAACATTTGTGATACTTGGAGTACATCATTGAAATTCTACAGTCAAAACTAAAACATTTGTAATACTTGGAGTACGTCATTCAAATTCTACAGTCAAAACTAAAACATTTGTAATACTTGGAGTACGTCATTCAAATTCTACAGTCAAAACTAAAACATTTGTAATACTTGGAGTACGTCATTCAAATTCTACAGTCAAAACTAAAACATTTGTAATACTTGGAGTACGTCATTGAAATTCTACAGTCAAAACTAAAACATTTGTGATACTTGGAGTACGTCATTGAAATTCTACAGTCAAAACTAAAACATTTGTAATACTTGGAGTACGTCATTCAAATTCTACAGTCAAAACTAAAACATTTGCGATACTTGGAGTACGTCATTCAAATTCTACAGTCAAAACTAAAACATTTGTGATACTTAAAGTACGTCATTCAAATTCTACAGTCAAAACTAAAACATTTGTAATACTTGGAGTACGTCATTCAAATTCTACAGTCAAAACTAAAACATTTGTAATACTTGGAGTACGTCATTGAAATTCTACAGTCAAAACTAAAACATTTGTAATACTTGGAGTACGTCATTGAAATTCTACAGTCAAAACTAAAACATTTGTAATACTTGGAGTACGTCATTCAAATTCTACAGTCAAAACTAAAACATTTGTAATACTTGGAGTACGTCATTCAAATTCTACAGTCAAAACTAAAACATTTGTAATACTTGGAGTACGTCATTCAAATTCTACAGTCAAAACTAAAACATTTGTAATACTTGGAGTACGTCATTGAAATTCTACAGTCAAAACTAAAACATTTGTAATACTTGGAGTACATCATTGAAATTCTACAGTCAAAACTAAAACATTTGTAATACTTGGAGTACGTCATTGAAATTCTACAGTGAAAACTAAAACATTTGTAATACTTGGAGTACGTCATTCAAATTCTACAGTCAAAACTAAAACATTTGTGATACTTGGAGTACGTCATTCAAATTCTACAGTCAAAACTAAAACATTTGTAATACTTGGAGTACGTCATTCAAATTCTACAGTCAAAACTAAAACATTTGTAATACTTGGAGTACGTCATTCAAATTCTACAGTCAAAACTAAAACATTTGTAATACTTGGAGTATGTCATTGAAATTCTAGTCAAAACTAAAACATTTGTAATACTTGGAGTACGTCATTGAAATTCTACAGTCAAAACTAAAACATTTGTAATACTTGGAGTACGTCATTGAAATTCTACAGTCAAAACTAAAACATTTGTAATACTTGGAGTACGTCATTGAAATTCTGCAGTCAAAACTAAAACATTTGTAATACTTGGAGTACGTCATTCAAATTCTACAGTCAAAACTAAAACATTTGTAATACTTGGAGTATGTCATTGAAATTCTGCAGTCAAAACTAAAACATTTGTAATACTTGGAGTACGTCATTGAAATTCTACAGTCAAAACTAAAACATTTGTAATACTTGGAGTACGTCATTGAAATTCTACAGTCAAAACTAAAACATTTGTAATACTTGGAGTACGTCATTGAAATTCTGCAGTCAAAACTAAAACATCTGTAATACTTGGAGTACGTCATTGAAATTCTGCAGTCAAAACTAAAACATTTGTAATACTTGGAGTATGTCATTGAAATTCTACAGTCAAAACTGAAACATTTGTAATACTTGGAGTATGTCATTGAAATTCTACAGTCAAAACTAAAACATTTGTAATACTTGGAGTACGTCATTGAAATTCTACAGTCAAAACTAAAACATTTGTAATACTTGGAGTACGTCATTGAAATTCTACAGTCAAAACTAAAACATTTGTAATACTTGGAGTATGTCATTGAAATTCTACAGTCAAAACTAAAACATCTGTAATACTTGGAGTATGTCATTGAAATTCTCCAGTCAAAACTAAAACATTTGTAATACTTGGAGTATGTCATTGAAATTCTACAGTCAAAACTAAAACATTTGTAATACTTGGAGTGTGTCATTGAAATTTTGCAGTCAAAACTAAAACATTTGTAATACTTGGAGTACGTCATTGAAATTCTACAGTCAAAACTAAAACATTTGTAATACTTGGAGTAAATCATTGAAATTCTACAGTCAAAACTAAAACATTTGTAATACTTGGAGTGTGTCATTGAAATTTTGCAGTCAAAACTAAAACATTTGTAATACTTGGAGTGTGTCATTGAAATTTTGCAGTCAAAACTAAAACATTTGTAATACTTGGAGTATGTCATTGAAATTCTGCAGTCAAAACTAAAACATTTGTAATACTTGGAGTATGTCATTGAAATTCTGCAGTCAAAACTAAAACATTTGTAATACTTGGAGTATGTCATTGAAATTCTGCAGTCAAAACTAAAACATTTGTAATACTTGGAGTATGTCATTGAAATTCTACAGTCAAAACTGAAACATTTGTAATACTTGGAGTATGTCATTGAAATTCTGCAGTCAAAACTAAAACATTGGTAATACTTGGAGTATGTCATTGAAATTCTGCAGTCAAAACTAAAACATTTGTGATACTTGGAGTACGTCATTGAAATTCTGCAGTCAAAACTAAAACATTTGTGATACTTGGAGTATGTCATTGAAATTCTACAGTCAAAACTAAAACATTTGTAATACTTGGAGTACGTCATTCAAATTCTGCAGTCAAAACTAAAACATCTGTAATACTTGGAGTATGTCATTGAAATTCTACAGTCAAAACTAAAACATTTGTAATACTTGGAGTACGTCATTGAAATTCTGCAGTCAAAACTTAAACATCTGTAATACTTGGAGTATGTCATTGAAATTCTACAGTCAAAACTAAAACATTTGTAATACTTGGAGTACGTCATTGAAATTCTGCAGTCAAAACTAAAACATTTGTAATACTTGGAGTACGTCATTCAAATTCTGCAGTCAAAACTAAAACATTTGTAATACTTGGAGTATGTCATTGAAATTCTACAGTCAAAACTAAAACATTTGTAATACTTGGAGTACGTCATTCAAATTCTGCAGTCAAAACTAAAACATCTGTAATACTTGGAGTATGTCATTGAAATTCTGCAGTCAAAACTAAAACATTTGTGATACTTGGAGTACATCATTGAAATTCTACAGTCAAAACTAAAACATTTGTAATACTTGGAGTACGTCATTCAAATTCTACAGTCAAAACTAAAACATTTGTAATACTTGGAGTACGTCATTCAAATTCTACAGTCAAAACTAAAACATTTGTAATACTTGGAGTACGTCATTGAAATTCTACAGTCAAAACTAAAACATTTCTAATACTTGGAGTACGTCATTGAAATTCTACAGTCAAAACTAAAACATTTGTAATACTTGGAGTACGTCATTGAAATTCTACAGTCAAAACTAAAACATTTGTGATACTTGGAGTACGTCATTCAAATTCTAGAGTCAAAACTAAAACATTTGTGATACTTGGAGTACGTCATTCAAATTCTACAGTCAAAACTAAAACATTTGTGATACTTGGAGTACGTCATTCAAATTCTACAGTCAAAACTAAAACATTTGTAATACTTGGAGTACGTCATTCAAATTCTACAGTCAAAACTAAAACATTTGTGATACTTGGAGTACGTCATTGAAATTCTACAGTCAAAACTAAAACATTTGTAATACTTGGAGTACGTCATTCAAATTCTACAGTCAAAACTAAAACATTTGTAATACTTGGAGTACGTCATTCAAATTCTACAGTCAAAACTAAAACATTTGTAATACTTGGAGTACGTCATTCAAATTCTACAGTCAAAACTAAAACATTTGTAATACTTGGAGTACGTCATTGAAATTCTACAGTCAAAACTAAAACATTTGTAATACTTGGAGTACGTCATTGAAATTCTACAGTCAAAACTAAAACATTTGTAATACTTGGAGTACGTCATTGAAATTCTACAGTCAAAACTAAAACATTTGTAATACTTGGAGTACGTCATTCAAATTCTACAGTCAAAACTAAAACATTTGTGATACTTGGAGTACGTCATTCAAATTCTACAGTCAAAACTAAAACATTTGTGATACTTGGAGTACGTCATTCAAATTCTACAGTCAAAACTAAAACATTTGTAATACTTGGAGTACGTCATTGAAATTCTACAGTCAAAACTAAAACATTTGTAATACTTGGAGTATGTCGTTGAAATTCTAGTCAAAACTAAAACATTTGTAATACTTGCAGTACGTCATTGAAATTCTACAGTCAAAACTAAAACATTTGTAATACTTGGAGTACGTCATTGAAATTCTACAGTCAAAACTAAAACATTTGTAATACTTGGAGTACGTCATTGAAATTCTGCAGTCAAAACTAAAACATTTGTAATACTTGGAGTACGTCATTCAAATTCTACAGTCAAAACTAAAACATTTGTAATACTTGGAGTACGTCATTCAAATTCTACAGTCAAAACTAAAACATTTGTAATACTTGGAGTACGTCATTGAAATTCTGCAGTCAAAACTAAAACATTTGTAATACTTGGAGTACGTCATTGAAATTCTACAGTCAAAACTAAAACATTTGTAATACTTGGAGTACGTCATTGAAATTCTGCAGTCAAAACTAAAACATCTGTAATACTTGGAGTACGTCATTGAAATTCTGCAGTCAAAACTAAAACATTTGTAATACTTGGAGTACATCATTGAAATTCTGCAGTCAAAACTAAAACATCTGTAATACTTGGAGTACGTCATTGAAATTCTGCAGTCAAAACTAAAACATTTGTAATACTTGGAGTACGTCATTGAAATTCTACAGTCAAAACTAAAACATTTGTAATACCTGGAGTATGTCATTGAAATTCTACAGTCAAAACTAAAACATTTGTAATACTTGGAGTACGTCATTGAAATTCTACAGTCAAAACTAAAACATTTGTAATACCTGGAGTATGTCATTGAAATTCTGCAGTCAAAACTAAAACATTTGTAATACTTGGAGTACAAAACTGAAACATTTGTAATACTTGGAGTACGTCATTGAAATTCTACAGTCAAAACTAAAACATTTGTGATACTTGGAGTATGTCATTGAAATTCTACAGTCAAAACTGAAACATTTGTGATACTTGGAGTATGTCATTGAAATTTTGCAGTCAAAACTAAAACATTTGTAATACTTGGAGTACGTCATTGAAATTCTACAGTCAAAACTAAAACATTTGTGATACTTGGAGTATGTCATTGAAATTCTACAGTCAAAACTAAAACATTTGTAATACTTGGAGTACGTCATTGAAATTCTACAGTCAAAACTAAAACATTTGTAATACTTGGAGTATGTCATTGAAATTCTACAGTCAAAACTAAAACATTTGTAATACTTGGAGTACGTCATTGAAATTCTACAGTCAAAACTAAAACATTTGTAATACTTGGAGTACGTCATTGAAATTCTACAGTCAAAACTAAAACATTTGTAATACTTGGAGTATGTCATTGAAATTCTACAGTCAAAACTAAAACATCTGTAATACTTGGAGTATGTCATTGAAATTCTCCAGTCAAAACTAAAACATTTGTAATACTTGGAGTCTGTCATTGAAATTCTACAGTCAAAACTAAAACATTTGTAATACTTGGAGTGTGTCATTGAAATTTTGCAGTCAAAACTAAAACATTTGTAATACTTGGAGTACGTCATTGAAATTCTACAGTCAAAACTAAAACATTTGTAATACTTGGAGTACGTCATTGAAATTCTACAGTCAAAACTAAAACATTTGTAATACTTGGAGTGTGTCATTGAAATTTTGCAGTCAAAACTAAAACATTTGTAATACTTGGAGTGTGTCATTGAAATTTTGCAGTCAAAACTAAAACATTTGTAATACTTGGAGTGTGTCATTGAAATTTTGCAGTCAAAACTAAAACATTTGTAATACTTGGAGTATGTCATTGAAATTCTGCAGTCAAAACTAAAACATTTGTAATACTTGGAGTATGTCATTGAAATTCTGCAGTCAAAACTAAAACATTTGTAATACTTGGAGTATGTCATTGAAATTCTGCAGTCAAAACTAAAACATTTGTAATACTTGGAGTATGTCATTGAAATTCTACAGTCAAAACTGAAACATTTGTAATACTTGGAGTATGTCATTGAAATTCTGCAGTCAAAACTAAAACATTTGTAATACTTGGAGTATGTCATTGAAATTCTGCAGTCAAAACTAAAACATTTGTGATACTTGGAGTACGTCATTGAAATTCTGCAGTCAAAACTAAAACATTTGTGATACTTGGAGTATGTCATTGAAATTCTACAGTCAAAACTAAAACATTTGTAATACTTGGAGTACGTCATTCAAATTCTGCAGTCAAAACTAAAACATCTGTAATACTTGGAGTATGTCATTGAAATTCTGCAGTCAAAACTAAAACATTTGTAATACTTGGAGTACGTCATTGAAATTCTGCAGTCAAAACTAAAACATCTGTAATACTTGGAGTATGTCATTGAAATTCTACAGTCAAAACTAAAACATTTGTAATACTTGGAGTACGTCATTGAAATTCTGCAGTCAAAACTAAAACATTTGTAATACTTGGAGTATGTCATTGAAATTCTACAGTCAAAACTAAAACATTTGTAATACTTGGAGTACGTCATTCAAATTCTGCAGTCAAAACTAAAACATCTCTAATACTTGGAGTATGTCATTGAAATTCTGCAGTCAAAACTAAAACATTTGTGATACTTGGAGTACATCATTGAAATTCTACGGTCAAAACTAAAACATTTGTAATACTTGGAGTACGTCATTCAAATTCTGCAGTCAAAACTAAAACATCTGTAATACTTGGAGTATGTCATTGAAATTCTGCAGTCAAAACTAAAACATTTGTGATACTTGGAGTACATCATTGAAATTCTACAGTCAAAACTAAAACATTTGTAATACTTGGAGTACGTCATTCAAATTCTACAGTCAAAACTAAAACATTTGTAATACTTGGAGTACGTCATTCAAATTCTACAGTCAAAACTAAAACATTTGTAATACTTGGAGTACGTCATTGAAATTCTACAGTCAAAACTAAAACATTTCTAATACTTGGAGTACGTCATTGAAATTCTACAGTCAAAACTAAAACATTTGTAATACTTGGAGTACGTCATTGAAATTCTACAGTCAAAACTAAAACATTTGTGATACTTGGAGTACGTCATTCAAATTCTAGAGTCAAAACTAAAACATTTGTGATACTTGGAGTACGTCATTCAAATTCTACAGTCAAAACTAAAACATTTGTGATACTTGGAGTACGTCATTCAAATTCTACAGTCAAAACTAAAACATTTGTAATACTTGGAGTACGTCATTCAAATTCTACAGTCAAAACTAAAACATTTGTGATACTTGGAGTACGTCATTGAAATTCTACAGTCAAAACTAAAACATTTGTAATACTTGGAGTACGTCATTCAAATTCTACAGTCAAAACTAAAACATTTGTAATACTTGGAGTACGTCATTCAAATTCTACAGTCAAAACTAAAACATTTGTAATACTTGGAGTACGTCATTCAAATTCTACAGTCAAAACTAAAACATTTGTAATACTTGGAGTACGTCATTGAAATTCTACAGTCAAAACTAAAACATTTGTAATACTTGGAGTACGTCATTGAAATTCTACAGTCAAAACTAAAACATTTGTAATACTTGGAGTACGTCATTGAAATTCTACAGTCAAAACTAAAACATTTGTAATACTTGGAGTACGTCATTCAAATTCTACAGTCAAAACTAAAACATTTGTGATACTTGGAGTACGTCATTCAAATTCTACAGTCAAAACTAAAACATTTGTGATACTTGGAGTACGTCATTCAAATTCTACAGTCAAAACTAAAACATTTGTAATACTTGGAGTACGTCATTGAAATTCTACAGTCAAAACTAAAACATTTGTAATACTTGGAGTATGTCGTTGAAATTCTAGTCAAAACTAAAACATTTGTAATACTTGCAGTACGTCATTGAAATTCTACAGTCAAAACTAAAACATTTGTAATACTTGGAGTACGTCATTGAAATTCTACAGTCAAAACTAAAACATTTGTAATACTTGGAGTACGTCATTGAAATTCTGCAGTCAAAACTAAAACATTTGTAATACTTGGAGTACGTCATTCAAATTCTACAGTCAAAACTAAAACATTTGTAATACTTGGAGTACGTCATTCAAATTCTACAGTCAAAACTAAAACATTTGTAATACTTGGAGTACGTCATTGAAATTCTGCAGTCAAAACTAAAACATTTGTAATACTTGGAGTACGTCATTGAAATTCTACAGTCAAAACTAAAACATTTGTAATACTTGGAGTACGTCATTGAAATTCTGCAGTCAAAACTAAAACATCTGTAATACTTGGAGTACGTCATTGAAATTCTGCAGTCAAAACTAAAACATCTGTAATACTTGGAGTACGTCATTGAAATTCTGCAGTCAAAACTAAAACATTTGTAATACTTGGAGTACATCATTGAAATTCTGCAGTCAAAACTAAAACATCTGTAATACTTGGAGTACGTCATTGAAATTCTGCAGTCAAAACTAAAACATTTGTAATACTTGGAGTACGTCATTGAAATTCTACAGTCAAAACTAAAACATTTGTAATACCTGGAGTATGTCATTGAAATTCTACAGTCAAAACTAAAACATTTGTAATACTTGGAGTACGTCATTGAAATTCTACAGTCAAAACTAAAACATTTGTAATACCTGGAGTATGTCATTGAAATTCTGCAGTCAAAACTAAAACATTTGTAATACTTGGAGTACAAAACTGAAACATTTGTAATACTTGGAGTACGTCATTGAAATTCTACAGTCAAAACTAAAACATTTGTGATACTTGGAGTATGTCATTGAAATTCTACAGTCAAAACTGAAACATTTGTGATACTTGGAGTATGTCATTGAAATTTTGCAGTCAAAACTAAAACATTTGTAATACTTGGAGTACGTCATTGAAATTCTACAGTCAAAACTAAAACATTTGTGATACTTGGAGTATGTCATTGAAATTCTACAGTCAAAACTAAAACATTTGTAATACTTGGAGTACGTCATTGAAATTCTACAGTCAAAACTAAAACATTTGTAATACTTGGAGTATGTCATTGAAATTCTACAGTCAAAACTAAAACATTTGTAATACTTGGAGTACGTCATTGAAATTCTACAGTCAAAACTAAAACATTTGTAATACTTGGAGTACGTCATTGAAATTCTACAGTCAAAACTAAAACATTTGTAATACTTGGAGTATGTCATTGAAATTCTACAGTCAAAACTAAAACATCTGTAATACTTGGAGTATGTCATTGAAATTCTCCAGTCAAAACTAAAACATTTGTAATACTTGGAGTCTGTCATTGAAATTCTACAGTCAAAACTAAAACATTTGTAATACTTGGAGTGTGTCATTGAAATTTTGCAGTCAAAACTAAAACATTTGTAATACTTGGAGTACGTCATTGAAATTCTACAGTCAAAACTAAAACATTTGTAATACTTGGAGTACGTCATTGAAATTCTACAGTCAAAACTAAAACATTTGTAATACTTGGAGTGTGTCATTGAAATTTTGCAGTCAAAACTAAAACATTTGTAATACTTGGAGTGTGTCATTGAAATTTTGCAGTCAAAACTAAAACATTTGTAATACTTGGAGTATGTCATTGAAATTCTGCAGTCAAAACTAAAACATTTGTAATACTTGGAGTATGTCATTGAAATTCTGCAGTCAAAACTAAAACATTTGTAATACTTGGAGTATGTCATTGAAATTCTGCAGTCAAAACTAAAACATTTGTAATACTTGGAGTATGTCATTGAAATTCTACAGTCAAAACTGAAACATTTGTAATACTTGGAGTATGTCATTGAAATTCTGCAGTCAAAACTAAAACATTTGTAATACTTGGAGTATGTCATTGAAATTCTGCAGTCAAAACTAAAACATTTGTGATACTTGGAGTACGTCATTGAAATTCTGCAGTCAAAACTAAAACATTTGTGATACTTGGAGTATGTCATTGAAATTCTACAGTCAAAACTAAAACATTTGTAATACTTGGAGTACGTCATTCAAATTCTGCAGTCAAAACTAAAACATCTGTAATACTTGGAGTATGTCATTGAAATTCTGCAGTCAAAACTAAAACATTTGTAATACTTGGAGTACGTCATTGAAATTCTGCAGTCAAAACTAAAACATCTGTAATACTTGGAGTATGTCATTGAAATTCTACAGTCAAAACTAAAACATTTGTAATACTTGGAGTACGTCATTGAAATTCTGCAGTCAAAACTAAAACATTTGTAATACTTGGAGTATGTCATTGAAATTCTACAGTCAAAACTAAAACATTTGTAATACTTGGAGTACGTCATTCAAATTCTGCAGTCAAAACTAAAACATCTCTAATACTTGGAGTATGTCATTGAAATTCTGCAGTCAAAACTAAAACATTTGTGATACTTGGAGTACATCATTGAAATTCTACGGTCAAAACTAAAACATTTGTAATACTTGGAGTACGTCATTCAAATTCTACAGTCAAAACTAAAACATTTGTAATACTTGGAGTACGTCATTGAAATTCTACAGTCAAAACTAAAACATTTGTAATACTTGGAGTACGTCATTGAAATTCTACAGTCAAAACTAAAACATTTGTGATACTTGGAGTACGTCATTGAAATTCTACAGTCAAAACTAAAACATTTGTGATACTTGGAGTACGTCATTGAAATTCTACAGTCAAAACTAAAACATTTGTAATACTTGGAGTACGTCATTGAAATTCTACAGTCAAAACTAAAACATTTGTAATACTTGGAGTACGTCATTGAAATTCTACAGTCAAAACTAAAACATTTGTAATACTTGGAGTACGTCATTCAAATTCTACAGTCAAAACTAAAACATTTGTAATACTTGGAGTACGTCATTCAAATTCTACAGTCAAAACTAAAACATTTGTGATACTTGGAGTACGTCATTCAAATTCTACAGTCAAAACTAAAACATTTGTAATACTTGGAGTACGTCATTCAAATTCTACAGTCAAAACTAAAACATTTGTAATACTTGGAGTACGTCATTCAAATTCTACAGTCAAAACTAAAACATTTGTAATACTTGGAGTACGTCATTGAAATTCTACAGTCAAAACTAAAAGATTTGTAATACTTGGAGTACGTCATTGAAATTCTACAGTCAAAACTAAAACATTTGTAATACTTGGAGTACGTCATTGAAATTCTACAGTCAAAACTAAAACATTTGTAATACTTGGAGTACGTCATTGAAATTCTACAGTCAAAACTAAAACATTTGTAATACTTGGAGTACGTCATTGAAATTCTACAGTCAAAACTAAAACATTTGTAATACTTGGAGTACGTCATTGAAATTCTACAGTCAAAACTAAAACATTTGTGATACTTGGAGTACGTCATTGAAATTCTACAGTCAAAACTAAAACATTTGTGATACTTGGAGTACGTCATTGAAATTCTACAGTCAAAACTAAAACATTTGTGATACTTGGAGTACGTCATTGAAATTCTACAGTCAAAACTGAAACATTTGTAATACCTGGAGTACGTCATTGAAATTCTACAGTCAAAACTGAAACATTTGTGATACTTGGAGTATGTCATTGAAATTTTGCAGTCAAAACTAAAACATTTGTAATACTTGGAGTACGTCATTGAAATTCTACAGTCAAAACTAAAACATCTGTAATACTTGGAGTATGTCATTGAAATTCTACAGTCAAAACTGAAACATTTGTGATACTTGGAGTATGTCATTGAAATTTTGCAGTCAAAACTAAAACATTTGTAATACTTGGAGTATGTCATTGAAATTCTACAGTCAAAACTGAAACATTTGTAATACTTGGAGTATGTCATTGAAATTCTACAGTCATACTTGGAGTACGTCATTGAAATTCTACAGTCAAAACTAAAACATTTGTAATACTTGGAGTACGTCATTGAAATTCTACAGTCAAAACTAAAACATCTGTAATACTTGGAGTATGTCATTGAAATTCTCCAGTCAAAACTAAAACATTTGTAATACTTGGAGTATGTCATTGAAATTCTACAGTCAAAACTAAAACATTTGTAATACTTGGAGTGTGTCATTGAAATTTTGCAGTCAAAACTAAAACATTTGTAATACTTGGAGTACGTCATTGAAATTCTACAGTCAAAACTAAAACATTTGTAATACTTGGAGTACGTCATTGAAATTCTACAGTCAAAACTAAAACATTTGTAATACTTGGAGTGTGTCATTGAAATTTTGCAGTCAAAACTAAAACATTTGTAATACTTGGAGTGTGTCATTGAAATTTTGCAGTCAAAACTAAAACATTTGTAATACTTGGAGTATGTCATTGAAATTCTACAGTCAAAACTAAAACATTTGTAATACTTGGAGTATGTCATTGAAATTCTAGTCAAAACTAAAACATTTGTAATACTTGGAGTATGTCATTGAAATTCTGCAGTCAAAACTAAAACATTTGTAATACTTGGAGTATGTCATTGAAATTCTAGTCAAAACTAAAACATTTGTAATACTTGGAGTATGTCATTGAAATTCTACAGTCAAAACTAAAACATCTGTAATACTTGGAGTACATCATTGAAATTCTAGTCAAAACTAAAACATTTGTAATACTTGGAGTATGTCATTGAAATTCTGCAGTCAAAACTAAAACATTTGTAATACTTGGAGTATGTCATTGAAATTCTGCAGTCAAAACTAAAACATTTGTAATACTTGGAGTATGTCATTGAAATTCTAGTCAAAACTAAAACATTTGTAATACTTGGAGTATGTCATTGAAATTCTGCAGTCAAAACTAAAACATTTGTAATACTTGGAGTACGTCACTGAAATTCTAGTCAAAACTAAAACATTTGTAATACTTGGAGTACGTCATTGAAATTCTACAGTCAAAACTAAAACATTTGTAATACTTGGAGTACGTCATTGAAATTCTACAGTCAAAACTAAAACATTTGTAATACTTGGAGTACGTCATTGAAATTCTACAGTCAAAACTAAAACATTTGTAATACTTGGAGTACGTCATTGAAATTCTGCAGTCAAAACTAAAACATTTGTAATACTTGGAGTACGTCATTGAAATTCTGCAGTCAAAACTAAAACATCTGTAATACTTGGAGTACGTCATTGAAATTCTACAGTCAAAACTGAAACATTTGTAATACCTGGAGTACGTCATTGAAATTCTGCAGTCAAAACTAAAACATTTGTAATACTTGGAGTATGTCATTGAAATTCTGCAGTCAAAACTAAAACATTTGTAATACTTGGAGTATGTCATTCAAATTCTGCAGTCAAAACTAAAACATTTGTAATACTTGGAGTACGTCATTCAAATTCTGCAGTCAAAACTAAAACATTTGTAATACTTGGAGTATGTCATTGAAATTCTACAGTCAAAACTAAAACATCTGTAATACTTGGAGTATGTCATTGAAATTCTGCAGTCAAAACTAAAACATCTGTAATACTTGGAGTATGTCATTGAAATTCTACAGTCAAAACTAAAACATTTGTAATACTTGGAGTATGTCATTGAAATTCTACAGTCAAAACTAAAACATCTGTAATACTTGGAGTACGTCATTGAAATTCTACAGTCAAAACTAAAACATTTGTGATACTTGGAGTATGTCATTGAAATTCTACAGTCAAAACTGAAACATTTGTGATACTTGGAGTATGTCATTGAAATTTTGCAGTCAAAACTAAAACATTTGTAATACTTGGAGTACGTCATTGAAATTCTACAGTCAAAACTAAAACATCTGTAATACTTGGAGTATGTCATTGAAATTCTACAGTCAAAACTGAAACATTTGTGATACTTGGAGTATGTCATTGAAATTTTGCAGTCAAAACTAAAACATTTGTAATACTTGGAGTATGTCATTGAAATTCTACAGTCAAAACTAAAACATTTGTGATACTTGGAGTATGTCATTGAAATTCTACAGTCAAAACTGAAACATTTGTAATACTTGGAGTACGTCATTGAAATTCTACAGTCAAAACTAAAACATTTGTAATACTTGGAGTATGTCATTGAAATTCTACAGTCAAAACTAAAACATTTGTAATACTTGGAGTACGTCATTGAAATTCTACAGTCAAAACTAAAACATTTGTAATACTTGGAGTACGTCATTGAAATTCTACAGTCAAAACTAAAACATTTGTAATACTTGGAGTATGTCATTGAAATTCTACAGTCAAAACTAAAACATCTGTAATACTTGGAGTATGTCATTGAAATTCTACAGTCAAAACTAAAACATTTGTAATACTTGGAGTGTGTCATTGAAATTTTGCAGTCAAAACTAAAACATTTGTAATACTTGGAGTACGTCATTGAAATTCTACAGTCAAAACTAAAACATTTGTAATACTTGGAGTACGTCATTGAAATTCTACAGTCAAAACTAAAACATTTGTAATACTTGGAGTGTGTCATTGAAATTTTGCAGTCAAAACTAAAACATTTGTAATACTTGGAGTGTGTCATTGAAATTTTGCAGTCAAAACTAAAACATTTGTAATACTTGGAGTATGTCATTGAAATTCTACAGTCAAAACTAAAACATTTGTAATACTTGGAGTATGTCATTGAAATTCTAGTCAAAACTAAAACATTTGTAATACTTGGAGTATGTCATTGAAATTCTGCAGTCAAAACTAAAACATTTGTAATACTTGGAGTATGTCATTGAAATTCTAGTCAAAACTAAAACATTTGTAATACTTGGAGTATGTCATTGAAATTCTACAGTCAAAACTAAAACATCTGTAATACTTGGAGTACATCATTGAAATTCTAGTCAAAACTAAAACATTTGTAATACTTGGAGTATGTCATTGAAATTCTGCAGTCAAAACTAAAACATTTGTAATACTTGGAGTATGTCATTGAAATTCTGCAGTCAAAACTAAAACATTTGTAATACTTGGAGTATGTCATTGAAATTCTAGTCAAAACTAAAACATTTGTAATACTTGGAGTATGTCATTGAAATTCTGCAGTCAAAACTAAAACATTTGTAATACTTGGAGTACGTCACTGAAATTCTAGTGAAAACTAAAACATTTGTAATACTTGGAGTATGTCATTGAAATTCTACAGTCAAAACTAAAACATTTGTAATACTTGGAGTACGTCATTGAAATTCTGCAGTCAAAACTAAAACATTTGTAATACTTGGAGTATGTCACTGAAATTCTGCAGTCAAAACTAAAACATTTGTAATACTTGGAGTATGTCACTGAAATTCTGCAGTCAAAACTAAAACATTTGTAATACTTGGAGTATGTCATTGAAATTCTACAGTCAAAACTAAAACATTTGTGATACTTGGAGTACGTCATTGAAATTCTACAGTCAAAACTAAAACATTTGTAATACTTGGAGTATGTCATTGAAATTCTACAGTCAAAACTAAAACATTTGTAATACTTGGAGTATATCATTGAAATTCTACAGTCAAAACTAAAACATTTGTGATACTTGGAGTATGTCATTGAAATTCTACAGTCAAAACTAAAACATTTGTAATACTTGGAGTATGTCATTGAAATTCTACAGTCAAAACTAAAACATCTGTAATACTTGGAGTACGTCATTCAAATTCTACAGTCAAAACTAAAACATTTGTAATACTTGGAGTACGTCATTGAAATTCTACAGTCAAAACTAAAACATTTGTAATACTTGGAGTACGTCATTCAAATTCTACAGTCAAAACTAAAACATTTGTAATACTTGGAGTATGTCATTGAAATTCTACAGTCAAAACTAAAACATTTGTGATACTTGGAGTACGTCATTGAAATTCTAGTCAAAACTAAAACATTTGTAATACTTGGAGTATGTCATTGAAATTCTGCAGTCAAAACTAAAACATTTGTGATACTTGGAGTACGTCATTGAAATTCTACAGTCAAAACTAAAACATTTGTAATACTTGGAGTACGTCATTCAAATTCTACAGTCAAAACTAAAACATTTGTAATACTTGGAGTACGTCATTGAAATTCTGCAGTCAAAACTAAAACATTTGTAATACTTGGAGTACGTCATTCAAATTCTACAGTCAAAACTAAAACATTTGTGATACTTGGAGTACGTCATTGAAATTCTACAGTCAAAACTAAAACATTTGTAATACTTGGAGTACGTCATTGAAATTCTACAGTCAAAAATAGAAACCCTAGTTAAGGAAATAAGAACATTTATTGTCACTTAAATTCTGCAGTCATGGAGAGGGATGCAAGTTAAGTAAATAATGTTTAAATCATAGAATGATGCAGTCCAAGAGAGCGACCAAAGTTAAGAAATTAGGTACATCTATGTCACTGAAATTATACACTCAAGGAGAGGGATTTAAGTAATGAGAATAAATACAGCCCTTACTTGTTATAATGTGGTCAGAGTTCATAACTGCCACACGTGTTATGTACTAAACCTTGTTAAATTGAGAACTGCAGTTATATATGGAACCATGATATATTGAGAACTACAGTTATATATGGCACCATGATATATTGAGAACTACAGTTATGTACGGAACCATGATATACTGAGAACTGCAGTTATATATGGAACCATGTTATATTGAGAACTGCAGTTATATATGGAACCATGATATATTGAGAATATAATAATATGCTGAACTGTGGTAAGATGAAAACTATCCAAATTTGTTAATAACCATTCTGAAATGGAAATAAAGATACAACTCTAAGCTTCATCTTGTCTTCTTATACATTAGATATATTAGTATGAATTTAGTTATGCAGTCCTACTGTGTTCAGAAGTTATAATGTCAGAGATCTGCATTATCTATGATACTGAAATTCTGCAATCAAGGATATAGCAAAGTTTGGCAGTACCATAACTTCTGATGTACAGTAAAACCTGTCTTGAGAGACCACTGCTATGAGAGACCACCTGTCTTGAGAGACCAGGTTCTCCATGTACAGATTTAGAGATTATATAGTGTTATAACCTGTTATGAGAGACCACCTGTCATGAGAGACCATTATGTTTTGGCAGAAGGGGTGGTCTCTCAAGACAGGTTCCACTGTATAAGTCGATACTTTTTGAGTTGAAAGTCAGGTCTTCGTCTTATACACCAAATCGACTTATAGATGGATTATGTCATTGAAAATGCATCGACTTACATATGGATTCCAGTACCCGGTATGCTTTTAAAATTGCTCTATAATAGGCATAATCGAAAACAGGTCACATAGAAGTACAGATTCTTGTTTAATTACTGTGTCAATAAATTATTATAAACTATTATCACTGCGTTTATATTTATACGTTTTGTCATTATTTAGTTTGCATTCTGCATGTATTTTCTTATTTCTCAAACATGAAATAAAAGAAAACAATTAGTTTACTGTACTAATTCAAAGCTTATTGTTTGTCCTAAAAAAGATATGAAATAATTTTGTTTTTTCACCCTTTTTAACCATAACTCATTCTTCCTGATCACATTTTAGCCACTGGTCCATTGATATTTGATTTTCCAGTATACTGTTGGAGATATGCAAGCGATTATCGGCATAGCTTTTTCAATGATCTAATTGATCCTACAAAGGGATGCAATCCATATTAACTAGAGCGTTCTATGATTATTTAATAAATACTGTAGATTATGCTTTCTACTGAATCCCCCAAATCATGTGTTTGTAATTTTATTTGACAAAGTTTCTCAAATAAATATGGTTTACACTAAACTAAAATCAGATATATAGATGGACTACTCACAGATCTTCAATGATCCATTTTTAGTTTTGCATTTCAGTTTAAAGCAAACTGAAATGTCAACACATCACCTATATTCATTCTCAACCTGCTGTCATTTCAGTGTCTCTCTTTGATTATATTGGCAGTTGATAAATTAGTCTTTGGTTTCCAACAACAATCAAAGCCAGTTGCCGCAATTGTTTAAACCCTGATATTGGCTTTGGCTACCAATACTAGTTACCACAGTACCCCACTGTCCTTTATCATTAATCCGCATCAATCCCATTTTTAATATCAAGTGGATTAAGAACCACAGGAAATGATGCACTCTACCTTCTTTGGATGTAAATAATAAATTTAGCCATGGAGCATTGTTTTCATTGCTATAGTACTGGCACATTTTAATGAGTTAGGTATGTTTTGATCAATCTTTTCAGTCATAATCATTCATATAAATATCCCTGTACAAGTCTTACACAGCAGCTTTTAAGCTAGAAGTTGTAAAGTTCACAGAAGAAAAAGGTGGGAATATGGCTGCTCACAGGAAATACGGTGTAAGTGAAAAATGTGTCCAGGATTGACGTAAAGCTAGGGTTGCATTACGCACTACAAAAAAAGCAAATCATGGCTGCAAAGCAAGAGGGATTAATAATGAGGATAAATTAGAAGAATATGTCTTGACACAACATGCATGTTGTGGAATGAACTCTGTTGATCTCAGACTCAAGGCAAAGGAAATTGCAACAGAATTAGCAATTGAAAGTTTCAGTGGAAGTGTGTCATGGTGTTTTAGGTTCATGCAAAGAATGGGACTTAGTATAAGACAATGCACTACTATGGCACAGAAACTACCATACACTTTCTGGAAAAATTAAACAATTTCCGTGAGTACGTCCAAGACATGATTAAGACTGACAATTTGGAAATGACCACCATTTTTCATTCTGATACGGAAGATGATGACTTCAAGAGATTTTCAGATACTGGAGATGATTAAGTGAACTCTTAATCATTATTTTCTTAATTAGAATGTGGAACAGTTCTACTACAGGTAATAAAATGAATTACAACTTCGATTTCAATCATAATTGACATGTTAAATAATATGTATTATAAAACTATTCATTTGTGTAAATCTGATACAGCATTTCACAGATATGTAAAAGTATTATAAAAAGTATTTTTATTTATTTTTTGTTTGTAACTTTTCGTTTTTCTATCTCTTAATTTTCTTCAAATTTCTGATTTCCCTATGGATAGCCTCATTTCTTTATTGTTAGGCTTACTGAGTTTATCTCATCTATTGAATCTTGCACTCAAGACTGGTTTCAACTGGAATAATCAGGTTTAAGCTTTAGACCTTTAATTAACATGTACATAGCATGTACAGCCATGTGACTCTTGTTGCAATGGATACCATAATTAAAACAAGCATGGACTATTTATTCAGCTGTGTCAATTGATAAAAGAATGAAGCAGTGCCTTGTACAGGAGTAAAATCACAAGCATATTAGCATCGGTGATGCAATTTCACGATTGCCGGTAATATGGAATATCATACAGTGATACCAATATTATTCATGAAACTAAAGTTACTAGTGTAAAATACGAAGCCAAGTTATTGACCTGGCCTCGTCTTATACTCTGAATCAACTTATATATAGAAAAAGGAAGGAAAATTTAATGAATTAATGAATTCGACTTATACTCCGTATTGACTTATAGGCCGGAAAATACAGTATCTCCCTAAAATTCTGCAGTAAAGGAGATGTGATTTTAACTAAATTTTAATTAAAATTGCAGAAAGTCAAAACTTCCAGACTTTATGCCTAAATCTGAGTTCCATGCTCTTTAAGTTTTGAAACTAAAAGGCCAGTTAAATAAGAATCCATACCTCTTTTTATAAAACCTCCTAAAAAATCTGGCCTAATGATTTCAGCTAGAGGGAGCATGTATGTCACAAAGGCTTCCACCTCTGTCAGTGGCATCTGTATATCCAAGGGCAGAACTCCACAACCTGGCAACATGGTCTCCACCTGTAAAAAACATGGAACATCTGTTATGAAATCACACTTAGAAGTATTCTGCAAAATCATATACATGTACAGATACAACACATGCATCCAAACCACAAAAAGCCAAAAGGAGAGTTTTTCCACCAGCTTATTTTACAAAGCAGTAGCCATTTCATTATCAAAGTTATCTTTGCAACCAATTTACAAAACTATGCAATACGATAATTTCTTTCACTCCAGAATAGTGGTGGCATGTTGACCTGTCATGCATGAGAACCATGTTCAAATCCCACTGTGAACAAAAATTTTAAAAGATTTCTTTCAAAGCATGCACTTTCTTACCTGAAATTAGCAAAGAAATTTTATATGTGAATGTAAACAAAACACAGCAGAATATAAATGGAAAACAGCACTGTAATACTGTAAGAAATCAGCTACTTCATTCATTTATGTGCTTTAGCTAGCCAACACGTTTGAGCATAAAATAAAAAGAAAATTTGCTTGCTTCAATTGAATAATCAACATATTCCATATTGTGGGTGAATAACTCTAGTATTTTCACACACAGAAAGAAATAAGTTATCCACTCGATATGAGCAAACATAATTTGATCAAAATCAATAACAAGTTGAATTCTTTTTACAATAACAATACTGTTTAAGGTTTGGAACCACTCCAGAGTAATGTCTACATGCCCTGAATGGAAATTTTTATGAAACAGCGATAAAATCTAAATTTCTCCTTCATTTTCTATCCTGGGCATGCATCAGAAAATGTTAATTGCCAAGTTTAACCTCCATCTTGTCCTCCAAAGGCAATGAAATTTTCCACCATTAATTGTGTAGTAGTCTTAGGAACCATGTTCTCCTACTTTAATTTACTTAATACTTAAAAGATAAGATTGTTTTGTTGCCATTCTTTTGTTCTGAAGTTTTAAAAAAGTTCATTTTAGTATTCAGACAATATCCCCCAAGGGCACAGGTTAAAAACTGAACAGTGTTGTTGTCAATGGAACTCACAAAGTACAGGATTGAACCAATCAAGTCTCATGACAGTTCTATAGCAGTACATGTCATTAGACTATAGCTGTACATGTCATCAGACTATAGCTGTACATGTCATTAGACTATAGTGTACATTTCATTAGACTATAGCAGTACATGTCATTAGACTATAGCTGTACATGTCATCAGACTATAGCTGTACATGTCATTAGACTATAGTGTACATTTCATTAGACTATAGCAGTACATGTCATTAGACTATAGCTGTACATGTCATCAGACTATAGCTGTACATGTCATTAGACTATAGCTGTACATGTCATTAGACTGTAGTGTACATGTCATTAGACTATAGCAGTACATGTCATTAGACTATAACTGTACATGTCAACAGACTATAGCTGTACATGTCACTAGACTATAGCTGTACATGTCATTAGACTATAGCTGTACATGTCATTAGACTATAGTGTACATGTCATTAGACTATAGCTGTACATGTCATTTAACTAATGACCCCTTATTCTTCAACCATGCAATCCGTTAGAACAATGGATGGAAAATAGAACTTTTGTACAAAAATAGTTCAAACTGATCAACCTTTGGAACATCCAGCAGTTACTGATGGAGCGAGGGTTTTCAACAGATGTGTACTTGTGGGTTTTGATATGTGGAATCTAAATTTTGTCCATTTCTGATGCATGGAAATTCCAACATGTGCATTTTTTCAAATGTTTTAATAAAATCTGGCAACCTTTGAACATTTTTTATTCTTTTATTGTTCATACATTACTCAAGATTTTTATATAGGAATATTTAAGGAAGATGATATGTTTTAATTCAATTCATATAAAAATGGATAAGAAATAAGAAATTCATGTCCAACTCTGAAACTTTCTCATTAGGATGAACTTAGCCTGAAGGAAACATTAAAAACCCAGTACACGTATTAGGAAGCATTAAAAACCCAGTACATGTATTAGGAAGCATTAAAAACCCAGTACATATATTAGGAAGCATTAAAAACCCAGTACATGTATTAGGAAGCATTAAAAACCCAGTACATATATTAGGAAGCATTAAAAACCCAGTACATGTATTAGGAAGCATTAAAAACCCAGTACATGTATTAGGAAGCATTACAAACCCAGTACATGTATTAGGAAGCATTACAAACCCGGTACATGTATTAGGAAGCATTACAAACCCAGTACATGTATTAGGAAGCATTACAAACCCAGTACATGTATTAGGAAGCATTACAAACCCAGTACATGTATTAGGAAGCATTACAAACCCAGTACATGTATTAGGAAGCATTAAAAGCCCAGTACATGTATTAGCAAACATCAAAAACCCCGTACATGTATTAGGAAGCATTAAAAACCCAGTACATGTATTAGGAAGCATTACAAACCCAGTACATGTATTAGGAAGCATTACAAACCCGGTACATGTATTAGGAAGCATTAAAAACCCAGTACATGTATTAGGAAGCATTACAAACCCAGTACATGTATTAGGAAGCATTACAAACCCAGTACATGTATTAGGAAGCATTACAAACCCAGTACATGTATTAGGAAACATTAAAAGCCCAGTACATGTATTAGCAAACATCAAAAACCCCGTACATGTATTAGGAAGCATTAAAAACCCAGCCACAGAAAAACTGAAGTTGGATCTTCTTGCAGACTGAACATGGTTGTTTCATAATTGTTACATTCTAATCCAGATAAAGAAATGACCTTCTCCATTCTTCACAAAATAAAATTATTTAATGGGAAATTTGTAAAGTGAGAAACTTAATAAGTATAGTTAATGTCATCAGTGGTCACCAGTCAGTTATATTTTGAATGAAACAAAAATTCTTGTAGATTTTTTTACACCTCTTCCTTTAACAAGACAGGTCTTCACTGAATTTTAATACACTGGCTCGTATTAATTTGTCACAATGGCACAAGAAGTGTATATATTTTCTGTCATGTCTCAGTCTCTGAAACAATGATCATTCTGACCCTCAGGCTCCAAAGAAACTGAAAGTTAGTAACAACTGCATGCAGAAAGAATAAATCTCCTGAAATCTTAAGCATCAGTTACAAAATACTGTACAAGTTTTTCTCTTTATTCAACATGACATGAAATCTTGAGCATCGGTTTTCCCATGAATAACAAATAATCCCAGCTATGAGACCAAATAATTCCAGCAATGAGATCAAATAATTCCAGCTATGAGATCAAATAATTCCAGCTATGAGATCAGGACTAAACAATAAATGACACTTAAGATTTCAGTTTTGACTCCAGAGATTTTCATTTTGCTTCTTGAGATTTGGGTGTCAAAGGTCAGTGACTCTTCAGTTTTAAGATTAATTTATTGAGAACCCTGTGAGCTAAAACTTGGTGCTACATTATAATGACACACAGCATCAACATTAAGAAAAAGACTTCTTTTAAAAAAAATGTAACAGTACTATTCTGAAAAGGCATCAATTTGGTTTTCTGAAAATTCAGCAGTTGTGATTCTCAAGCAAGGTGGGGCTAACTCTATGCGTCTTTGGAAAGTTAACATTATTCCCAGAAATCAAAATAAGTCTTTTTTCACACCATACCCTGTTACTCGACTGCTCCAATGGCCTAGTGGTTAGAGCATCTGCCTCGGATGCAGTAGGTCGTGGGTTCAATCACTGGCCAAGTCATTTCAAAGACTTACAAAATTGCACTAACATCTGCCTCGCTTGGCGCTCAACATTAAGAGGTTAGTGTTAGGACTGGTTGGCCTGGTGTCAGGATAATGTGACTGGGTGGGACATTATGCTACATGTCTGCAGCATGATGCTCCAGTGCTAGACATCACTATAAACTGCCACACTAAAGACACTGTAGTGATATGACTGAGAAATTGTTAAAGCTATGTTAAAAATCCAAATCACACACACACCCTGTTGCTCATGTGATAACATCTCGCAAGAATTATTAGTCTTTATTTATTGCGAAAAACCTAAATCTTGCATATCTGACCTTATCATTTTTGCATGCATTTTAAGGTGTGATCTGTGCACATTTCAAGCTACCTTGAGCATAGCTAATTGTATCATGCTCCCCTATTTTGATGCAGTGTCATAAACTCACAGTTCTTGAGAGGACATGTCTCTGATGGACTTTACAAACACAAGATCTGTTTACATTAATCAACATCAAGTCACACCCACAGAAACATTTGTCTAAAATCCTATTTGTCAAATGAAACAAAGATACATACCATGAAAAAAAAAAATGCATTTCTCCAATTCTCTTTTTTCCAATTACCAAGTTCTCATAACAATCCTTATTAGCTATTCTGACAAAGCAAATCAACTTCCTGCCATAATATGCATCCAGTCTGCTACTCAACATGTCTGGACATTTCTCACAGCTGATAAAAGCATCAGTAACACTGTTTAGAATGGTGTACAACATTAAAAAGTTTTCTATGGATCTGTCATTAGTGATATTCTGAGGTGCTTCTTTTGTTATTATATTATGGCAATTTCTATGAAACATAATTTTATGATATATTTCATGACTGAATCAGTGTCTTGTACATTATTTATTATTTAAAAAAATTGTAGAATTTTTGTACCTGGCAAATAAGAAATTTTACATTAACAGTAAATTTTTAATCAGTTTTTTAGAGAATCTTGATTTTTAACTTATTTAAAAAAGTTTCTTACTTATAAATTAGTTTGATAATGGTTAATAATCATAATAAATAAAAAATAAAAAAGTCTCTGTAACATTATGTTGTTTGTCTCTGATTATCTGCATTTTTAAAGACATAAGTTAGGAAGATGCAAACCAGTTTTAAAGTTTTAAAAAATATTACATTCAAAGATGAGATTCTGTTCATTAACAATGTCAATTTAAGTATCTGAAAAAATCATACACTAACTCTATTTCTTTTAACCATAAGTAAAACATTTTATCATAATCTGAACATGTTTTCCCCAAGCTGATTATTTTAGCTTTGGTGACAAAATCTAGCATGAATAACGTAACTAGCTGACACTTCAGTTCAACCGAGTGCTACCATCTTCCACTTTTTGGACAGAGGGTACCCCTCTTTATGAGGCTCCCATTCTTTTAACTTTGATTGTATAATTTCATGAATAGCAGGAAAATTTTACATCATAACCTGCACAAAGGTAACTATTTGGATTTTTTTTAAAACTATAAGTCATTGGTAAGAATTTGATATGGCTCAGAGAAAATTTTCCTGAAAAATCCACAAAATGGATAGTTTCATGAAGGAGAGGTTTTATTTATGTATCTAAATATGGAATGTCAGGAACGTTTTGGTACTTAATTCATTTGTGGGAATAGAGCTGTATTATAACATACCCCCACCTGTCTCATCTTTAACCAGAAATGCATGTCAGTTCTCTCCCTTGAGCAGCTGGTAGAGGTAGCAACCACAGAGTCTGATCTTTTATCAATAAAGTACAACGAAATCTGTGATAACATTAAATCACTTTATATGTAAAATAAATATACATATATTTATAGTACATATAAGGTGATTTATTGTAAGGTACTTTACTGATAAAATGTCAAACTCTTTGGTAAAAACTACATACTCACAAAATATAAATATTGTTGCTACCACAACCAGTAACCAGCAGTTTGTTTTTATTATTACTTCTTAGCTTGGTTGATAAATATATAGGGGTACACCAGAAGGGGTTATTATCAGACATTTGAAATACATGTTGCAGGTTATGAAGTACAACTAGTTGGTTAATATTTTAAATAAATTAAGCTTGTAAAGAAGATAAAAACCCTTCAGCTGATATTGTAGATGATTTAGTTGGTATTCCCAGCAAAACTGCGTTGATAACATTTGTGATTAATTAATTAATTATGAATCAAATATGTCAATACTCTACATTAACCCTCAACACTGACAACTGAATAAAATCTTATCACCATCTTGTTTGTTATTATTATTATTATTAAGATATTTCATTTTAAATTTTTTAGCTGTCTCATGACATGTCATCAAGACTGTTTACATAACAGTGTAATAGACATTATTAAGAAATAATGAAATATTCATAACAATCCCATGCTTGATAATTCATAAACTAGTAATGTAAAAAAAAAAAACCCAGATTATCTTGAAGCTTAAATGATGTAATTTCTTTTATTGCACTGGGATATTGGGAAAAAAAATAGTAATAACCTTTCTGGCAGTGTTGACATTAGGAATAACTGTGTGAATATTTTTTGTTACATGGTTCATTTAAACATTGTTGAAACACCATTATGCAATTTTGATAGCAACAGTAATAATCATGATAAATATAACCAAAATTATATTTTGAATATTTACATTGTCTTAATTTACTTCTTGTGCTTGATTAAATTACATATGTTAAGGTTTAAACATTTAAAAAAAATACAAATAAATGTCCAAGAATACACAGAGGTGTCAGATTTTACCTTGTGTTCAGCCTCTAATTTGCTAGTCCTACAATGTAAGACATATCACCCGATATTTTTGTTCTGGGGGGTGATGGTTCTTACTGTCTAACTAATGGCACTGGGTAGTGTGTTTTGATGTTGACTAACAGTGTAAATGAAAGTCAAATTTTCAGGAATATCACACACAACTGGCAACCAATAATGACGCTTTCCTACAAAGTAAAGTTATAACGATTTTTTTAGACTTTACTTACCCTGATGTCTTTTCTCTAATTAATTCAAATTCTCAAAAAAGAAATCCACCTGTTTTAAAGTCTCATTGGCCTATATTTCAGCTGGCTGGAAAGCAATGAAAGCCAGGATTGCCAAAATTGGGTTAAGTTTAAATATTATTCTATAACGAAACTTTTGATAGGGATACACAGTCGTATGCCTGAACTAAATATTGGTACCAAATTTATTAAGCAACGATACTAGTCCCTGTGGGTAGTTTAGGATAACATGTGGAAATGAATTATGATCATTGTTCTTGAAGATAAATGCTCAGTGCGTTCTAAAACTCACGCTGTAATTGAAATAGTGATCAGTTATGTGTTGCAGATGTCTACTTTTCTTGTCATTGAAATTTGACTTTTCAAATACGATTTTTCCCAACGGTGCAGCATGCTTCATGGGCGCCGCCATCTTGAAATTTTATCTGTAGTTATTTACTCCTCCACCTTCTGAGCACCTCTGATAAAGGAACACCCAGCATACGTTACTTACATCTCAGCCTCTAGGAACCATACGGACAGGGAAAAGAAAGTAGCGACAATATTATCAGACTGTATCAAAAGATATGATTCAAACCACAAATACAAATAAAATTTGGAGAATCCGTCAGTTAATTGAGGGCTGGGTCGTGTGTGTGGTCTAACCTTTAACAGTATAAATTGGACTCCCAGCCTTCAATTAATTGACGGATACTCCTAATTTTTCTTTTAACAAACCCATGTGATTCAAACGGGTATTTGGTGGTGATAGTGGGTAACATTCCTACTGATCCACCCATTAGGAGCTTCTACAGTAATGTTTCCTGCTTTGGTTGAAACCAATATATATGAACAATTTTTTTTTAAATAATTTTTTTTTATTTTTAAATTGAGGTGGGGACATCCACCCCATCCTTCAAGAATATCGGCTTTTTCTACTGTACCATTCCGTTTTGTTTTATTAGTGGCGACCGATAGACATACAAAGCTCGTTCTATCCTGTCATCTTCGCCTGTAAGCCACAAAACTATAATTTCCCACAAATAAAAAGAAGAGCCTCTATATTGTTTGTCGGAATGATCTGTAGGAGTATAAAGAGTATGAATACAATTAACACGTGATATAAATGCTTTCCACAAAATGCTATGTTTCATTGAAACAGTATTTAATCCGCTTAATATTTTATGACATAAGTGATATTTTAAAGGAGAGAACCAAGACGATAATTTGTTATTGTTGATAAAATGGGGTGGTTTAACGCAAGTATCTGTGATGTCATTTTGTCAAGAGCTTCTAAATCTACGTATACGGGCTTTTAAAAAAAATGGTTGGAAGAAGTCTTAATGCCTACCAATTACCTTATATCTACGGATACAAAGTGACTGTCACAGAATATTAGCTGGAAAGAATAACATATCTATCTGGATGATTTGGAAATGATAACTTGGTTCTTTTTCGAATTGGTGGACTTTTTATTATAATTACTGATAAAGTGATGATATAAATAAACATATAAAAAGGTTTGCAGACACTATGTAATTCGCAGGCATCGTGGCTTTAACGACTTATTAATATTTGTAGACGTTGAGGACAGGTATAAATTAATATGTCGACAATGAATCAATATTCAAGAACAGAAAGACGTGTTGAATGAGGAAAACACACACACACACAATGAGAGAGAGAGAGAGAAAGAAATGAATGAATACATAAAAAATTATCAAGTAGTGTTTGAGTCCAAAAAGTCAATAGGCACTTTGTAATTCCAATGAATAATTTAAATAAACTATTCCTCTCAGATTATATTTGAACACAACAGTGACATATTCCACACTGAACTTAAAAAAGATAAATTAATACTTGTTTACCCCATCCTATAAATAATAATTTCACTTAAGAAATAATAAACTGCCTAGGATGTGTCATTTTGAATGGAAAATGGCATAAAATTGTAAACAAGTTCACTTCTAGAACATTCTAAGTTCGTAAATAATATTAGACATTGAACTTAAATCGAAGTAACAGCTTTTCTTATATAAAAAAAGTCAGGTAGTCTGGAATTCTACACTGAATCACGGACAAAGGTCAAACACACTATATATTAAATATACATAAAATGTATAATCCTTGTTTCCGTTGCGCTTTCCCATCTCTTATTAATACTTGCAATCAGAACATTATCTGCCTTTTTCGTCGCCGAGAAAGAAACATTAGATGTAATTAATCACCATTTAGAACTATATTCTAAATTACTTTCGTTCACATGGAACCATATGGCGACGGAATGAGACAATGTCAGAATCGAAACAATCTCGGTCTTTGCTGTTGTAATATATGTGATACACGCGGTCAGAGGTGAATTGGCAAACACATCAAAATGATACGCATTCCTTCAACAACTTCCGAGATTGTTTCATGACCAGATGTAAATGTTCGTTAATATTTGGACAGTTATGTTCAAACTTAATTTTTTCTTCAAATCCGGTCACAGCTATTAATCATTATGGGACCACAGACAAGATGAAATATTTACATACCTCTGAAAGTTAAGAGCTTGGCAGCAGGTAAAAGTGTGTACCGCCAGAACTAACAATTTTACAACGGAAATGCTTTAATGAGCATGATAGATGTAGTTGTTTTTTTTAAAACCCAGACGCAAACACATTTTACGAAGGGTTTTAGGAAGTTTAGTTTACAACGAGGACTTATTAGCTGTAGCCTTAGCAAGTCAAGAAAGTAAACAAAGTAATATGGAAAAGTATTTAGAACTATTTTGTTACTTTTAACATAGTTGCATATCCTCTGAGCTGGTCAGTGTAGGTATAATATCCTAAATGGAATAGTAATTCGCCATATAGCGGAGGCGCTTACTTACCGTTGATGATACAGAATACAGTTATGATTTGCAGTGGTCACTCCAGAGGCGTGTTGATGTTACCGTATGAGTGTTGGATAGTAGATAGCTGGATTTTTGTCACTCAGATCGGGATGTTGATGATAAGTTTTGTGATGATGTATAGTATGGTATTAGACATTGGTTACTCCAAGGCGTGTTGATGGTATAGTGCGTGTTTTATATAGTAGATAACTAGTTACTGACCACTTTAAAAATGGCGTGTTATATAGTAGATGAGAGGGTGTTGGATAGGTCACTGGATATTGGACAGTGGTAACTGGTGCTAGTCTAAATAGCCCCATCAGTAGCCCTTGTATTACTGAGACAATACATTCTTTCTATTTAGTAACACTAGAAAACAAATAATCAGGAGAACATTTTAATATTAATCCTTAGAGATGGATTTGATTGCCTCAGTTTTAACATGAACATTGATTCTATTCGTGTTTCGGTACGGAAACAAGCATAAATATGTTAATCGGAGAGAGAATGGTTGACATTCGAATATATTTCATAATCAGGACTATGAATCCAGATAGACTCAAAATTTTACTAACGCAAATTGTTCACGACGTCAAAGAAAAGAAACATCCAAGACAGGGTAAATGAGAGACAAACATAGATACCTGTCAAGAAAAATGGCAAATTTCTACACAGTGTTATCAAAAGTGAACAAATAATAAAAAGGGGTAACCTCAGAAGCATAAAAAGAAGGACGAAGAAACAGAAGAAGTTATTCTAATTGGAAATTTGTGAAAAGCAAGATATAACGAAGAAATGGCAGAGAAAGATTCCATGTCGGTGAACAAATTCAGAAAGTAAGCAAACAAGAAAAAAAGGATTTCGGTGATTTTTAAACAATATGTTAACATTCCTATTGATAAAAATATAACAATTAGTAAGCATCTCCGTGTCCTAATTGGTTTTAGTAAGTATGGATAACACACACACACACACACACACGCACACAGTGAACCATATTGATTGTATTGTCTTCATCAACGCAGTCTTTTATTCCCCGTAGAACATGCACTGGCAAGTTTTGGAAATGATTTTTCTAGAAACGATGACAAAATAGAAAAGTGGGTTTTTTTTAACATGATGGGTATCTGTGATCATAGAAGCGTAGTGTGCATCAGTCATAACAATGACACTGCACTAGATTTTTGGAAGTTTAGTCATTGTAAAAACGTTCATGTTTTAATATTTGTTTTGTGTATCGGCTGTACATGAAGAGGAAGCGATTAACTTTAATCCCCCCTCTTTAATGGGAATTCTTAATGTTTACATTAGGGGCTTATTTGTTGCTAACCCATGTTTGGAGTAAAACACACACACACACACACACACACACACACACACACACACACTCTCTCTCTCTCTCTCTCTCTCCAAAAAGCCTAATGTTAAGAGAACGAAAGGTGCGATGTATAAGTTCGATGTCACAACTTAACAGAATAGCTGTAACTTCACGCCAGATTCTGACTTTAGTTTGGCGATGTGGCGAATTTAACTCCTCTCAACTCAGTGTTTCATAGGTCTCATTTCCCTAATCGTATTAAATCACAAGCGAAAGACATTGGAAACCCCACTTAGTGTCGTGCAGCGTTAATGTCAGAGTTGGGTGTGTTTGTGTTTGAATTGTAAAAGTAAACCAATCACTGTCCTAAAATATGTGTTTGTTCTTCTATTTATCTTATTTAATATGTACGACGCGTAACTTCGATGTCACAAACTATGAAGAAAACGTAGACTCACGCCAAATTCTGACTTAGTTTGACAGTGTGGCAAATTTAACTCTACTGACTCTCTTCAAAGGTTACATTTTATGCAGCGTATTAAACATAAAACAATCAAACAAGCAGATATCCGTGACGATATGAACAGACTTTGTATAAGGTCAGTCAGTGTACTAAAACCTGTTAGAAACACTTAAGTTTCTGACAACTTGAAGAACCAGCTCTGACTAGTAAAGCATTGGTATTGCAACAAAGCTTTCTACAACTATGTTTTACGAGCGACATTGAGTAGTAGCGTTTAACGAAAGAATTAAAATGTAGTAATGCAGAACCGAATACAGCATTATAAATTAAAAAACCCGACTTGGCATTCTCCACGATTTACATCAGTTGGTATATTTGTGTTTGGATTGTGAAAGTAAGTTAATGTCTTTGTTTCCTCTCTATCCTGTTCTCTCCGTTGTAAACCACGTGTAATAGGTTATAAGTATGTTTCTCTATGTGTGAGCACTCCCATCCGTTGATTATAAGATGAGTGGCTGTTGGTCACTCCGAAGGTGATAATAGGGAAGTTATAGGTGGATAGGGTAATTAGTGTTTGTATATAACTAATTTAAATTATATTTTATACTCCATCTGTTACATCCTTCTTAGTCCGATAAATCAACCCACCCCCCAAATCGGTGTTGATACTGACAGACGATATGTGGGTTTGATGTCACCTGTTTATTAAAATGTGTAATTTTGCTGCATGCAAATCTGTCCGGAACATACATACATACATACATACATACATATATATATATATATATATATATATATATATATATATATATATATATATATATACACACACACACACACACACACACACACACGCACGTACAGTTTAGACATTTACCGGTAGGCTACTTGGTAACAGCCATATCTTGCTCAAAAATCTTGCTAAAAAATCAAAATGGCTACAGGACAGAGGGTTGTACTGTTCCACGTGGATTTACAAGTCGTACAAAAATAGGACTGATCCGAAATTATTATGTACATATCGCCAAAAGAAATCGTCGCCCGACGGCAACCATACAGCCGCAAGAAATACCGGTAAGTGTATCAAATGTACACCGATGTGTACAGACAAGATTGATCGTAGATTTGTGCAGGTGTTAATGAACAGGCGATATCATCCCCAAAACAGCCAGTCAGTATCTTTATTGGTGTGGGGCTAATTTATCGGTCGACATCCCTCTCTGTGTTGGTTACTTCAAACGGCGTGGTGAATACAACATGTGGAGGTATTGTATAGCATTTATGCGGGTAATGGACAGTACATATATAAGTCAAGTGTATGTTAAACCTAAGGATGTTTTTTACATTAACTTTCCCGGTGTCGCAATAGTGTTAATATTTATATATGCGTATTAATACGACATGGGTGGATCACAGTTTCACATGTGTTTATGGCGCAGCATTAATACGTATATATAAATTGTTTCAATATTATGTTACAATTCAGCAGTACGCTATTGCTTCTATATTCTCTAACTCTGTGATGAAGTTTTACTGATCAGTCATATGGTTTGTAATATATTAAATATACCCGTCTTCTAAATGAATTAAACATGGTGCAGAATTTAATTTTATCGGAATCCTCTCTGCTTCTCTACCTCCCCCCAGCCTCTCTCTCTCTCTCTCTCTCTCTCTCTCTCTCTCTCTCTCTCTTGAGCATGGAATTGCCATTGTTGCCTTAGTCATTTTTGTTGCCATATCTCCACATACTACTGACAAAACAATATGGCGGTTATCTACATCCGAGAGTTTTTTTCTTCTTTCTTCGATGCTATGGTAAAGGCTGAGGACATTCAAGTTGGATTGACCATGTTGCAAAGTAGCTTACAGCATGCGCTACAATATGCCTATGACGTGACAGTGGAACATAGTTGGGCCGCCTTAAATAGTTTGGTTCTCCACAATGTTGTTTCTTTAATTCCAATTTGAGAAAAGGGTAGAAAAAATACAATCCAGTCAAGGTTATTATCTTTGCTGGTGGGTGGTTACGCAAAACCATTCTGACCATAACATGGAAGCGATTCGTGAGCACGAGACTAGCTTAAGTTATTTTGAGAGCCAGCCAGAATATACTTTTGAATCATAGTATCTCTGTAACTCACGTAATCAATCTCTCCACTAAGCACGATTGAACTCTCACTTCTCAAAATCGAGCAGGCCAACAAGACAATAGATGAAATCGATTTGAGTTACAAACGTTTCGTTGCTTGTATTCGAAGCTCGAATTCGTAAACTTGGGAGAGCCAAACGGAAATGCTTTTGTTCTTTTATCTTCATTATTCGAGATAACAGGAATGCGTATTCTCCAATACCAAGGTATTGGTACTGTTGGTGATGTTGCTAGTAAAACATTCTCAGCAATCAAGGACAGACTAGCACGATTAATTTGACGAAAACCGCAGCCAGTATAATTACCCAATATTGAAGTTATGCCTTCAAATGCTAGTAAAATAATAAACCAGGCTGTAAATAAAAACACTAGCAGAGTTAGCTGGTATACCACTATCAGAAAAAAAAAATACTGCTAGTCTGATAGCTGGAAAAGGAATTTCCCGAATCGGTATTCGTGTTAAACGATAATAATTATAATAAAATGTTCAAACGTATATCTGATCCAGCATTTGACATGGAATCATCAATTCTCAAAGACGAATCTATGTGCGATTATCAATATTATTCTTATGATGCACCTATACATAACGCACGTGGAAGAATCGAATTATAGGTTCAGGATACAAGTAGATATTTCTTACCCGCTGAAGCATTTATTGAGATCGAAGGAAGGCTTCTGAAAGTAGATGATACAGCGTACAGACTTTAAGATCGACCTGGGTTTGTTAACAATGGTGTTATGGCATTATTTAACAGCGCCATATACACGATTAACGGGATAAAATATTGAATCATGCCTGGAAAACGTCGACGTTGCCACGACGATACTGGGTCTGGCAAGATACAGCGATAAATTACTCGAGGTCAGCTGGTCCGTCCATGATGTTTGCAAAGGATGCCACTGATCAGCCAGAGAGTAGCAACGTGAGACTAAATGCAGCTGGCGGCGCAGTGACATCGATGAATAACGATTTCAACTGAGGATTTGCCGCACGCAGATCAATGTTAAATGGAGAAGAAAATTTTTCATGAGTCATTCTACTATCATATATATTTGGATTCTTTAGAAATGTCAGAAAAGTTTTATTTGGAGCTAAACACACCGTGGTACTTGTCAGAAAAGCCACCGACAATGATACAATATGGCGATCCAGCGCAGTTGATGCTGGTAAAGTAATACTAACAAATCTTTCGCTGTTGATGCAAGTAATGACCCCATCGATCGACGAAGAACAAAAATTACTTTCTTTTATGAGTAAGGGTGGTAAATCAATGTTATCATGGTTGACAATGACCACAGAAGGTATTCAAAGTTATGCTGATGGATTAGTCACATGTCAGATAGCATCACAGCAGGGAGTGTCAGTATCACGACATATTTTAATCGCATTTCAGGAAAATGCCAGAATAGACTCGCAGGAACGAAATCCAATGGTATTTGACACAATTTGAGTTTCTGAAGTTGCTTTGAGGATAAACGGACATCAAGAACCTTCTGAAAACGTTTTGCTGAGTTTTGATAAAAATCATATTGCACGTGCTTATCATCGGTTGATGACATTCATAGGCGTGATCAGAATGTTGATTCTGGTTTGCAAATATCTCAGCGGGATTTCACAATGCTGCATCCGATCTATTACTTTTCGTTGGAACATTTAGATTTATTCAGGCAATCTGTCGCTGATATACACCTCCGTAGCTCGTATAGCTCGATTACCCGCTAGTGGTTACAGAGCAATTGCTGTTATACTCAGAGATAAAACAATGTTACTTGAAGATGTTGGTGGACGAATGAGAGTCATTGGTGTCCCAATACAAAACATGTAATTAAATCGCTCATGATATTGTAACATCCCGTGTGTTATATATCAATAAGACCTGAGTTCTAGACTTAAAAATGCTTTTTATAAATAATAAATGTGAGATATAACATGCTTTTCAATCTCGCATAGTGACTTTACATAAATACAGTGCCTGTCACAACACTAAATTTCTGATAATATAGAGCAGGCTTGCTTGTCTAAATGTCAAATGTTATAATACACCATATTATGGTGAAATTAATTATATTAATAAATTCATGCGTGTATTAATAGCTAAATTTATTAGACTGACTGTAATACATTCTGACATAGTAGCGTGATCTCAATGAAAAAAATAATTGTAGCACTTGTGTACTTAAGTAGTGTGGTGGGAGAAATCAGCGGCTTTATAACGAATTATTTAATAATTATAAAGCATTTAAATTCAATAGCAATTATGTAACAAATCTATTAAAGGTTTCTCATAATAATTTGATTCAGATTTAGGATTTTAAAGTACCAAAGTTAATATTGATTATGTAAAAATGTATTATAAGTGATGATTTTAGAATACATGGCCGAAATTCTTTTCTACTTAGATATTCATACTTTGCCGCTCTGACAACTATCTGCCAGTATACTGTCTGCACTCGTATTTATAGACTACTATTCAGGTCATATGATCTTAGTTGGCCAATCAGTGTTTGTCCTTCTCGTGGTTAGCCATGGCGGTAACCGAGTTAACTGTTCAAACTGCATGGAAAAATCCCTCTGCACACACAAATTAGACAAATTAAGTTGTCTTCTCAACGTCCCTGTAGTGCGTTTTTACTTTTAATCTTATTTATATATTCATACTTATGATTACGTAGAACTGAACAAAACGGACAAGTGAATTTTGATGCGAACCGACCAAGAGTGCAACATACTGATGATGCAATGAGTCGTAATACGGTTAGAAATAGACCCTATCAAATGCATACTATTTTGCACATTAAGGTAAAAATAACAAGTTCTACATAACCAAGAACTTACAATAATGAATAGTAACATTAGTTCTAACTTACTGTTCAACAAAAGTCTGGCAAGAGAAATGTGATTCTTCGGCTGGGCACATTGATTCCATCACTATCAGCAGCAGAGAGGGTGAACAGACCAAATTACCCGAGCAAAACCCTTGTGTTAGACCAAAAAAAATCCGTGCTCGTTCATATAGGTCATACCACGTCTACGATTATTGTTTGTCCCAAACAAGATTGTAGACGAACCCTCTCTGCTGCTATTCATGTTGCAAAAGAAATTTTTACCACCATATCAAGTTTGATGAATATTTCTCAACGCGTTCTCTTCATCTGTTTCATCTTTATTTGTTCTATGTTTCAAGTAATATTCAAGTTCTGATGGTGGTTTTGGATTTATGTTCTTTCCTTTTCTGTAATAGTTCATCAAACTTCTGTATCGATCTCCACCGCAATTTTTGCAAATCTGATATAATCCTCTAACGCCGTTGTTACATCCAACACAACTTCGTGGACCAGCATGAGGATTTTTCTTTAAAATATAATTATGATTTTTACAATATTCTCCACGACACCTTTTGTTGCATTTATTTGTTGTTCCTTGAATTAACCACGCACAGTTGTTCATTATATGAATGATATCTGTTTAATTAAATTTATTAATTTATCCAAATATTTTATCAAGACCTACACGATATCTTGTTCTAGGATCATGTAAATTTATTGTTATAAATCCATGCGGAGTAGCTTGCGCTCGTGAAAAGAAATTTCTGAATTTAATTATATCCATGTCACCGCTGCACCAAGTTTGATGAATATTTCGCAGCGTGTGTGTGTCTACGCCATTAAACACAACTAAAATATTACAATTGTCCCTGATTACTTTTGGTATTTGTGTATATCGTTGAGTAACATAGATAACATCTGTATTTTTATGTCTGCCGCGAGAAAATATCCTGGCTGGATTTGATTGTTTATCCTGCATCACATCATCATACACAACTAAATTATTAATAAATCCGTGTAAAAAATCAACGGAAGGTGCTTCATCAATATCTGTTATAAACTCTATAACATCATTATCTTCGTCCAGTAATCTTGCATTTTCGTTAAAATCTTTTAATACTTCATAACATCGTTGATCATCAACGGATGGTGCTACTAAATAAAATTTATCCCATTTCAACCATCTCATTATCAGATTAAGTAATAACTGCGTCTTACCCGATCCAGATGGTCCTATGATAATCATTCTGATGGAATTCGGTAGCGCAGGATGATGCTTAACAGGTTCTCGCTGCCGAGTTGCTGAGAAATCAATTATATCCATATATATTATAACATGAATTTATATTGTTTACGCTGTAGAGTTAAAACTCCGACTACCGATTTAGCTACAGTTATAACAAAAAATAAAAAAATAGCGTATGGTGGAAAATGTTCTGTATGCGGTAGAAAGAAATTTTCGTTTTTACCTAATAAGCGCGGTGGTGATGTTGCTAATTTGATGTCAAAGTTTCCGGGTACTCCATGGGCTAAATACCCAGGAGAAAAACATCTACCAGGATATAGTTATTGCGGTCCTGGTACTCGACTCGATATCAGGCTCGATAATCAGGATCAACCAAAACCAGGCGAGGAACCAGTAAACGCTATTGATCGAGCTTGTCATATTCATGATGTAGCTTATAAAAGTAAAAATCTACAGGATAGGCATATTGCAGATATGAAATTAATTCACGCGTTAAATTCCATAAAAAATAAAAATATCAGAGAATCATTAGATAGTTGGTTAGTAAGATCTGCGATGAAAAGTAAATTAGCGTTTGGGGCTGGTAATTAATAATGGAATTAATTTATTATTCACCAAAAGGATATTGGAGAGGCAAAGCAGCAGTTGGTAAACTCGCTGATGCAGCAGCGGTTAAACATTCTACTGCTAGCGCGTGGTTATCCAAACAGGCAATATGGCAAATTTATCTACCACCACCGAAACGAATTCAGTACGCGTATTTCGATGTTAGTGTTCCTAATGAAGTTCATCAAGCAGATATTCTGTTTTTACCACATGATACTGTGCGTGGAAAAACGTACAAGTACGCGTTAACTGTAGTTGATGTTGCAAGTAGGTATAAAGAGGCAGAGCCGCTATCAACGAAAACATCATCTAAAGTAGCCGATGCGTTTGAACGAATTTATCAACGAGGTGGTGGACCACAAGGTGGTCTGCGATGGCCACAGCTGCTACAGGTTGATAATGGTAAGGAATTTCTTGGTCCAGTATCATCGTTGATGAAACGACATAATACCAAAATACGACGAGGTCATACTGCAATTCACCGTGATCAGGCAATTGTTGACCGATTTAATCGAACACTTGCTGAGCGGTTATTTGGATATCAATATGCTAAGGAATTTATTCAAGATAAAAGATCTCGTGAATGGGTTGCAAGATTACCAAGCGTGATAGCTGCATTAAATAGCGAGATCACACGAACAACCAACATGAAACCCATTAGCGCAGTCACAAAAAATAAATATACCAATACAACGAAAGGATATTGAAAAACAAAAAATATTGGGTGATGTTACAGTTAGATATTTGTATGAACCGGGTGAACTTGAAGGTGGTAGCGCGAGAGCGACTGATCCTATTTGGAGTGTTACCACACACAAAATATCCACCGTGACAAGATCGCCAGGTAGACCTGCAATCTACAGATTAGATTCGGCTGCTCCTCAACGTGGATTTGTACGTGAGCAACTACAAATAATTCCCAAGGATACACAACTACCACCGCGATCACTTAACTAGCACTAGTGCCTGCACCCCGACGTCGATTACACTCAAGACAGGTCAACATGGTATTTTCTCGTGTATGACCGCGACTATTATCTTTTCTGTCTACGGTAAATTGTCTTGAATCATTACTCGAATACCTCCACAGCATTATACAATTGCAACTTGCGCAATGATTATTCTGCTGCTGTTTTAACTCAATAATAAATTCAACATCAAGATCAAAGTCGCGATTATTTTTTTTAATCAGATTGTTTGTATCCGATTAATTTTTTTCTTATTATATCATCATCAATGACGTTGAATTTATTAACGATTTCAGGAATTATAATTCTACGTAATTGAGATATATTTCTCACCCTCGATACCGCTAAATAGACTAAATTTGACCACTCGATGTCATCGTCTACAATCCAGACTCGTGTGTCAGAAATAGTTAATCCCTGAGACGAGTGGATCGTCATAGCGTATCCCAACACCCATGGAGATTTGTCAGCGCGTAATGCATCTTCGACCACACTGATATCAACAGCGACAATATCATTTAATACGAGATTTTGTTTCTCAGTCTGTCTTGGAATATCAACATTAATATTCTGTTTTCGTGTATCTGATGGTCTATAACACAACGGTACGGATAATTCTGAATATCTTTCTTTATGCAGCTGAAATAACTGCTGTTGTAAATCGTCTCTGATTATTTTTCTGCTTGCTACGATCAAATCGTTGGGTCTCCATAAATTCAAAAAATCACTCATTGAGGTCTCTGAGATTACTCCGCGTATTATTTGACACTGAATTTTGTTTGATTGTAATCTGATTAATTTTTTAAATTCCTTTAAATTTGCATCGAGAGCTCTCTGATCATCATCTATTTCTTCGTAATAATCAACGAAATTTTTTAACCAATCATGTGGAGATGGTCCAACAAAGGGCGGAGGTTGACCATGATCGCCACACACCACCACAGCGGTATTTTTCGTCAACAACCAATCAAGAAACATTTTTAATGTATCCAATGACACCGTACATATCTCGTCCCAAATAATTATTTTAGGTATATACTTTTCTCCCATTCGTTCAGGAGTCCATGTATCTCCGCGCCACCGAAAGAAACTATGATACGTGCACGATTGTACTTGCCGTTGTTTCATCTCCCGTGCAAGTCTATGTGTGGGTGTCAGTACGATCATATCTGAATTTCTAAAAACATTAATCGCTCGAGTCGTCTTGCCGCATCCACCAGGTCCATTGAGATATACTGTCTTATATCTAGTTATTGGATCACTCAACGATGGCACTTTCGACATTTCTGATATTTTATAGCACTTACGATAAAAATGTCTCATCGGAACATCTGCTGATTCTGTATAATTGTGTAATATTTCCTTTTTTATTCTCCACGAACTCCATCGTTCATCATTACTTGTAAATTTTATAACAGACTCTAAATATTTACTCGAAATATAAAACGAATCTGTTGCGACTCTGACTGCGGTCTCAGGAAATCTATTAATCATCGATAATAAATTTATAGAAACATAAGCCAACATGGAAGATCTTAGATGAGTATACTGTGGGGAGATATCATTTATGTAACTAACGATCGTACCCAATTTTGTTCCGTCGGATAAATAAACACTTTCTCGATTTACAAATATATTTCTCGCTGTTGTATCAGCGATTATAAAATCGTACTCGGCATCATCTAAAATTAATCGTGTGTAATGTCTTTTATGATCATATGCACCACCCTGAGTAAATTTACCTATAATTTTTCTACCGAGATCTTTTGCGGTTTTGAGTTTAATCTCGAGAATTTTAGGAGCTTCTTTGATAATATCATCTTCGGAAACATCAGGACATTTTTCCTTAAACTCGCTAATAACTTCATCAGCACTGATAGAATCTGACATGGTTAACCAAACTTCGATCTGCGCGTGATATGATATAATTGCCTCACTGACAACCAACGATGTCAGTATCGCACAATCCAGCAAATATCGTAATAAAACTATAGGCGCCCAACGTTTTTCACAAAAATGTCTGCCAAACCAAACATAACAAATCTTGTGAAGATTTTCCTTAAGCTCGAATGATTCAACACAAGCGAATCCAGTCAGATCAAAATCAGGTAATGGTCCATTAATTGCCACTCGCGTTATCTCGTTTGTGGGGTGACCGAATCTTTTAAAGTATACAGAACAATCTCCGCATCCTGGAAAACTTCCTGGATAACATGCAACCATATCAACCGAAATAACATCGTTGTAATTATATATGGTATTCCACAATCCACCGTGTCCGTATTGGACGCAACTTGCGCGTACATCTTCAAGTAAATCAAATCGTGTTGGTTTCCATGAATTTCTTTCTCTAGCGAAATGAGCCGCAACAGATGGAACGGTAAAGCAATTAGTTAGCAATTTGTCAGTATTTTCCGCGTGTTTGCACTCTAAAAACTTATCCGCGAGATTTTTCATCTCGTCGTGGAGAGATTCTGTTCGATATATTTCACCATTTGGTCTAACAAACTGATCAAATTCACCTTCCTCATTACTTTTAAATAACCATACCGATACAGGATCGTTTTTACTTATTTCTTTGATAAAATCAAACATATCTGGGGGGTAAAATCTAATAGTTCGATCACGTGGAAATATTGTTACTGCGCTGGTCCATGCGTGCGCGTTATGCTCAATAATATTTATTGAAGCTCCTTTCGATTTATATTTCGATTTGTACAGTACTTCTCCCGTTATTGTCGCTACGGTTATTGGAAATTTTAATAGTTTTCCTAACTCAGCAACATCTTTTATTGTAGCACCGGTATCCTTAACTGAATCAGCCCACGAGTTTATTTTTTTACGTCTTAAATCAGTTAATCCGTTTCCACGCATCGCGTTTGTAAAGTGTTCTATTACTCGTTCGGCTACACAATTTAACCTTGAAAATTTCATGGGTGTCAGTTTATCAACGTTGGGTTTTTTATTTATCTCATAGATTCCATAAATAACCGCTGTTACAGGATACGCTCGCTCATAATACGGTTTGTCAATACCCGTCAATAGACCCGGTCTGGAATTTTTACTTAATATGGCGATTTTATTATTGCCAAGGACAGGATCATATTTGTCACGGATAATCCAACTACCTGTTTCTGTTAATACAATAAATTTTACTCTGAAGAAATATTTTTGATTGCCCTCATACTCAGCGATGTAGTTAATGATAGTTGCCGCTCGTTTGTCATTCATTGTGGCGTCCTTGACAGTATTGCGTATAATCTTGAACGTTGACCATGTATGAGATGCACCATCCGTGTAAAAAAATTTCTTGGCGTCGTGAATTTTATTGATCAAACTTTTATTTTTCGGATCAACCAAATCTCGTACTGGTAAATCAGAAGATAGTCTGTCGAGGTTGAATTTATATTTAACAGGCCTAGTTTGGGATAATCTCTCAAACTCATTCATATAATTAAAACAAATATTTAAATAAAGAAAATTGTATATATACAATGTCTCAATGCAAATGGTTGATGATCGGCTCAGTAAATCAATGCAACAAATCCTGCAGAAAGGAATTTTGTTGGATGCACTTACAAAGTATACGACGAGGAAGTCTAGGACAAATACCGTGTCTGCGATGTGGTATTGAAGTGCGAGGAAAAACAGGATTATGTGGAAAGTGCGGTGGAAAACGGTTCAGAGAACTTAAAAGATATTATGACAAAAAATTTAATAATAGTGAAAACGCTATAAAATCCGTGGAGGATTAAATATCAAGATTTCAGACAAACAATGATTTAAACAAATAATATTATTGCATATATGGAGCAAAATATATTTGTCCCACATCCCACAATAACAAACTATGAATCAGATCGTAATGGTGTCATCAGACACTGCAGGTTGAAGAGACCGGTTGGCGTTGTTTCTAATACTGGCTATCTTAGATTTACAGTTGGGAAGAAAAGATATCTGTGTCATCGATTCACGTATAAGTGTTTCTTCGGAGTGATCAAAGATGACCTTGTTATTGATCATGTTGACGGGGATCCTCAGAACAACTCCTTATCCAACCTTCGTGTTGTCATACAAAGCGTGAACTCTGCATGTGGTAATACTGGAAGATGTAAAACAATCGGAAAGAGGGCGGTAAATTCCACAAACACAGAAACTGGCGAAGTAATATTTCGTTCGATATGTTCTGCTGCGAAATACTTTAATATTAATCCACGTTCAGTACAAAAAGTAGCAGAAAATATATATAAAACCGCTTTCTCAAAAAAATATAAGCCGAAAATCACCTTTCAGTATTGTTAACTATCATCACCACCTCGAATTATATTTATTTTTTGGGGGCTCAGAAATTGTCATTATTATACTACTTATTTTTTGACTCATGAAAGGGAGGTAATTTATGGTCATAAACATATACAACATCCAAGGTCTGTGATGCCTGGTGGAGCAAGTTGAAGAGTATGCATTACAGATTTCTAACTCACAAAAATATACAGTTCGTGTATTTTTCTGCCCTATCAGAACAGCGCAACACATAGACATTACATCTAACCTACAGAAAACCGACATGTATATTCCAGCCTACTGAGTGCAGAATCCAGCGTCTAGTCTGTATCGTGTGGCGGGTTAATTTTAGATCCAATGTACAATGTACTGACTCATAGGTCCACGATAGTGTTTGGAATTAAAAATCAGTTGCATTTTCCTTGTTCAGTGCAGAAATATAATGCGAGATTGTGTATGTATGTGTGATTATTTATTTATCGAGTAATAGAGAGGATGGAAAAATCTGGCATTTAGATGATCTAGACCGGATGTTCTATCATACATGGCGTGGTATAGTAAATAGGAAATTCCTTAATTTAGCTTTGTTTGGTGAAAATATATCATATAAACGTATTTCTTGAATTCAGAATTGTATTATTCGAAATTAGTTCCTTTTCAATGATTATTAGCTATATATTAACTTCCGAAGCATATGTTTGTAACAAGATTTGATAGCTCAATCGGTATCGTATTGGACTGTGACGCTCGCGGTTCAGGATCGAATCCCCATGGCTGACAACATGTTGGTGGTTTGCGCATAATTGCGATTTTTATAATAATTGGGGGCTCCGCCAGATCCCCCCGCTCAGCTAAACTCAACACGTATCAACCGGTGGTTGATACATATTTTCGTATCACCCACGGGCTTGATTATTGTGGGTGGGATTTTGCCGAGCGTATATGTTTGTGCCGTCCTTTATTCAATTATTCATTGTATATATTTCATTTCATACTTAATGAACTTGCTAAAAACCTCGTTTCATAATATATGTTTGTAATGTCCTTCATTCATTGTACATACCCATTTCATTGTACATACCCATTTCATTGATACTTAATGAACTTGCTAAAAACTCGTTTCATAATATATGTTTGTGTGCCGTCATTCATTCATTGTATATATCCATTTCATTGTACATACCCATTTCATTGTATATATCCATTTCATTGTACATACCCATTTCATTGTATATACCCATTTCATTGTATATACCCATTTCATTGTATATCTTCACCAAACACACCCTCTTGGGCCTCTAGACCGTTGTTTGACGGGTTAGGGGCTCTCATGGCGGGGTAGTGTTTCGTGTACCTGTACCTTGAACTCGCTAAAGACTCGATAGGGCGTTCAGGGATAAATTTTTTTTATTTTAAAGATTTACATATTATATAATGAACCATGAAAATATCAAAGACATTATTTCTGCTATTAAAAAACTAGAAGAAAACGGAATTAATATATCTGATGAACTGAATCCTGAAAAAATAATATCTGATTTTGAAACGTTCAAGGATCTTAAAAATGAAAATAAGTATGTTCTATCATCTCAATATAAGTTCATAAAGCGGATTCAGGCAGCTATGTTTCAGTCACTGGCTATGGTGAACGATGATCAAGTAAATGAATTTATTCCTCTTTCTGTTGCAATAGAAAAGATCAGGTCGGAATTATCCAGCGAATATGAAACAAAAAAAAACAATCAGTACCCGCATAAGATACTTAAGAAAAAATATGTCAGCGGGTAACGACTTAGTAGTAGTATAATTTCCCTCACTGTATATCACATCAGAATTAATTTACATAAAAAATAAAATATTTCAGAATAATAATAAAATATTTTTTGGAAAACTGATTGATTTCTATACTTTTAAGTACCAAACACCCCATCAGAATTAGCAAACTGATTGATTTGTATACTTTTTAGTAGCAACCACCCCATCAAAATTAGCACACTGATTAATTTGTATACTTTTGAGTAGCAACCACCCCATCAGATTGATTCATAAAAAAATAAAATATTTCAGAATAATAATAAAAATATTTCAGAATAATAATACAATATTTTTTTGTAGTATTTTTTGGAAAACTGATTGATTTGTATAATTTTCAGTACCAATTACCCCATCAGAATTAACAAACTGATTGATTTGTATAATTTTCAGTACCAATTACCCCATCAGAATTAGCAAACTGATTGATTTGTGTAATTTTCAGTACCAACCACCCCATCAGATTGTACAAAATTGATTAATTTATCCCATCAGTGATTATATTTATTTATTCTGAAATATTATTTTTTTAAGTCGGTCGAGTTTAACACAGGAGTGTGTATAATTTAGAATCTGATCTCTCTACAGATGATCTCGGCGGAGTTCATCTAACTGTTCTCGCTTCCGTATTCATCAATAACTAAATTAAAGCTAAATTGCTCTGTGTTTTGAAAACACTGTTCTGATGGCGTTTTTGAAGTGTATTAAAAAACAATCACGTGCTGGTACATTATATAACATTTGCTGGATTAATTAAGATTTCACATACAGATTTATCACAAGCTCTTCTCCACGCATGCCAATTAAGCGATTAAGGTGGTCTGTGAGCATAAAATTTATTCGTGTCAACATATTATTGTGACACCGCAGATACACAGGATTAGTTGGTTCTTGCACGATTAAACTTCCAGGGGGAACTTGTGGTGTAAATGTATATAGGATGTATCCTTGTTGAGCCTGATTTGATTTTCCGAGGTCTATTTGATAGCTGCCATCGACTACGTCACAAACCAGATTGACCACGATCGTACTGGTTATATTAACGATTCCCGGAGATACGTGCCTGCCGCCGCCATGTGGATCATTATTATGTCTGAGAACAGTTGGAGGTGGTGTTAGTTTTTTTCCATGCCTCGAGTATTTTAGGAAAATATTCATCAATGACATCACTGACAGATTTTCTCCGAGCGTCCGGGTCATAATCGGGAAATTTGAACGTCGGTATATCAGATTTCTTGATTTTATATTTATCAATTAAAAACTTTTGGGGGGCAGGAGATGATTTTAAAATTATGTCTATAATTTTGTTGTGAGTGCGTTCCATAGCTTCTGCGATATAATTCAGAATTTCTATTGGTTTGATAATTTCCCCTCGTGTCTCGTGAGATGTTATATCGAAAAGATACTCAGTGAGACGTTCACGTAGTTTATTTAGTTGATCTTTATGATCAAGATTGGAAACGTCAATAGTTCTTTCAATTTCGTGTTCATGAATATGGCCAGGGGTTTTATCTTCTGGTAAAGCTGAAAATATGTCACTACCATAACCAATTAAATCATCCAAACTATCATCCCAAGTTCGAGGTCCACGCCACCACCACCAAAGATCTCTCATTGTAACTTCGTGACGAGAGCTACTTGTTGACGTAAAATCAGATTTTTTCGTTTCTGGTGGTCCTTCATACACCGAGGGAACATCTGGCCAACCTAGTACGGATCTTATCGTGGATTGATAGATATCAACGGCATAATCAGGAGAATGTATCTCAACCGTCGAGGACAGCGTTGGCTCATGAACGTTAATTGATATTTTTGCTTCTTTTCCGGTTATTGATTTTATTCTACGTTGAAATTCCTCATTGATTTGTTCGATCTCATAACTACCAGTGGGTATTCCAACATCTATCCAGTCAGGAGTACCATCTGGTTTGTTCTTGTTAGCAAATACAAGCAAATTATTTGCTGGTGTACCATTAAATGATTTTGATCTGATATTTGGCCAGCTGTAATATACTCGTAATTGAGCCAATGCTATTTCTTTTACTGGAATTGCAGTAGGAAAATTAATACTAAATTCAGGATTAGTTGAACTTACCGAGATCATCGTTATTTTTGGCGGAGTGGTGTTAGTCACGATCTGCTGGAGTAATTCTGTAATTATTAGTATTTATGTCTTTAATACCGATACCTTCGTCGTATATTTTAGTCATCATTGAAAACTCGACATCAGATATAATTCCATCACTGAGACTCGCTGATAACAACGAAGATAACTTCGAGTATGCGACCGTCGCTGTATGTAATCTTATCATGTAATCGGATAATTTTTCATTCATGCAAGTACATATTTTTTTGTGATGATATTAAGCACACCTGCAATCGTTGTTGCTGCTGAAATACAAATAGTTACGGCTGCTGGTGCCATCATTGTCACCGCTGATAATATAACACCGGTTCCAGCAACAACAGCGGATACTGAATAAACAATCACGTCCACGATAACTAATCGTCGTCGATATTTTTATACTTTTACTGTATATTGTTCGACTTGATCTTTTAGCGCCGCCTGCCATTCACGCGCTTGATTGTATCTGTATTGTGCAACGCCCATATATATTTATGCAGCAACCAATTGAGGTGTTTCAGCTACAAATTCCAAACACCACCAGTAAGATGTTGCAGTTAATTTCTTATCATCTGCTTCCAGGATAAATATTTCTTCGGTTCCGCTATTTATATAACAGATACAACCCCGGAAAACCTATCCGTTGAATGACGCCATGGATACGTTGTAAATATCTCAAATCGCGCAGCACTGAACACAGACAACCTGTACACGCCAGTGACGGTTGCGGTATATTTGATGGTTTTATTTTGCTGCGACCATGTTGCGAATCCCGATGATACAGTGCATACGATGTTTATGATATGCCCAGGAGTTATTCCGGCTGGAATTTAATCAAATTGGTTTTATTAACGATATCAGGAATCCCCGCTACGATGTTTTGCTGTGTTTGTTTGATCGTGTCGATGTTCGTCTTGATATCAGAAAGTTTCATGTCAACGACAAACGGAGTGCCGAAGAATTCTTCTCCGGTTCCTTGATGGTTTCTGCGAAATCTTGCAAAAGCGCCCACGTGAACGTCATACTCAGCCCGCAACGTGGATAATTTACCATCTACGGTGTCGACGTATTTTTTTGTTGCTGCATCTTCGTCGGATGTTGGATCTCTTAAAACTACTATTTTATTTCCGTTCATGCTGAGTTCACCTGTCATTGTGTCACCGGTATTTTTTACGCGATTAGCAACGCTTCTTGCAATTTCATCTCTGATGGTTGTAAATGATACACTTGAATCTCTGATTCTACCACCGTCAGTAAACACAGGAATATTATCTGTAACTGCACCAAGTACTCGTCGAACTATATCATACCATCTGATATTGCTCGTTTTTAGTTTACCATATCGATCTTGAAAAATAACGACCTCATCTGGATCAACTCCAGCCAGGCTCATGACATCAGCAAGTTCATCTTTAGTCGCATGCTTCGACAGATCAACATCGCCGGATTTTCTCTTAACGCGGGAAGATCTTCTTCCGTAAATATCAAATATTATATTTTAAGATCCAAGATCTATTTAAAACGCTTTACGCGCAACGAATCGGTTGCTTGTATAATCATGCACAACTTTATGTGGCGGTTTGGATGATTTTTATATAGCGTCGAGTACATTAATTACCTCACGGCCGCATATTGGCGGATCTGTCATTGTTTGTGTGGGTAGCGTTGAATACCAAACTTGCGCGTGGAGTGGTGCGACATACTTGATAAATTCAGCAGGTGGAGGTAACCTGTACGAATCAAAATAAACGATTCCACGTGGATCAACCGCGTATGATACCCAATGAGTACCAGGTCCTGAAGTCGAGTCTAGATTAATAATACCTGTTTCGAGTTTATTTGGTTGTTTTGGTAATTGGTCTCGCATAAAAACGCCTCTAAAGGCTTTTATTTTTAATCGTTTAGCAGCATCAAGTAAATCAAAATTTGATGCTGGAACATCTAACGTGGGAGCCTCAGACCGCTTCCCCAGCGAGATCCCGGTAATCTTAGACCGCGTCCCTTTTTTGCTATATCGTCCACCAGTTGCTTTCTTTAGAGCCATTTCAGCAGCTGTTCCAACAGCACCTAACGCGGCTGCTTTTGCTACGGCTGGAGCGGCAGCAGCTATTAACGCTGGAATAGCCGCAAGAAGTGGAAATATACCACCCGTTTTAACCATGTCTTTGATGGCGCTCGGAGAAAGACGTAATTGAACTCAAGTTTTTGATTCTAGGGCTTTATTGAAATGTTTAATCTGATTATTTGTCAACGATAATTTGTTTGGACCACCACCCATCTGATCTCGTTTTAGTGATATTTTAGTTCCGCATTTGCTGGTGGTTTTTGATTGAAGCTTTTTGACCTGACCGGGAGTCAGAGTAACATTAACATGACTATACGACATTTTTATATAAATAATATTTTTCTGAATAATTAGAGATTTTCCACTGGTGCATCAACGATTCTCATTTGACCACTACCACCTTCAAGTAACATGGCTTTATCGCTGAGTATGACCGCGATTGCTCTATAATTAGCACCACCTGTATTCAATGTTGCTTTAAGATGTACATCAACGACAGATTGTTTTGATAGATCAAAATGTTCCAGTGAAAAATAATAAATCGGATACAAAGTTCTGAAATCATATTGTGATATTTGCAATCCAGTATCAACATTTTGATCAAGTCCCATGAATGACATTAAACGATGATATGCACGTCCTATACGATTCTGTTCTTAATTTAGTTGTATATTTTCTGTTGGTTCTTGTTGTCCGTTTATCCGTAAAGAAATATCTGTGATACCTAGTTTATCAAATATCATATGAGAGTGAACTTGTGAGCCTAATCGATTAGTTTCCTGAAACGCAACAAAAATATGTCGCGGTGCAGAAACACCCTGTTGTGATGCTATATGCCATGTAAACTGACCGTTAACGTTAGTTTGCATACTATCTGTGCTTGTTGTTAACCATGACAATAAGGATTTACCACCTTGTGTCCATGAAAGAAATTAATTTTTGTTCTACTGCGATCGTTGGAGTCATTACCGGCATCCACAGTGAAAGTTTAGACAATATTACTTTACCAGCATCACCAACAGGTCTCCACAGAGCATCGTTATCATCACCTTTTCGCACAAGAACAACCGTGTGTCTAGCTCCAAAAATAACCTTTCTAAAATTTCTACAAAATCCAAAAATATGCGATAGTGGAATTGCACATGAAAATCTTCTATTGTCTCCTATCAACATACTTCTACGTGCTGCAAATCCCAAGTTGAAATTTTCGCTAGAACCATGAACCACTGGGGCCACATCAACATCAGCGTTATTGGCAAAATTTCTTGGTCGTCTTATATTATACGGATCGCTTTCAGGGTTATTGGAGTTATCTTTCACAAACATCATTGTAGGACCTGCTGATCTTGTATAATCATCAGAATATCTTGCTAATCCTATTATTGTTGTAGCAACGTCTACATCTTTCTGAATCGATTCAATATTTGTTCCATCGATCATATAAGTGGCGCTATCAAACAACGCCATAATCCCATTGTTGACAAAACCAACTTTTACTGCACCTCCTTAATTAGTGTTATCCGTTTTTATAATTGTACCTTCTACCTCAAAAAAAGCCTCAGCGGGTAAAAAGTATCTACTTGTATCATGAACTTGTAGTTCAATTCTTCCACGTTGATCTGGTATTCGTGCCTCATAAGAATAAATCTGATAATCACGTACCGATTCATCTTTAAGGACAGGTGCCTCCATATCAAATGCTTCATCGGATTCACGTTTAAACATTTTATTATAATTATTTTCGTCTAACACGAAAACCGGGTTTGGACACTCCACTTCCTGATATCATGCTTGAAATATTATTTCCTGATTCACTGAGTCTTTGATCTATCAAATTTGATGTTATATTTCTTTCTGCCTCTTTAGATAATTCCGCTAGTTTTTGATTTGCAGCCTGATTTATTATTTTACTTACGTCTGCGGGCATAATTTCAGTACTTGCCAGTTTCACTGGTGGTTGTTGTTTTCGTCGCAATAATCGTGCTAGTGTTTCTTTGATTGCCGAAAACGCCTTACCAGCAACATTGACAATTGCTCCAGGAGCTTTTTCACGAACAATATCGATAGCTTTCATCGATATTTGTTTTGCAACGGGTGCTGCTTTTGGAGCTATCCTTGTGAATAATCCCCGCACAACATCACCAAGTCCATCTCCGTAAGTAGCTCTGTAGATTGGTAATCGTGAGTTCATCGCTCTGACCTGTACAGGTTTACGATGATTATTATGTATGATCATCTTTTTTAATTTATGATTTATCTAACAATTAGTCATCAACAAGTTCACGATAAGTTCTCGGTAAACTCCGATATCCATGATACCACCTTGAAATAATCGCCGACAAATATCAGCTGCTTCTTTAATTATTTCTGGTGAATTATTTCGGCACGTTTTTCTCCTATGAGAACTTCTAACCGTGACACGTCATTGAGGATATTATCAGGACAAATAAAATTATTTCCTTCTGATGTAGTCAGGAACCCACTTCCTACAGCGCTTGGAGGATCATCGTCAGGATCTCTTTCTTTACCCAGTGAACGTAATTTCTCCTGTTGTTTAGTTTCTATATCTCTAAATATTTCTTCTTCTTGTTTCCATTTTTCTTCTGCTTTTTGCTTCATTTCCTTTGCCATCTGCTTCCTTTTCTCTCTAGATGGTTTCAACATCAATTGCTGTTGTTCTATTTGTTGTAAAGGTGGAGGAAGTTTCTGCTGGGCGATTTGTTCTTGTTGTTTCAGTCTCTCTATATAAAGTCTTTTTACTTCTTCATTAATAATTTTATATTCTTGACCTTTAGCTTGTTTTTTGTTGTAATATACGCGATATATATATTTAATAAGATTATCATCATTTACTTTTTCATAATGGGGTTTTAAAATACTAGAGTTATTAAATAGTATATTTAATATTGCTTCGGGTAATTTTTCTCTTTTAGTATTTCTAATTTCTTCAACAACCCCTTCCTAAATTTTGCAATCAATTCTAAGTTTTTTTTCTACTAGTTCGGGTTCAGGTGCATGTTTTTTTTGCACGTTGGCGACTTCAGCACGAAGTTTTCCAATACTTTCAAGTATTTCTTCGCCAACAGGTGGAGGTTGAGCCGCAGCTATATCAGTTGGAAGATCTCGTAAAATCTTCTTTGTCTGTTTAGTTCTTCTTGCTATTTTTTCAGTTTGTTCTGCTGTTTGTTTTGATACCGGAAGAAGATCTTCTTTGATGACAGCTGTAACCTTTTCAGTAGCTGCAGTGACGGGTTTAAACAGTTTTTTAATTTCTTCTTCGTACTCAACTTGTGCTTCTTGCTGCGCTTGTAGATTTTTTCTAAATGAGTCTCTGACAGGAAGAAATTTTTTAATTGCTTCTAATCGTTCTCGTGCCATTCTTGCAGTATGAGATTCTGGATGTACCATTATTTTAAATATAACAATTTTTTAATTGATATCAGCAGAGAGGGTGTAAATTTAATTAAACAGATATCATTCATATAATGAACAACTGTGCGTGGTTAATTCAAGGAACAACAAATAAATGCAACAAAAGGTGTCGTGGAGAATATTGTAAAAAACATAATTATATTTTAAAGAAAAATCCTCATGCTGGTCCACGAAGTTGTGTTGGATGTAACAACGGCGTTAGAGGATTATATCAGATTTGCAAAAATTGCGGTGGAGATCGATACAGAAGTTTGATGAACTATTACAGAAAAGGAAAGAACATAAATCCAAAACCACCATCAGAACTTGAATATTACTTGAAACATAGAACAAATAAAGATGAAACAGATGAAGAGAACGCGTTGAGAAATATTCATCAAACTTGATATGGTGGTAAAAATTTCTTTTGCAACATGAATAGCAGCAGAGAGGGTTCGTCTACAATCTTGTTTGGGACAAACAATAATCGTAGACGTGGTATGACCTATATGAACGAGCACGGATTTTTTTTGGTCTAACACAAGGGTTTTGCTCGGGTAATTTGGTCTGTTCACCCTCTCTGCTGCTGATAGTGATGGAATCAATGTGCCCAGCCGAAGAATCACATTTCTCTTGCCAGACTTTTGTTGAACAGTAAGTTAGAACTAATGTTACTGTTCATTATTGTAAGTTCTTGGTTATGTAGAACTTGTTATTTTTACCTTAATGTGCAAAATAGTATGCATTTGATAGGGTCTATTTCTAACCGTATTACGACTCATTGCATCATCAGTATGTTGCACTCTTGGTCGGTTCGCATCAAAATTCACTTGTCCGTTTTGTTCAGTTCTACGTAATCATAAGTATGAATATATAAATAAGATTAAAAGTAAAAACGCACTACAGGGACGTTGAGAAGACAACTTAATTTGTCTAAATTGTGTGTGCAGAGGGATTTTTCCATGCAGTTTGAACAGTTAACTCGGTTACCGCCATGGCTAACCACGAGAAGGACAAACACTGATTGGCCAACTAAGATCATGTGACCTGAATAGTAGTCTATAAATACGAGTGCAGACAGTATACTGGCAGATAGTTGTCAGAGCGGCAAAGTATGAATATCTAAGTAGAAAAGAATTTCGGCCATGTATTCTAAAATCATCACTTATAATACATTTTTACATAATCAATATTAACTTTGGTACTTTAAAATCCTAAATCTGAATCAAATTATTATGAGAAACCTTTAATAGATTTGTTACATAATTGCTATTGAATTTAAATGCTTTATAATTATTAAATAATTCGTTATAAAGCCGCTGATTTCTCCCACCACACTACTTAAGTACACAAGTGCTACAATTATTTTTTTCATTGAGATCACGCTACTATGTCAGAATGTATTACAGTCAGTCTAATAAATTTAGCTATTAATACACGCATGAATTTATTAATATAATTAATTTCACCATAATATGGTGTATTATAACATTTGACATTTAGACAAGCAAGCCTGCTCTATATTATCAGAAATTTAGTGTTGTGACAGGCACTGTATTTATGTAAAGTCACTATGCGAGATTGAAAAGCATGTTATATCTCACATTTATTATTTATAAAAAGCATTTTTAAGTCTAGAACTCAGGTCTTATTGATATATAACACACGGGATGTTACAATATCATGAGCGATTTAATTACATGTTTTGTATTGGGACACCAATGACTCTCATTCGTCCACCAACATCTTCAAGTAACATTGTTTTATCTCTGAGTATAACAGCAATTGCTCTGTAACCACTAGCGAGTAATCGAGCTATACGAGCTACGGAGGTGTATATCAGCGACAGATTGCCTGAATAAATCTAAATGTTCCAACGAAAAGTAATAGATCGGATGCAGCGTTGTGAAATCCCGCTGAGATATTTGCAAACCAGAATCAACATTCTGATCACGCCTATGAATGTCATCAACCGATGATAAGCACGTGCAACATGATTTTTATCAAAACTCAGCAAAACTTTTTCAGAAGGTTCTTGATGTCCGTTTATCCTCAAAGCAACTTCAGAAACTCAAATTGTGTCAAATACCATTGGATTTCGTTCCTGCGAGTCTATTCTGGAATTTTCCTGAAATGCGATGAAAATATGTCGTGATACTGATACTCCCTGCTGTGATGCTATCTGACATGTGACTAATCCATCAGCATAACTTTGAATACCGTCTGTGGTCATTGTCAACCATGATAATGTTGATTTACCACCCTTACTCATAAAAGAAAGTAATTTTTGTTCTTCGTCGATCGATGGGGTCATTACTTGCATCAACAGCGAAAGATTTGTTAGTATTACTTTACCAGCATCAACTGCGCTGGATCGCCATATTGTATCATTGTCGGTGGCTTTTCTGACAAGTACCACGGTGTGTTTAGCTCCAAATAAAACTTTTCTGACATTTCTAAAGAATCCAAATATATGCGATAGTGGAATGACTCATGAAAAATTTATGCGAACTTCTTTCCACTTAATGTTGATATCTCAGGGCTTGTAGAACTGTTGCTGTCTTTGGATGAATTTCTTGACGAATTCATTAATACTCATGACAACAGCGTGACATTACGAGGACCGGAGCAAGGTTTTATACTCACATTTAGCATAAAACACGGAGTACACATTTAGGTGGTGCTCTACAGTTTCGTATTTTGCTATGGGAGGGTTAGGATTTTAAAGAAAAAGAATTTCCCCGGCTTTCCTCACTGGCTATACTGGCTATTTAAGAAAGACCTTGTCTGTCTTATGTTTCGTTCTAAGAACCTTTAATTCCCTTTATTTTGGTGTATGATTGATGGGTGTACTATGGGTTATAGAGTATACAGCTTGGCCTTACTTCAGATGTGCATCTTTCAAAAAAGTGCTAGCTCTACTTTGTCATTTTCACTTCCTGAACTTCAGAGGTAAATTGTATAAAAAAGAGCCGATAACGTTTTTTTACATTTTGTATATTTGGTAAGTCATTCATTGCACTTTCAGAAGCTGGTATTGTCTAGTCTGGCAAAATTCACTTTCCCTATTTTAATAGCTGCTATGTATAGTGTACTTTACACTAATTCAGGCTGATTTTTTTAACACAAGGGAGCAGTCATTTTAGTTAGCAGTGTGCTTAAATCATGTAAGATTTCCAAAAGTACAATATCCAAAGAAATATCATCCACATTATATTAAAGAAGCATAGAGGTATGCCATCATTCTCTCCACTGTGCATGTTTTAAAGGCGAACTACTTCACCTTACATACGTCACTCTCTCAAAAGTACATATTAACTGGTGAGCGCCCCCTTATAAGAGGTGTAGATGGCGATCTAAAAAATGTTGGGTGGGTGGCATACGTTCAGGAACGGAAGAAGTAATTCACACGTGGTAGATGTTTTCAGTGACAGATAAAAATGACATGATCAAATATGCCAAAGTCTCGTAGGTCAAACATCATCTCACATCTCAACGTTTAACATCAAATGATCTTCAAATATTAATTGGACAATGTTTGTGCATGCAAACTCCATTTACAATACCATTAAGGTATTGCAACATAATGAACTGCATCATGTTTTTCTGACTTTGTTTCATGTTTTTACATTATCATTATTAGTATTACTATTGGAAAATGAATGTAGTTCTTAATAGTGCCAAGTATTTTGGCTTGCTGAGTTAGGAATTACAATAATATAGTATCTTATCATCATGTTAGTGTTACTCTGGCTCCTCGTGAGATTAAAAAGCTACAATCAGTATAAAAAGGAATCGTGGAATAAAAATATCACTAAAAAAGAACAAATCGCAGGTGATCCGAATAAACTATCACTGTCAATACGTCAACTCAGGCACGCCAATGAGGTCAAACGACCAAAGACCGGTGTGCACTTAATATTTCTGCTGACGTTATTAAAGACATCGCTAAGACGTTTGGCATATTTCCACTTCTTGCAGCTATACCAGCATTAATAGCCGCTGAAGCCCCATCTGTTGCAAAAGCAGCTGCACTTGGTGCTGTTGGAACTGATGCTGGGTGGCATTAAAGAAAGCAACAGGTCATGGAATAAATACTTCTAAAACATTGCGAGGTCTATGACTACCAGGAACCCCTCATTGGTACGGAAAGGAATTAAGACTCCCCGGGACAATGTAAAGCGTCTTCTTCCTATAACCAATTTCGATTTACCTGATGCTGCTAAAAAATGCGTGATCAGTTACCAAAACAACAATGTTGAAACAGGTATCATTAATCTCGATAAAACGTTCCCGCCCTGGTACTCATTGGGTTGCATACGCGATTGATCCACGGGGAATTGTTTATTTCGATTCGTATGGACTGGCGCCACCAAAAGAATTTTTAAATTATGTCAACACTGGAACACGTAGTATTCATGCAGTCTGGTATTCAACATTACCAAGATAGACAATAACCGATCCACCAATATGTGTCTGTGCAGTAATTGCTGTACTCGACGCTGTGCTGTCATCAACAATACCACCTCATAAAGTCGGGCACGAGTATACAAGTAGACGGTAAAACCGTCCACCTTCATTTTAAACAGATTTTAAAGTATAATTAATGATATATATTTATGGAAGATCATCTGCGCAAAAACAAAAACTAACGGAATAACCCATGAAAATGTAAGTAAACAGATTAGTGATGAAATATCTGAATCATTAAATCTTGCAAATATAGATCCAAACGAAGTGGTTTTATTTCAAGATAAGCTATGAAAATTAAAAACAAGTAATCTTTCATTGCAAGATATTATTGTGAGAATTAAGGGAGTAACTGAAAATAGCATAGCTGTGTTTGAAAGTAATAGAAAAAGTAAACCTGGTGTTATTATGTCAAAGATATCAGATAATATTCGTGGTCGAGTACAAAAATCCGGTGATACAATGACTGGTTCTCTCAATATGTCTAATAATATAATTACTGATCTTGGAGAACCAGAATCAGACGATGTTGCTGTAACAAAGAAATACATCGACAGTAGAAACTTCCCAAAGATGAACTCGTTAGTTTTAATTAATAATGAAATGACCACATTTAGATTTGATTATAATACTCATATAAATACATTTTTGAATTATCGCAAGAGAATAAATTGAATTATTGATGATTTATTTGGAAAGCCAACATCTGTTGGTATTAAACTCTCCGACATAATAATTAGCGACAGTGTAGTATATACAGTTGCGCCTGGACAAGCATTATGGTCACTACTGAATAAATCCATGAAACATGGCACTGAGGTTACCGGTGTATACAGGTTTTCAGTACTTGGCGTTACAACATTTACAATATCCACCATAATACCACGGCGTTATCCATTAACTGGATCATCTGGATCTACGTTATTGAGGATGGAGAAAAACGACGAGAAAACATTTGTAGCTGAACCCGAAGGAAATAAATCGGCTTGATTTTACTATTGCTCTCTTGTAGTAGTTGAATTCCCACCTACTTAAATTATCAGATCCCCAATCGACGTATGTGAGTGGCAAACCAAACTAAAAAATATCGTTGACGAGTTCAGTAGAAGTAAACAAATATCGCAGATGTGTAGTTGTTGACATGATTGTGTATTCGGCGTCCGCTGTTATTGCTGGAACCGATGTATTCATATCAACAATAACAATGACATCACCAGCAGTTATAACATTTTGTGTTACAGCTTCAACAACAATCGCTGGTATTCTTAATATCATCGCAATTAAATATGTACGTGCACAAAAATATATAAATATATAACAAAGTTTCATACAGCGACGCTGGCATACTCCAAACTATCTTCCTTGATATCATCAGGTCTTAACGATGGAATGATATCAGATACTGAGTTCACAGAAATGATTCAGATTTACGACGAAGCAATGACTATATCAGAATCTACGTCCGATTTTTAAAAAAATCGAGATTTAAAATCAGGGGTTTAACAATAATGTCATCGCAAGAATTACTGCAACATATCGTCGCTAATACAACTCCGTCAAAACCCACGATGATATCAGCGAGCTCAACCAATCCTGAGTGCAGCGTCAACTTTCTAACTGCAATTTGGGCGAATGAAATCGCACTAGCACAATTACGAGTATATCATAGTTGGCCAAATATTAGATCAAAATCATTCGATGGATTGCCAGTAAATAATTCACTGGTATTTGCAAATAAAACTAAACCAGATGGAACCCCCGATTGGCAAGTTTTTGTTATTCCCACCGGTAGTTATCAAAATGAACAAGTGAATGATGAATTTCAGCGCAGATTTAAATCTATTGGGGAAAAGAATCTAAAATAGCTATCACTATTCACGAACCAACATTATCAGCGGCAATAGAAATAAAATTGCTAGATTATGCTGTAGATATATATCAATCGTCAATCCGCACAGTATTAGGATATCCAGAGACACTACCTGTTTATCAAGGACCGTTAGAACCATAACGCGATGTAATCCTGACGGATAAGAAAATATTTATAAAATTTCCAGAGTGTCGAAAAACTCATCCATGGAACGTAACAAATATATACAGTATATTACTGATTCTGATGGCACAAGACATCCTATATCATTATATACAAACGATGTACAAGATATAGACGAGGAAAATACATTTTTCATCGACAAAAAATCATTTTCCGACATCATTAAGTCTAAAGATAAGTAACAAACTACAAAATGTAATTTCCAGTGTCGCACAACGATGATATAAAGCAACAGATCATTGAGCCAATGCATCATCTAAACCAGGTTGCATCAGACCTCGAGTTTATCAACAAACAGATCCTTGCAATTGTGATTGAGTGGGATGATAATGTAATATATTTAATTCTTCCATTCCCTAACGTAAAAACATTTGAACAGTTAATTCTAAGACAATACGCGATCACAGAAGAACAGTTACCAACATTCATAGTACCAGGATTTGCCACTGTTGAGCTGAAGAAATCATTCAACGATCTTATCACTAAATATTTTCCTAAAATCGTAGAGTAGTGGTGAAAAATAACCCCGCCATCAAATATTCTGAAACATAACAATGATCCATACGGTGGAGGTGTCATGTTTCACCATGTATTGTTAATATAACATCAACAATCGCAGTCAATCTTGTATATAATGCAATTGATGGCAGCTATTAAGTTGATCTTGAAAAATCTAGTCAGGATCAGCAGGGATATATTTTATATAAATTTACACCTCAAGTGCCTCCTGTATATTTGATTGTAGAAGAACCTATTAATCCGGTTTATCCGCGATGTCATAGTCCGCTATTATTGAGGATACATTTCAAACTTACTAGCCAATCCAGACACCTTCTTGGATTGCAATATGAAGTTTTGACTTTGAATCTGTATATACGATCATAGATCTTCAGGCTTGTTATTGATTTTCAATCCTGATTCCTAACCAGGGGAAAGAAAATATACTATCCTTGACAAAGTCAAGGCAGAATTTATTTTTTTACTGTTTTTTGTTCAGATTTCAGGTAAATGCTACACAACCTAGACAAAGTCAAGGTAGTTGCATTTTATACCATGATGGGGTAAATGATATTAGAAATTATGAAAATCCCACTGAAAAACAAAAAATTACGTAATAAATATTATTATCAGAATAAATATCATTTCAGAAATTATTATCAGAATAAATATTATGATCAAAAAAATGTATTATTTACTGATCATTGAATTTGCTGTGGTAAATGGTACCCGAAATTGTGAAAATCAGTCAGAGTTTATAATTTGATGGTGTAAATGGTGCTCGAAATTATGGAAATCATTCGGATTTTATAATTTGTTTGGGTAAATGGTATTAAAAATAATAATTAAAGACTGAATCAGAATAAATATTATAATCGGAAAAAACTGAATCCCTTGACAAAGTCAAGGATAAACATTATAATCTGAATAAGTATAATCTGAATAAATATTATTATCAGAATAATTTTATTCTTCACTGATTATTGAATTTGATGGGATAAATGATACTTAAAATAACGAAAATTAGTTAGATTTTATAATTTGATGGGTAATTGGTACTAAAAATAAGTATATGTATGGTTTCAACATTTGTTTGAGTAAATGATACAAAAATAATAATTGTAGGACTGATTCCATAATTTATTGTGGGTAAATGATACTATAATTAATAATTATAGGACTGAATCAGAATACATATTATTATCAGAATAAAAATATATATGAATCCCTTGATTATACTCAGAATAAATATTACACGTGTTATTATTTGGAGTTAACACTTTTACAAACACTAGTGACTTTGTCACTGTTTTTCATTTTTCACAATCCGTTACTAGACAAAGTTGAAACGTTTGCTGTCGCCACAACTTTCAGTTTCATCAGTGGAGTTTTACTACTTTCACTTTCACAGTCGCTGACAGCACTTTCATTTTCACTTTCACCATGGATCATTTCACGATCAGACATAATCTCTCTCAATTGTCTTATACGCGCAATAATATTTTGTTGTTGTTTCGTATTCGTCAGCTAATTGTGATCTAATTTTTTCAATTGCGCGTGAGAGACATACGAAGTGTTCAACTTCTCTATCTTTGACTGTCGCCAAGGATTGTAACATAGATTGTTGAATCAGCTTAATAAATCGGTATTCGGTGTATATTTATCTTCAGATTTTAGATTTTTTTCAGGATTCATTTCATCAAATATTTTATATCTTCATATTTTAATTTTTAATTAAGGAAATGATAGCATTAATGTTTTCATAATTCATTGCATAATAAATATATATTTAAAATTAAAAAAATATTTACACAACTTTAACTTATAGACAGCACAACCCAATGTGAACTCCTAGATTGCGAAACAACATTGTAGCAAGTTAAGAGGTCGATATATTTACAGTCTCAAGTCTAAGGACGGCAGAATTCCCATGTGAAACCCTAGCATGCCAAACGACATTCCATCAAGCAAAGAGGGCACGAAATATGTACAATAAATCTTAGATCTAAGGACGGCAGAACTCCCATGTGAAACCCCAGATTATCAAACGATATTGTCAGGTTCAGAGGGCACGAAATATTTACAATATATACAATATTTTAGTACAATGGACAGCACAACATCAGCTTAATTATCCTAATTCTATGGATGGCACAACACTAACTTAATTAACTTAATTCTATGGACGGCAAAAACCCCTTCTCCAAAATGAATCCTTAGATTTCCAAATGACATTCTGGCAGGTTCAGGTGATACATATATAATCTTAATTCTATGGACAGTACAAAATACAATCTTATCTAACTTAATTATTTGGAAACTTATCTAACTTAATTATATGGACGACACAACACTGACTTATTCTATAACTTAACTTTATCGACGGAACAATACATATACAGGACCTTCTCTACGCTAAACATTTCTGCACACCCTCGTCCAAAATCAACCCCTGGGAGCATTAAAGAGCATCCAGCACGTGGGGAAATGGTGGGAGGGTGTGCTTGAAGATCGAATATTTGAGGACCACTAGTATAAAACGGGTCTTTTGCTATATAACCTAACCAATACTTACAAATCCAAAAGCAGCTCACGCAATGGGCGTGGCTTTTTGCTGTGTTTTTCTTAACTATTATCGCTGAAAAAATCTAGATGAAGCAAGAAACTTGACAGATTTAGAAAATTAAGGATAATGTTTCTTAAAAAAAATCATTATTCATTAGTAAATAAAAATTATTTCAAAGATTACATGCTCTCCTTTTATCTGACAGAGTTATATCCCCTGATTATATCAGGAACTTAGTCAAGGATCATATGAGGATTTTGTCATCGACAAAGTCATAAAACGTTAAATTACACCTGTCTTACGATGGGAGTGTTTCTATTTAACTTCAGGAGTGAAATACTGAAAGATATCCGTTGTTTGTTACGTCGATTTGGTTTGTTGTACTGAGAAGAAAAAGAAATTATTTGCCAGAGAATATTGCAAAAATGCAATCGAGGTTACTCATTAACCGCTCTAGGTATCCCTGACAGAGTTATTTTCCTTCACAATTCTTTGCTATATGCAATACTGAGATGTTATTTTTGTTTATATTTCTTTGAAAACGCCGATCTGATAATGTTATCTGCGAAATATTGTACAGAAGGCATTGAAATATCAAAATATTTTCCAGCTGTATTCATTGATTGAAATATTATTTCTTCACCAGTCTCTATATTCACAGATTTAATCGCCCTTCTTGCAAATTGTTTACATCTCCCAATATCTCCAAATTTACAATTCTGACTTTGTGAAACAGCTCGTTAATCATTTAAAGAGTTATCGCGTTTTATACCGTTCTTATGATCAATCACAAAGCCTTTTTAAATTAGTCCACGAAAACATTCTTGGAAAAACCTGTGACAGAAATGTCTTTTTCTTCCAACATAAAATCTGAGATAACCAATTTTTTCAACATTATCGTGATGATAGGATGTTTTACAAACTAATTTTACTCTATTTTGTATAATAATATTATTTGTCTAAGTAATTATTTGAAAATCTGGCGAGATAGTCTCCAGCGTTTTTTTTATGAACTTGTCACTTTTGTCAGTGTTACTGATTTATCATAAATATCGTTTCAGCTCTATACGGAATTTTTGACACCACATTGCACACACAGCTGCGTTTCTTCTCTAACCCCAACACCACACTTCAAACACGGTTTTAGTCCCAAAATTCCTCTTCGTACACTTTTTAAGTAAAGTCCACATAATTCATTTACGCAGGCATTGTTACAGGGGGTTGTAGAACCTATCATTAACCAAGTATAGTTATTCTTTGTTTGAATCATTATATAATACGGAAGAGTTTGAGAGATTATCTAAAATTGAACCTTCTAAATCTATAGTTGATCTTGACAGAAGAACCCCTGACTTGCCGAGGCGATCTCTGGTTGATCAGACGAAAATTCTGATTAAAAGTATTCATGACGTTAAGAAAGAATTTCGCGACGATGTTGCATCTCATTCAGAGTTATACTCAACACCAAAGGTGTAATCGATGCGAAAATGAATAACCAACGGGCGGCAACGATTATTAATTATCTCGATAATCAACGATACTTTTTTTAGAGTAAAATTTATTGTAGCGGAAGATATCGTGGAAGACGATACTTGGATTATCCGTGATAAACATGACCCTGTCCGTGTTCACACTGGAAATATTGTTACATTAAAATAAAAATTCCAAAGCAGGAATGTTTACTGGTATTGACAAACCGTATTATGAACGAGCGTATCCTGTGACCGCAGTTATTTTATGCAATATATCCGCTGAATGATGAACCCAGCGTTAATAATCTAAAACCAATTAAATGTTCGAAAATAAATTGTGTAGCCGAGCGAGTAATGGAACATTTTATAAACGCGATACTTGGGAATAAATTAACAGATCTACGACGTGAAAAATAAACAAAAAGGCTGAATCAGTCAAAGATACCGGAGTGTCTATCAAAGACGTTGCTGGACTGGGAAAAAGAATCTAAAATTTCCAATTATGGTAAAAGCAATAACAGGAGAAGTGTTCTGCGGGCCAAAATATTTAGCTCCGATAAATATGATTGATCATAATGCGCATAACGGTGATATGTTTGATTTTATCAGAAATATTAGGAAAAACGATCATGTATCAGTGTGGCTCTTTCAAAGTTCAGATAATGGAAACTATGATCAGTTTGTACGGCCTAATGGAGATATTTATCGTACATAATCTCTCCACGAAGAAATAATAAATATTGCGTTGAAATATACCCGTGACGATACTGAAGAATTAATGAGCAATTGTGTTACCGTTCTGGCGGTTGCTGCCCATTTCCTCAGAAGGAAAATTCATGGAAACCAACACGATTGGATTTTCTTAAAGATGTCCAACGCAGTTGTGTTGAATACGGACACGGTGGATTATGGAATAGTGAATACGATTATAAGGATGTTATCTCTGTTGATATGGTTACATGTTATCCTGGACGTTTTCTTGGAATGGGAGAGTGTTCGAAATATTTTGAGCGATTTGGATATCGAACACACGAGATGACTAGATTATCGGTTAACTGACCATTACCAAATTTTGATTTGACTGGATTTGTACGAATTAAATCATTTAAGTTTGCAAGAATCTTCATCCGATTTGCTATTCTGGTTTGAAAAACAATTTTCAGAACAAATGTGGGCACCAACAGTATTAATACGGTATATGCTTGATTAAATATATTAGAATCATCAACTAAAGACGAAGCAATTATATCATATAGTTCGCAGAAACAAGTTTGGTTACCACAACAAAACAATATTCTGACGATGAAAATTCTGATACGACTGATTTTTAAAATAAAATCGCAAAAGATCATTTGCAGAAGAAAAAAATTGGTAAATTTATCCAAGGAGGATTATATGATAATGAACGACATTGTTCAAGATTAATTATAGATGATGCTATACAAGATTTTCTAATTACTGATACAACGAAGAAAAATATATTTATAAGTCGAAGTAATATTAATTTATCGGACGGAACTAAGGTACAATTGTGAGTTACACTGATGCCGAGTCATCACAGTTTACTCATGTAAGATCTTCAATGCTCGCGTACGTTTCGATAAATGTATTATTGATGATAAACAGATTTTATGACGATGCAGTTAGAGTCGCCACAGATTCATTTTATATCAATAAAAAATACAGGATTTCTAGAAAACAACTACATATTGGCGCTGATGCATCATGGGGCGAATTGAGAATAAAACAAGAAAAGATACTTTGTTATTCTGAATCTGCCGACGTTGAAATTAAGGATATTTATTACAAAAATAATCAACTATCAGGATTGTCATCTGCACCATCGTATATGATCCTGTGACCAGACATAATAATTTTTATCTAAACGGATCAGGAGGATCAGATAAGACAACACGTGCAATTTAATTATTTCGTCAGAGTTTGAAGGAGTCTGTTGATATGTTTGTTTTAACACCTACACATAGAATCGCAGAGAAATGAACAACCGAGGAGTAAAATCTCATACTTATCACAGCTTCTTTCAGGGGAAGGGAGATAGATGGACTCCTGAACGACTGGGCGAGAAATATATTCCAAGGATTATTGTTTGGGATGAAATATGCACAGTATCTTTGGAGATGTTAAAATATTTCTTGATTTGTTGTTGACAAAAAATACTCCTGTGATAATGTCTTGCGATCATGGTCAACCGCCACCTTTAGTTGGATTGTCTCCGGATGGATAGCTGAGGAATTTTGTTGATTATTACGAAGAGATAACTGATATCATAGAGCGCTTGATCCAGAATTAAGAAAGCTTAAACAATTAATCAGACTACAATCAAATAATATCCAGTGTGAAATAATGCGTAAAGTAATTTAAGAAAATCCTGCGAACAATTTTCTGCAAGCACGGAAACCAAATGATTTGATAGTTGCAAGTAGAAAGATAGTTCGTGATACACTTAAACAACAATTATTTCTGTTACATAAAGAAAACAATTCAAATCAACCTGTACCATTATGTTATTGACCAGCAGATACGCGACGGCAAAATATCGAAGTTGAAATTCTAGACTCCCTGACTTTGTCAGGGGAGAAAAAAAATCGTGTGTTAAATGATATTGTTTTAGTTCCTGTCAGTGTTGTTGAGGATGTATTATCAATGGAAGAAAAAAACTCATTGGACGCTAGGTTATCCTATAACGATTCATTCATCTCAAGGATTAACTATTTTTGATACTAATTGTTTGGACTGTTGATGATGGTACTGAGTAGTCAAACTTAGTTTATCTTGCAGTGTCTCGTTTTAGAAGAATATCTCAGCTGCGGAGGGTTATCGTAGACTTCACAGAAAATAATAATCAAACTGCTAGCAATTGCGATGATGTAGTAAAGGGAAAATTAGTTATAAACAATGTGATAAAAAAATAAACGCGAATTTGATCTCGACGCTGAATTTATCATGACAGTGAAACAACGACAGAATAATCATTGTGCAAGCTGTTACAAAGTATTGTTGTGGCAGTATTCAAATAATAATCCAAGGCAGTTTACCGTAGATATAATGAATAGTAGTCTTGGTCACACACGCGAAAATGTGATGCTGATCAGTCTGGAATATAATTGAAGTCGAGGTGCCAGTTCACAAAAGTGAATACGGTGGTAATTGTGTCTTCAGGAATTACTTGCAATTGTTCACGTACAAATCCAAGTTGAGGAGCAGTTGAATCTAATCTTAGATTGCAGGTCTACGCGTGGATCTTACCACGCTGGAAATTTTATGTCTCGTCACTCCAAATAGGATCAGTAGCTCTTTATTTTTAGCCCCTTCAAGTTCACCAGGTTCATATAAATACCTCACAGTCACATTACCTGTACTGGTTGTTTTGAAAAGTCATGTCGTTGTACTGGTATATGTTTTCTTTTGTGATAGCATTGGTAGGTTTCATAGAAATCGCACGAGTAATTTCATTATTTAACGCAGCTTTTACACTTGGTATTCTTGCAACCCGTTCACCAGACCTCTTGTCTTTCTGAATTATTTCATTCGCATACTGATATCCGAATAACCGCTCAGCAAGTGTTCGATTAAATCGTTCAATAATTGCCTGATCACTATGAATTGCGGTATGTCCTCGTCTGATTTGGACGTTACGTTTTTTCATCAGAGATGATACTGCACCAAGAAATTCTTTCCCAGAAGCAATATGTGGTAAATGTGGCGATCGTAGACCACCACGTTGATAAATTGGTTCAAACCCAGATTTAACTTCATCTGCTGTTTTATTTGATAGTGATTCTGCTTCTTTATATCTACTTGCCACGTCAACGACAGTCAACGCGTATTTGTATGTGCGCGATTGACATATACTAATTTTAATGGTATCGTGTGGTAAAAACAAAATATCTGCTTGATGAACTTCATTGGAAGTGCTGACATCAAAATGTGAGTAGTGAATTTGTTTAGGTGGTGGTAGTTAAATTTGCCATATTGCCTGTCGTGCTAATCAATTTGCAGGAACAGAATGTGTGACATTTGCTTGCACCAGCAAGTTTACTAACCGCTGCTCTACCTTTCCAATATCCTCTTGGGCTATAATAAATCGAATCCATTATAATAATAATCAGCAGTAATTACCGGCCCCTAATACTAGTTTACCTTTCATTGCAGATTTTACAAGGAAGCCGGCAAGTTTTTTCTCTGAGAGATTTAGTTTTTACTGAATTTAACGAGTAAATCAACTTTACATCTGCAATATGTCGTTGTTGTAAATCCTTATTTTTATTCGCTACATCATGAACGTGACTTGCTTGATCAATATCATTTATATGATACTCTCCAGGTTTTGGTTGATCTAGCTCGTTAAGTCGGCTATCAAGTCGGGTTCCAGGACCACAATAATTATATCCAGGATACTTAGCCCTTGGAGTTCCTGGTAATTTTCCCAGTGAAGCAGCGATATTACCACCAGACACTTTGTGTCCGGATATAAATTTGTACCACATTTTACACAGTTACCTGAAGTGCGTGCTTTTTAATTTTTTATTATTGTTGTTAATCCACTTGTAAAAGTATGTGTTCTGCATCGAACACAATATAAATCCATATTATTTATTATATTTCTACAAATGGATATCATTGATTTCTCAGCGACACGAAAGCAAGAGCCTTTAAAACATCTTCCAGCGCTACCGGATTCTATCAGAGCAATTATCATAGGTCTATCTGAGTCTGGTAAGACGCAATTGTTGCTTAATCTGATATTGAGATGGCTCAAGTGGGACAAATAATATTTAGTGGCACCATCTGAAGATGATCAGAGATGCTACGATGTGCTTAAAGATTTTAATGAGAATGCAAAATCATTGAACGACGACGGCAAATATATTATTGATTTTATCACCGATCTTGATTAATCTCCAACTGTTGATGATCTTAATGGAGTTATTAATAATTTAGTAGTGTATGATGATGTGATGCTGGACAAACATTCATATCCAGTTCGGATAGTTTCTCGAGGCAGGCATACAAATACAGATATGATTTATGTTACTCAGCGATATACACAAATGCCTAAAGCGATCGGAGATAACTGCATTGTTTTAGTTGTGTGTAATGGAGTTGATACACATACGCTGCGAAACATTCATCAGACTTGGTGTAGTGGGGACATGGATATGATTATGTTTTAAAACGTCTTTTCTAAAGCGCAAGCAATCCCACACGGATTTATCACGATAAATTTACTTGATTGTCGTTCGCGATATCGTATACGTCTTGATAAAATCATTGGACAAAAAGACAGCAGCAGAGAGAGTGCGACCACAAATGAGTGCCCGATGGGTAAACAAACACACATACAAAATTGAAAACAAACAATAAAAGTAACAAAATAAGCTAACCCAATTAGAGTAAATCTCGGTCGGGTAGAGGCTTCGTTTTGACGTTATTACGCTTGTATTTTTTCATTTTCGTAGAAAGCTTTATTTATTTTTCGTAAATGGATTTTCCAGCAAATGGACTGTTCGCTATCTCTGCTGCTAGATAACTTCTGTGTTTTCGATAGGGAATGTGCCGTGATATTCCAACCCAACGTAAATGTCTAAATATTTTAAACGGAATAATAATAATAATAATAATTAGTATTATTATTTATTATTATTAAAGGAGTAACAGAGCTAGTGGTACAAACACTTATCTCCCCAGCTGCCCTGAAAACAAATGAAAAAGACAAAAACTGGGAAGGGTCAGAGAAAACTCAGATTGCATGCCCTGTCCTGTTCACCGTTCACTGACATGTCCACTATCTTTTTCATATTTGCAGTGATGTTACATCGTGAGAACTTTTATTAAGGTGTTACTTTATATACATTGAAATTCTTCGCGCACGCGTGTGTGTGTGTGTGTGTGTGTTTCCCCATACCAATCTTTTTTTTTTCTTTATGTGTATGGTCGGATTTGACGGCTTTGGCGGAAATTACGCTTATGTCTGGTTTTGGTGACCCTCAGAGCAGGAACGTCATGGGGGGGGGGGGGGGCAGAGGGGCATTTGCCTCCCCCCCCCCCCGCCCGAAATTAGTATTTGCTGTAAAGCTGTTGCCTGTATACGAAAATTAACAAGCCCGTCAAGTTTTGCGCCCCCCCCCCGAAAGTTGAAATGACGTCCCTGCCTCAGAGGTCCCAAGAGTTAAATGTCCACCTTCAGTAAATGTTGAGAAATATCCAAAATCTCGCAAATATTTTAACCAGTTAGGAAAATGGTAAATATATTCTTTCTTTTTATGAAAAAAATCTACATGTATACCTATGCCATTATTTGTGAATGTATGTACATGTATTTATCTTTCCACTTATAAAATAAAACATGTAACAAATACGAACATTTCATATTTTTGTGTAAAGACACAAACACATTATTCTGGCAAGACACCATTCTGATTAAATCCAGATCTGCTTTTTTAATTAGTAATTTAGCCATAGTTTAATTTTTAATTTAGCCATAGTTGTCGATCCACACTCAAAGATGATCTGACATATACAGATAAAGGTTCGTGTTCTACCAAATATTTTTAGTTCCCCGTCCATGTACTGTTAGTAACTTATCAGAATTAACGCTACATTTCCTGTTTTTCACTTTCATTAGTGTGAAAGTTGATTGATTGATTGGTTTGATGGGTAGATCTGAAGGCCCACATAGAACACGGCCTCGTAGCTGTGTCCGTCAGTTATTGGAGGTCTCTAGTGAAATCAGATTGGGCAATAGTTCGGATCTTAAAGATTATCTCCCTTTGCTAGTTTCAGTTCAGCAGTATACATAGGGGCCAAACAAAACACACGCTGGACAGCAGCCGGTGTCATTTCTAGAGACGAAAGTACAAACCTGTCTGGTCTTTAAGCACTTTTTCACTTAAAATATATGCGTGAACAATGAAATTCAAGGGGGACGATGACTCAGTATTTATCAGGTGAGTGCAAATTAGACCATTGCAAAGATAACGACTGTAATGTACATTTAAGTGAAGTATATATGGATATTTTAGCAGATAGAAATTGGAAATATTTTCATTTATCGATGGTCAAAGTTGGCCTAGACCTCAGTCAAAGTTCGCCATTAAGGTTTATAAAGACCATTTAGTGCAAAATTGGATGTAAATAGTAGCGGGCAGGTCCCCCAAAAGCGCCCCGATGCAACCTTGACCTAACTCACGCTTTATAAGTCTCGCTTGACATTGCAGTTGACCTTGAATTGAACCACATGTGCATACCGGTTTAACTGGTAACAATCTTCCAATTTGACTTGAACAGAATGATCTACACCAAGAGCAGAGGTAATTAGAATAATATTGCGCTTATTTGATAATTTATCACTTACCTGACGAAGGGAGAAATCATTGCATGACTTTGTTTTCCGTTTGAAATTTGACTAAAACTTGTTTAGCGTAAAGTTTCGACATTCAGCAGTAGGAAAAGATATTGCAGAATATAATTTATTTTATTCGTGGGGATGATAATTATGAATATCAGACATATATGACGTATTGTTCGAAAGAAAATATATAATTAAACAAATCTGAGATTTAAAAAATAAATAAAAGGTTAACAATTAAAAGTATATAAGTGGTCCTTTTTGTACATTTGTATAAAAGACTCCCAAGAATGTTTAATTTTTTTATTATAGATATTTGGGAAAATACTTATTGAAAAGAAAGTCACAAAAATTAAATATTGTACAATGATATGAAGGCAATGTGCAGGGAATTACACACACACACACACACACACACACACATATACATACATACATAGTGAGAGAGAGAGTGAGCGAGAGCTGTGAGAATTAAGTAATGTTCAGGTGGATTTGTTACCTGTCTAATGGCAGGTTAGCTAATTATCACGAATCGTTAAGCGCTAGCGGGTACAGGTCTAACTTTCTTTGTGGACAAAGCAAGCTGTACAGGAATGAGAACAGTGTATATATGAAATTGCAAACCTATGTATAGATCGGAATACAGGCCTAATGTTCGCTGTGGGCATGGTTTAAATTTATAGGTCTCAGGGAGTTGAAAAGTTCACAGGCGAGCTTGCCACCGAAGCCGTTCACACTGGTCCTTGTCCGAAACTGGTTGATGCGATTACCATTTAAGTTCCTCGAGTGCTGGAGAACTAAAGGCTAGCACCCCGTTCGCCAGTCTGGGCTTCGCTAAATTTTATGCCAGATATATAGTTTTTAAAAATATTTGTAACGCAATCTGATTAAAATCAGATCTCCACTGTCCTCGGTGAAGTTCTGACAGAGACCGCTTAAGTTTCATGTTCAGGTAACCTTTGAATTAGCCAATGGAAATGCAGCTTTAAAAAATCTGAAAGTGAATCAAATGGTTCGGAACACATTGATGCGCTTCAGCCACACTGCTCAGTCTCCCAAACGCAGTGATACAAGACGTAATCTTATTGGCAAATATAATTGGTTATTATGATAATAATAAAGGTCACCAGAACTTGACCCCTAAGCAGTCGCTATTAGATCTTCACCTAGGACGGTGGAGATTGATTTTAATCAGAAATAGTTATAACGTATTTATAAATAATATGACAGCTTTTGCGCAATTTAAATAAGTCATACTTAAATATATATTGAAATATTTCTCTTTGATTAAGACAATAAGAACACTTCCATAGATCTGCTTGATATATCAAAACCAAAAAAAGTAAGAAAAAAAATTCCAACCACCTTTAATACGTTCGCAAATCTAAAAGAATTGACGATGATGATTGGACACAATTTGAAGAAGAAAAAAATGTTGGTGAAGGACTTAAAAATTCATTTCATAAAAATGCTAATGAGTGTCGGTTTTACGGATGTAATAGTCGGGATTAATTCGATTTTTCAAATGACACTGAGTAATATCGGAGACGAACATGGTTGACAAATTCGGCAATTTGGTTTTCTGAAAGGTCACTATGGTTTAACGATAAGACTTATGAAAGGATCCACCTTGGATTACAGAATGTTGAGTACAGACATTTTTGCAACAGAGCAAAGACTCGAAATAAATTAACAGATTAATTATATAATGCCATTCAACGTTTATTTGACATTTGACTTAATAAATTAGGACGGGAAATAAGCGAAAGTAAGAGAATATCTTGTTTTTTGCACGTAGTTGTCGGCTGTTTAGGGGAGGGACATATGTAGATTTGCCTGAATCGATAAAGAACAAAAGTGAACAAATTAAATACGGAAAATGAATATTTCTTGTATGCAGTGGGATCAGCTTGATTTCTTACCGAACCGGAAGGCTTTCACCCCCATGAAAGTATAATTTGGATAAAAACCAGTTGTTGGTTTGATCGATGTCTTGTACAAATTGAGAAGGAGAAATTTTAAGATGACTTTGGTATATCTCAAATGTGTATTTAAGTTGGAATGGGCTGTGAGGGTACAGATATATTTATCAGGAAACTGAGATACACTACATAAAACCATTTACAATAACTGAAATACAGGGTTCGTGGCCGTCTTCAAAAACATCAAAAAGCATTAAATTTAGCCGTTAGCCTAAAGACCTTAAATTAGCTCCAAACTTTAGCGTTGTTTGGTGTTAGCCTTAAAAAAGCCTTAAAATTCAGGACATTATACAACTTTATTAAGCCGTTCGCCCATAGAGTGCCTGTAGAAATGGTAGAAATATTGTAGCGCTTGTTGCGACATATAATTTTTCGTAACTGTTTACACATCTGGTTACTTCGGCTTGACATGAATGGCTGTTAAACTTAATTTGATTGGCACATTGGGCCCTGGAACAACCATTGTGTCGAAGTTTGAACCTTGTATCAAGGAAGTGTTACAAATGCGCGTTTATAATACTGGCTATCTAGAAGACACAAGATGACCAATTCTCAACATTGTTCATTTTGATATGATTATTTAGTTCGGCAAATACTGGTTGATCATAGTAATGAAGGCAACTTATATTTAAAGTTAGGAAGTATATCAGATTATAGGAGCTGGGGAAGTGTTAATGTAGATATCTTTGGGCGATTTTGAATTAAAAAAATGGAGTTAAATACGAATCCGACGTACCTGTTGAATGGACAAAAACAGGCGTCATTGTGGTCAACCTTATTTCAGCGGTATTAGTAGTGTAGTGGGGCACTTTAGCGTCAGTGGCAATCCCAGTCTAATAGGTCATGGGCACGTTTAGTCAAGACCTTTAGTGACCTCCTGGGCACGTTTAGCATCAGGGGAAATTGAACATGGGGAATATTGGGCCTATATAGCGCAAAAGGAAAGTGGAATTGTTGTATTGGGGCAATAGGAATGGAACAAGTGAGGTGACGTCACGGTACTGAAGATTGGTAACAATGTTGCAAGGGGCAGATCTAAATACGCGCTACATTAGGGAGAGACAAATACAGTAGAGATATAGAAATAAACATATATAACGCATACAACATATTTACATAGATTGATGAACATCAAGCTATCATACCTAAACTAAAAAAGCGATAAAAAATTAGGCAAGAAAACAAATCTTTTAGAGGCATATGAGTGGCTCTGAAAATAGCCTTTGGGTTTCTTATATTTTCTAATTCCTTCTTTTCCTTCACCAGCATATCTCAATGTTTGCATCACATTTTTTCTCTTCTTCTCATTCTTTTCCTCTTCCTGCTTCTCCTTCTCCTCCCTCTTTCTTCCTCTTCCTCTTCTTCATTTTCCTTTTCTATTTCTTTTTTTTTTGTTCCAGGCTCTCATTCTTATTCTATCATCTTCGTCCTTCTTCTCCTCCTTTTCATGTTTCATCACACTTAGTCTTTCCTTAGACTTTCTCAAATTGTTTATTTTCATTTTGACTGGATGTGGGCTATAATAATAATAATAATAGTCCCCTCCAGTTTGACCAGCATCTCTTCTATCATGCCCATATTGTCAACGGCTTCCTGCAATGTCTTCATTTTATAGATTGTGTTGGAAGCCATCTTCTTAGATTATTCAATGTTGAATGGGGCGAATGACGAACGCTTGACTTTATATTTGTCAAGCACGTACGTGAATGAAAATATCCCTTACAATAACTTCACAAAATATATACTATCCACACAGAAGGGAAGGGTACAAAACCCAATAGCTGCTGCAAATAATCCCAATATTTACTATATAAAACCCCAGTATCTACTGTCCACACAAACTTACACGCACGCATACAAACATACCCTCTACTATCCGCACAGAAGGGAAGGGAAAAAAAAACAAATATCTACTATCCACACAAACGTACACGCACGCATATAAACACACACTCTACTATCCACACAGAAGGAAAGGGTAAAATCCCAATATCTACCATAAAAAAAACAATATTTACAATAAAAAAACCTAATATCTACTATCCACACAAAAGTATGCACACGCAGACAAAAACACACACTATACTATCCACACAGAAGGGAAGGGGGAAAAACCCCAAAATCTACTATCCACAAAAACGTACGCGCACGCATACAAACCCAAAATCTACGATCCACACAACATACGCGAACGCACACACACACACACACACACGCACACGTACGCACACTATCACATCAGTAAAGGAGTGAGTATTTATAATCACACTACTCAACACTCACGCAAGTTTTCATCTTGAATCGTCTCTTTTCTTGAGATTTGGTTAGCCCTGAGAAGGGCTGTTTTTTATATTAAAAAACCTCCAAATACACCTGGCTAATGGTTACATCTCCCAGGCCTGGCACCACAGACACATCTCCGGTTCCAGTCCTGCTCTCAATTTAAGGTTGTGGATGGTAGCACAGAGGGGCTTGAAGGGCTTCACTCTCCCAGTATTTACTTTCAGGGAAAGTGAAGACTTACTTCGGTCTTCTCCTATTACACACGCGTGGGTGCTGTGATCTCCTTATTTCCTTTTCCCAGCGTTCAGTCTGGCAAATAACTGGTCTTTGTACTGGTGGCAGAGGCTGTGGAAGCGTCCTGACCTCAGGCTTGACCTCACAAAATGATCAAATTAGAATATTAAATTAGAGATATTTTCAAAAATGGTTTTCAACCCAAGATGAAACCCGTATACATTCAGGCAATATGGCAGTTATTATTGATTCTTCTGTATCTGCTTTTCAAGGGCATCCTCCGGAAATGGCAGGCTGCTTCGGTATACAGGGCGGCTCATATCTATTTCTCTGGTGGCAACTCAACACTGACTCGGGACAGCCTCGTGTCTGGTGCTTTCCATTGAACTCCTATGGTGCAACGTCATTTCATCAGGTAGCCTTGTCTGTTTTTCACTGGTAGACTGCCACTCGGTTTCTGGTGGGGTCTCACACTGGCTACCTCCCTTTTTTGTCTACTTCATGTTTCTGGCCTTCCTCCATTTATCCATAATTTGCGGCTGTCCGGTGAATTCTTAATATCAACAGCTTATTTCCATTAAGGGTTGCTCTACAGTAGCAGGAGGCTACAACGTTATGACCACGTTGTTGTAGTGGTCCTATGTGTATCACTCGTTGCCTCTATTCCCGCCTGCACCCTTTCATGAGTACTCCGGTCATGCCTTCTCCGTGTCTACCTACCGCCTGAATCGAATGAATGTAATGGAATGAATTAATGACAGTCACACTGATGAACACTTCCCTTTATATTTGTGAAGCATGGACGTGAAGGAAAACATCCCCCTAACACCAAATTCACAAGACCCATATCACAAAACACATTTTGTTGGGTCTGAACGCTATGATTGTTGAATTTAGGGAGATGGATAAAGAGGTCAAAGAGCCTGTATAATGATAAAAATATAAAACATTTTTGTCAAAACACATATTTTATTCAAACAAGAAGCAACCAACAATTAACCATGAAACATTTTTTTTAACAAATAAACAAACTAGTTTTCAAATATTTTTGACAAGTTCGACATCGTTGTGAATTGAAGTGAGATTTCCACTGATGGAAGTCATTGGGTCATTGATGTACACTACGTTTTCTAGCTAAAGACAAATGATAGCCATAATGGTCACAAAAACATCGATCTACTTTGTCATGTTTTCTAGAAGAGTGACGATCAAAATAAGTCATTAAATGTTCTAAAGAATATTGAAGACTGATTTGATGAAGAAAATACAATATTGTCCACACTCCATGGAATTTGTACCTTGTAATTTCACATTATTGAAGCGTGTCGTCTGGACATTTCTTCTCATAAAGTCGACGATGTCGTCTTCTAAAGGTGGCAATCCATATGAATCAAAATACTCCACACAACCCTCTTTAGGGAAGTAGACAGCTACTCAGTGGGTTCCTTGGAGATGAATGTCGTCCGTGTTGATGACATAAGCTTGATGGTCGTGCGGTTTGTGATGAAGGAGTTCATATTTAGCACACACGACAGGATTCCAAGAAGCAGTGTACGATACGAACTGTGGTTAAAACGGTAATAATGTTCCCAGGTATCTATTTTTTGTTTTGGTTTTGTTTTGTTTTTTCTTCTTTCACAGGTGATGATAAGTCATCAATTCAATCCCGACTTTTTACTGAAAATCTTTGACAAGTAAACGTCTATTAGCTCCGTCTTCGATGCGACGGATCTCTAGAGGACTCAGTGTAGGGGAGGAATGATCACGCAAGTCTTTATACTGCTGATGAAACACGGCTTCTTCCGAGATGAGACTCCAAGTTTCGTCCAGATACTCGTCCAATTTTTCTTTTTAACTCATCATCATACATTTATCGTGTTGAAGTTGACTGGGATGATCGTTTTGACATCAATATCAATCATTGATCACTTCCGTAATGTTTTCTGTCATGTCTTTGGCAAAACAGGAGACTAAATGTTCTTGTTCTGGCCATCTGGAACTCATCACTTTTTCTCTTCGTCTTTGTCTTTGGGTTCTGTTTCCACGGTATCCTTCCATTCCATTTCCATAGATTCTTCACTATTCAGAGAGGGTTTACAGTCTTCCATAGTTTATAATAGTCTAGAATGACTTCTCTCAAACTGTTGATTTATATTGTAGTTTTGAATTCTGCATACAGCATGACGTTCACCGTTACATCAGGTTCTCGGTTTGCAAACTAAATTTCCACACGTATCTGGCCTGATTTTATGGGGTGGAAATGTCCCTCGTCGCTGCCTTGGTCTGGATAGAAATCAAAAGCCCACACAGCATATTCTTCTGCACAATCGTCGTACGTAATGCTGTGACTGGTGTTTTTCGCTAATTGTCCGGTGGCTTCGTCCAGGGACAAGTACGATCTGAAGTAATTCTTCTTATCAAAGTTGGGTTCGAAAGGTCTGGTACACAAGGTCTTGCCATCGTGACTGACTTCGATCTTTTTGACACATCAAAGTGGCGAAAGTTGAAAGGATTTTTTTCGAAGGCTCCATTGAAGGCTTCGTTACTCACCATACCAATGATTAAACGCTTGCGTAACTGTCCTTGGAACAGATGATCTTCGGTCATGGATCACTGACCCTTGGGAATGGTGAAGGTTTTCACTTTTACACGTCGTATCGGATAATTGGCAGTCATTCTGCTCAGAGTGTGACTGATGTCGTTTCCCTCTTTAGGTAATTCTTCCACACGACCCGCGTAGAGTTTTTGCGTCCTCGATTTTGGTTTTGGGATTGTCAGTAGCATCAGCCGTCAAATGGAAAGCGGTACTGCTTTAATTCAGTCTCAGGCGGACATTCATACCGTTCAGCAAATACTTCCCTTGTAACCACATGTCCAAGTGCAAGCGATCCATTTGTTCTAAACTCTTGTTGTTTCTTATTTTATTTTATCGCTCTCCAAATCCATTATCGTCTTTTGATAGTGTGTCGAACTTTTCCGCTGCGTCAGGTTCCCATAGCACCCAGTCACAGATGGGTGTTCTTGGCGTCAAAAGATTTTCCAGGTAGACACGGTAAGGGTAACTATCCATGCTAATGCTGACTAGTTTGTTATTTAAGTACAAATCCACACCGCTGAACAAGGAATGCATAAACTTGTTCACGGGAAATGCTGACTTAGCGTCTATAAAACCTCCATACTTATCTTGAACGTTGAGTTTCAGGTACAAGTAACTGCTGTTCAGATCGATGTAATCTTCGGGCTGTCCTTTGATTTCAAACTCGATGGGAGCTGAATCCTACAAAGAGGAGACAGGGTGAAATTCGATCCATTGGGATTATTGCATTGTCATCGTAGTGGGTGGAATGGCAAACAGATCCAGTTCCGACTTGGAACGGGTCCAAGACTCTCGGTGGCTCAATTTTCTCCCTGTGATCTTTTTAATAATCAAAGACTTCAAAGTCTTGGATGGTTCTTTTTTTTCTTAGTCTTTCTAGCTTTTGGGGAGTGAAGTCCACTGTATGGGTGTCTTCGTCTCTTTCTGCCTTGACCATGCTGTGGCGTCAGGGAAGCAGGAATGCCTGACTCGACACGGCATTTATAGGAGCTAATCGTCGACCCAAAATATCTTTGCCCGTTTGAAGGAAGGCATTTTTTTCCTGCTCTCAAGAAAGCTTCTTTAGAGTTTTGTTTGTCGATGATGACATTTTGGAGAAATTCTTTGCCTTGCGTCAACGCCGCATCTTTCAAGGCATGCAGTCCTCGTGTCACCATCGGTTTCAAAACAGGAGCCACTGAACGAAAGGCCGATTTTAACATATCTCCTAAACCATGTCCTCGTTGTCGATCGACTCCTTGGTGCACAGGATACATGACTTAGGAGTCGTTAAATAATAGTTTTCGAAAAAAGAGACTCAACGTGACTTTCCCTTTTGGAGAATGGAATATTTTGTCCCAGATCTCCATTTATAGCAATGTTGGTAGTGTCGAAATACGACTTGCTGACGGGCAAATAATGAGGATGTACAAATTCGCGGTGAACGTGATAGGTGTTTCCACCTTCCTTGTCATCGGTCGTTACAGAATCCGTTTTGAAAGGAATGACACGCAGTAACGGTACGGAGGTGTGTCACCATGTTTTGCACCTCCACATTTGAGTACACAAAGATCAAATTCAGTCCTTGGTTCATTTCTACAGGAGATTTAACATACTTATAAAATCAATCGTTGTTGTTAATATCTATCGAATTGGGGGCCCAAATAAGGTCTCCACCTAAAATGTCAAACAATTCGGGACAAAATGTAATGGTCAACGTTTTGGCATCCTCAGATTTGATCGAGGGGCGACAAGCTACTTTATGGTATTCAATCGTGACAGGTTTGTTCAGTTTGGTCAGGACTTTGCCAAACTGAGCGTTGAAAATACTTGCAATCGTGTCCACCAAAGGTTGACCGCTAAAATAATAGCCTATCGGAATTTCCATTTATAGATACTTAACGCTAGCTTTGACTAGTGATTGTTTTTTGTCTGTAAAGTTTTATATCTTCGGTAGTCAACTCTTGTTGCACTCGTTGGTTCAGGATTTCGACGTGAAAGGTGTTTTGATTTTAGATTTTTAGTAATGTTTTGGAATTGTGTCGGGTGAATCATTTCCATCTAAGCCACTTCCTAATGGGCTTCGTGATACAGTTTGATGGCCTGAGGTAATTTGGTCGTGAAACAGCATAAAGTGTTGTTGGGAAACACCTCCATGGAACTGTCACTGGGTAATGTTAAGTAAAATGGGTTGTTGTTATTCATAATTTCAGAGTTCTGCTGATGTCCGAGGGGTCACTGGAGGTGAGAGGAGTGTCTAAAAGAGGATTGTTGTTGTTGTAGTGGTGACTCTTAAAAGTGTGACTGACGTTTGTCGCAAGGCTCCTGTTGTTCCCGTTAGATGAGTATTTCAGGAAAGAATTAGGGAGAAGGTAACCGATGGAACTACTCAGTAAAATGGTCTACCATTGTTTGTCTCCTTGTTGCAAACTCAAGTTGGCAATGGCAGCACCGATGTTACAATACACCACAAAGATTTGTCAGAAAAAGACGATTTGCGTTTTAGGCACACGTTCTCCACAAGGGTTGCTTTTGTAAATCTCGCAGAGAAGAACTCTGAAGGATTGGTCACTGCGGCGGTAGCGGTTGAGGCTGTAATGAACGGCATGATAGTCACTTCTTTTTATATTCGATCATTTCCGAAGTGTCGATCAAAGAATCAAAACTGGGAGGATATCCTTTCCAACGCACTTTGTCTTCTTTGACACATCGTTTTCCCACTTTTCGGGTTCTTCGTTCGAAAATGCTTTCAATGTCGTACACTTCGTCTTTTTTTTAATCACGCGTTGTAACTCGGGCAAATAAAACGTTCCTTTTACCACTTCCCCTTTCATGTCTTCCAATTTATAGACGGTAGGATGACAGGCATGCACTCGTCCAGTGACACGAAGCAATTCGGTGGTCCAGTTGGGTAAGTAACATTTGTCGAAAGTGTGTTTGGTTTTGCCAAGGCGAACCCTACCTCCTGCTAGCAACACTCCACTTTTCTTGGGGGACTGTCACTGTCGGGGTCGTACCAAAAAGACTCTAAAAAACGGTCACTTCGTTGTCGGGAGTCACTTCTTGGGAGGACGCATCCGATGTTTCGATGGTAAGATTGGTTGTACGCTTAGACCAAGTGCGGTAAGACGTCGATGTACTTGAGATTGTGTTGATTCGTCCACTATTTCCACATGCGTTCTTTCAGTGTGTGTTGAAAACGTTCCACGATGCTGCTTTCAGGATTCTCGGTGGTGAAAAAAATGAATGTCACGTTTCTTCAATTCTGTTCAGAAAGCTTGGTTCAGAAATTCGGCGCCTTTGTCGGTTTGCCATCAAAGAGGGCGACGACCACTTTGTTTCAACACTGGTTTGTTTGAGGGCTCCCACTAACTCACTGCTCAACTTGGAAGTCAATGGTACGACCCAGGCAAATTTAGAAAAGACGTCGATGACACAAAACAAATATTTGGAGCCACGATTGTAGGTGGCCAAATGGGAGACATCGGCTAAATCGGCCTGCCATTGATGATCAATGCCCTCCACTCGGGTGAGACTTCTGGAAAAAGATTTGTCAAAACGGTTTGTGTAAAGTGTACTAGCTTGTTCTTGTAACCATATCTGCTTTTGAGGAAAACGGAGGCTTTTCAGACGTGTTTTGGCAGCACGATGCAACAATTTTTGAACTCCTCTGTAATCTGCAGGATGGGCTGGATGGTAGTAAATGCTGACTAACACCTCCATTTTTCATTAAGTCGCACACTCTTCGCTGATGGTACTTTTGGTGGGTGAAATGGTGGTTTGGAAACGGTTTTACGTGTCCGATGTGCCACGGGAGTGTAAGTCAAGGGTAGTGGTGGGGGTGGTAATGGGATGACTTTAATCTTCTTTTCCTTTTTCATTTCTGGTTTCCCTTCTTTACTTTTGACTTCTGTCGAAGGAGGAGTGGACATCAGCTTTTTAACCCAAGCTTTAAGTTCTTCTCTTTGGTGAGTGCAGGAACGGGTCAATAAGGACGCTGAAATCTTACTAGGAATGGGAGCTGATGATGGTGTTTGAAATACTTCTCATGCCTCCTCCTCCTCCTCTGGCATTCGTGGCACTGCGTCTGTCTTGACCGTTGGAGGTGGTGGCGGTGGTGGTGGTTTTTGACTTTTCTTCAGGGTCTTAAAATCTTTCAGAGCCGTCAGAGCTGTTTCGTCTTAAGCTTCCTGGTTAAAGAGTTGCATTCGTTGCAACAGTTGACCGTACCTTTGCGATATTTCTGTTTCGGATAAATCGTTGCGATCCATCAACGATTGCAATTCGTGTTGTAACTGGGACATCTCGGTCAAATGAGGATTGGGAGGCAAATGCGGAGTTCTTTGTTCTTGCCAACGATGGTATTCCATCCATCGTTTATAAAGAACTAAAGCCAGTTTTCGTCCTTCCGTTCGATTCCAAATGTCACGTCTGAGATCTTTTGACTCCAGAGGTCCATTTTATCTTCTTGATCCTTTTACCTTGGACCCATTGGTAAAAGACCTCCCAGCATGACTCCCGCTATTCCTGCCACAAGAGGTCCTAAAAAAAATCTCCGCGTTGGACCATCATCTTATTCTTTTCACGGATGGGTATTTACTTTTGGACCATTTGGTCATGATCATTATTTTAATATAGGGGCGCTCGCCAGTTATTATGTACTTTTGAGAGAGTGACGTATATAGGGTGAAGTTGTTTGGATTTGAAACATGTAGTGGTGAGAATGTTGGCATACCTCTATGCCTCTTAGATGTAATATGGCTGACATTTCTTTGGATATTATACTTATGGAAATTGTACATAATCTAGGCACACTGCTAAATAAAATGACTGCTCCATTGTGCTAAAAAAAAAAAAGTCAGCCTAAATTAGTCTAAATTACACTATTACCTATTAAAATAGGAAAAACGAATTTTGACCAACTAGACAATAGCAGCTTCTGAATGTGCAATGGATGAATTACCAAATATAAAAATTGAAAAAAGTTATCGGCTCTTTTTTATATACAATTTACCTCTGACGTTTAGGAAGTGAAGATGACCAAGTAGAGCATCAGTTTTTCGAAATGCCTCAGGAGTAAGGCCAAGCTTTATAACCCATATTAACCCATTAATCATACACCAAAATAAAGGGAATTAAAGGTTCTGTGAACAATACATAACATATACAATGTCTTTTTTAAATAGCCCGTATAACCAGTGAACGAAACCCGGGGAAATTATTTTTCTTTAAAATTCTAACCCTAATCAAAATGTTAAACTGTAGAGCGCCACGATATAAAAATGGTTGATGCTGTTTAAACCAGGTTATTCCTTTTTATTTCAAGAATTACGTTTTCGTATGGCACATGTTGTTATAACATCCATTATTGTTACTTTCTACCCATTTCGATGTTTCAAAAGCAAAATCGTGTCCATTTTTAGTGAGATCCCTTGCTTGATATATGATCTTGACCTTTAATAACAGCTGATGGAACATGTTGTCGAGGCGACGTGCAATAATTTCCGAAGATTGGCTTCTAGAGCCTGTCATATGCCTTCTTCCGCAAATGAGGCGTGTTGCAGTGCAATAAGGTCTTCGCAGTTACATTATTTTAGTTTGTAATGGTCGATTTTAATCTAGAGTATATATATTTTGATCGGAAATAACAGGAGTATGTGGGTGGGGCTTGTTATTATTAAGGTGTAAGGCATTGATATAGATAAATCTTCACATCAAATGACCTGAAAACAAGGAACCAAAAGCAGAATTTATCGATGTGTAACGAATTTTCAGATCGGTATCACGTGACCGTTTAATACAATCGAAACGCAGAAAACACGACCAGTTCATAAATATTGGAATTATTTCATCGTATTTTAATTTTATTTTGTCCCATTTAATCTGTTCCCACAAAACTTTTTATATGCAGCGTGACTTTCATGATCGTGGTAAATATATCTTAAATATTGTTTATTGTTTGATCAATAAAAATAATTTAAAACATACAGACAATACATTCTGCCTAATAAAATATTTTTATGTTATCATCAAACCAAGAGGACGACATTCTATTATAGGAATGTTTATTTTCAGCAATTCACATCTTACCCTTTATACATTCCAGCTGTTTTTGTCGAATTATTTGTAGGCTGATCTTTTACAGTTTACAAGATCTTCAAGTCATATTGTAAATTTAGCCGAATACGGATTTTCGCATTTATCAAACACGCAATTTACTTCTCGTACCGCATCTTGATATTAGAACTGATGCTTTTTATGTCAGTTATAATTACAGAAAGGTATATGTGCATCTTTTCAGAAAGTTTGGAGTATGCCTTTTTATGTCTAATATCAGCAAATTAATGCTTGCCGTGTTCTTAAATTTATTTTACGACAAAAGTAACTTTGAGGAGTCATTTATCACGTCCAAACATACTAACAAATATGCATTATATCTTAATATTAAAATTGTTGCTAGCATCTTAAACTCGTGAACTATTTATATCACCTCTCTGAAAACTGTTGACTTTATTACAATGTAGTGTAGTACTGTTATTTATGGTGCATTAAAAATGCTATTAAATTTTTGGCATATATTTTAGGAAAAACCTAACGAGATGACTGAGCGTTTCTGAATAGTTTAGTTCTTCAGTAAACAAGGAAAATAAACAGCAGTCGCAACCGCCAGTTTCGGAACCAGCCAGCAGTATGAACGTCTTCGACGGCATGTTCATTCCAGACATTTTAAACTCCATATGACCACAGTAATCCTAGTCAGAACGACTTTGACCAATTCCGTCGCATGAAGGAAACAATACTGGATATGAATAATGGCCACTTGAACTGAATCAAGCCCGTGATTGTCATTTTCAGTACGTTATAATAACCTCGTTGACGTCACAATGATTCGATGACGTGTCATCACAAATGAAACGTAAGCTGTAGAGTGAGTCTAATGAAACCAAATGTTTTATCTTTTTTATTATTAAAAATAAATGCAGTCTCTGTTAGTCCGTCCATCCGGCATCATTTTTGTTAAGGGAAGTATATCCATAGTCATCAGTGAATCGTCATCAAACTACCTAAAATAAATCAGGGGACGGAAGGCCAACCAGATCAAAGGTCAAGGTTACTGGGTAAATTGTTTAAATTAAATTTTGCTGAGTTGACTGAATTTTTGAAGTTTTGGATCTGGCAAAACTGCCTGTTGTTGATATGCATGAATTGATATTAGACAGTAAATATATCTACCGTGAGGTGTAAAATACAGCTATTTTTATGAGGTTCAAAGGTCAAGTTCACAGTGGTCAATTTTTAAGATCTTTGAGGTGGTGGAGGTTGTATTGAACATGTGTATATGGATAGGTATTAGGCTTTTCACCAGACTTACAGGTGTACATTGCGTATCCTGGGGGGGGGGGATGAATCAAGACATTATACATCAAGGTCACAGGGAACAAACTACCTGGAAAGACAAAAACAAAAACAAAAGAAACCACATTGTACAAAAGCTGAGAGAAAACCTAAACTAGTTGCACGATTAAATGACGGGAAATCTACAGAAAAGAAGTTAAATGATGAGAAATAATCAAATCAAAAACAAAATATGCCAACTAAAAGTCCATCCGTTTTGGGATCAAAATAGCAAAACACTTGTAAAAGCATATAAGTAGATAAGCATTACAAAAATTTGAGACCTCCAGAGCTGTTGGATCAGATTTTATTAAATTAGCAATTTTACCGTTTTCTATAGCCTTGATACAATTTGGCACTAATGTGAGTTAATCCTTTTGTTTCGTTAAAATCGAATGCAGAAAATGGCACATAAACTAGACATATTCCATGCAGACAGTAGTGTGTAGAAGCCATTTCTTGTCACGGTTGACCATTAGAAGAATTTAATCATTTTATAATTTACGTCTGCAAAACAAAATAGATCTGTGTGTGCGCGTTTGCTAATAATTTACTTCAAAGTACATGCATTTGTTGTTTTATTGTTGCAGAAAACCGACAGATAAGGAAATGATCACGCTAATAATATTCCTCGTGATATTCATGATATTCATCTCTAAGATATGGAAACGGTCTCCAACAAGTGATTTCTTTGGCATCCCAGCAGTGAAACCTCGATGGCCCCTCTTTGGAAATGCGCTTTTCATTGACTTAACGAAGATGCACCTCGTTCTTACAGAGTTAGCCCAAAAATACGGTCCCGTATTTAGAATCAAGCTTTACGGCGATGAAATAGTTGTTTTAAACGACTACAAAAGCATTTATACCGCGTTGGTTGCTAATGGTAATGAAGTAGCTGGACGTCCGAGCATGTACCGCACTGAGCATGCGGACCGTAACCGGAACTCGATAGTATGGCAGACATACACACCCAAATTAAAAATGCTCAGAAAAGAGGTTCACAAGTCACTTCGCATGTTTGGGGATGGATTGAACTCGTTGGAAGACAAGTGTTCGCCGGAAGTAGAAGCATTGATTGGCCGCATCCGGGATACTGACGGTCATCCTTTTGACCCATGGGACTACATCTACGACACAACCTGCAATGTTATGCTACTTCTTGTAAGTTTTCTGAAGTAAAAAATGCTTTACGATGTAAATGGGCTATCCTTTACACCAGCAATCTTCACTATTGTATGTTTTTGTAAAAAAAAAATATAATAATTACTATGTACGATTCACATTTAATGCCATGAAAGACTAATTTGTATAATAACCACTTGATATAACCGCCCGACAACCGACAGTGCTGCTGGAAGTTGCTGCGCTGTGAAGCGGTGAATACAAGTAAGTTTGCATACACTGTAGTTTCCAAGACTAACTTTGTGGAATATGTGACTTTTTTGTTTTGAAGTATTGATGATTTATTTTCTATGCACATTTATACAACTTTTATATGTTCTAAATGCGAAAACATGCGCTTCAAGACATTGCATATTCATATCAGAGTATGTCCGCAAAGGCGATATATCGGGAATATAACGACCATTATATTTTCCTCCAAGGTATTTCAGGCTGTTGTGATATGCTACCTTTAATAAACGTACACCTTCATTGCTCCAAAACCAGTAGTACGCCCAAGATAACTACAAAACCTACATGTGCATTTCTTTCTCGGATAGCTATTTGTCGAATGGAGAAACGACATTTGACGAATGCATATATAATACACAAATACCAGGAAATCATAACAGGGCAATCAAATATTTGATGGATCGATTGTGGATATAACTATTAACTCGTCACATTCCAGTAAACACGACGGAGCCAAAGAATGTGAAAAATATAGCGATGTCTTTGTATCTTAATTTGGTATATTACGTATTTTTTCTCGGTGAAAGCTTGTTCGCCCAGATAAGCACAACGAACTGTACAAACAAGATTACGAAGTAATCAACAGACGGCAAAGCAAAATTCACTATTTGCAAAGTACTAAAATGATTTGGGATACAGATGTCAAAGCAAATAAACAGAACATTAACCTCGTGACAATGAGGCATTTTTCAGTAAATGATATGGAAACATCGTAATTTTGAGAATACAGAGCTTCATTATTGTGCGTTTCCGTAAATAGGAGAACTGTAATAACACACACACACACACACACACACACCTTATATGATCCGTTCTAAAAAATGTATGGGTATTGTCAATATAAAAAAAAATCGGCGGTTTGTTGTTAAATCTGTAAATTGTGAAACATGCACATGTGACTGTAATCTCTTTTCAGCTGCTTTAACATCTACCATTACATGTCTGGAATGAACTGTCGTAGGGTTATACCCATTGGTGACGGACAGTTGAATTCGGTTGACTTTGTAAGGATGAAGCAAATCGATTCATTTACTTCATACGCCATTTCATGTGCGTTAGCGGAAGGACTTTTTACTTTTAATGAATTATCTATTGTATTGTACCAAAAAAAGTGCAAGCTATTTATCGTCCATTTCAAGATTGTTTTGTTTTTAATCTTTAAAGTTGTTTTCATATATTCTGTAACAATCTAAGAATATGTAACACTGCACTGAATCTCTAAAGCCACATCTTTTAAATTTAAATTTATTTGAATCTAGTAATTTTATATTTTACTGTTTGCATTTATGTATTACGGTTGCAAAATGCAAAGCTTGTATATATTTAGTTTTGCATTGTCCTTGCTCGAAGGTAAGTATGCAGATCACCATACTTATAAAGTACATAAATGAAATGTATTTCATGAGTAAAAGTATTTTATTTTGTATATTTTGGCAGTTATTGGGTGTTCGATTTTCCTACACAGGCGATGAGTTAAATCGATTGAAAGAAATCAGTCGTCTGTTTAATCATACATTTGGATCTGGGTCGGGAAGTCGACTGGACGTGATTCCATGGTTACATATTTTAAGCAACCAAGATTTCTCCGTTTTGCAGACAGCCCTTAACTTGAGAAACAGTTTCTGGGAAGACAGGATAAAAGATATAGTAAGCATTCTTTGATGTCATGACTACTGGGTTATTTATGTTAACATGCCCATATCATAATTTAATTTATTATACACTCCCTTTTTCCTTATATTCAAAATATTCCATATAGTGTGACATTGAAAACTTTGCATATCACTTTGGATGTTTACACTTTTCGTATGAAGAAATAATTTCCGTATAAGGAATACAAGCGCGGACCACAGTAGGAAAGTACCGCACATACTCCCCTTCAGGAAATGACTCGAAGTTTTCCCTGGAGGAACATGTTAAGATTGAACAGTGTCCTTAGTGAAACAACACACATCCATACTTACCTTTCAGCTGCAAGCTGAATGTCCAGTACTGACGCCAAGTTCCGGTATTGTTCAGTACTGATCTCTTCTCTTTTGGCATTATGGAATTGTGGACTACATGCAATATTTACTAGCCTCTGAAATTGGAAAGCTAGATCTACAACGTGCACAAAAAACTACGCGTCTCCAAAACTGAAGATTTGACAACTGAAGTACTTCATTGAGCATTAGAATTTTTACGTTACATATATACGTGTCCTCCAAGTATAAATCGCTTTATGACAGAGGCGCCTACTAAGTTAGCGGTAATGGTGATGGTGTAGAGTGTGCCGAAGTCAGCAGATGCGCGTCCGCCATTAAGCCAGTTATCAGAAGCCAAACTCGGCGCATGTTCTCATTTATTTCCAGGAGACATAACTTGAACTACAGATAAATATTAGCAGCTTAGTGGAGTTCCGTTTTTCTTTTATTTTCTGTGCTTATCTATGACAACATCATCGAGGTTTAGCATAGCCTACTTTAGCTACGATGTCGTAGCCTCGATTTGATTTGTTGTGGTTGAGGCTACGAACTGATCCCATATCATGTAATGGAGCAAAAAAATTCGTCACTAAAGTCAGAAAAACAAACAGTGTAGAAATCAAATACATAAGTATAATCATATTGTGGAAGAAATTTGGCTTATTTTGAATGTATTAAGTCCTTACGCGATAAAATAAATTGGCATGGTTACTCTAACCTTATCCTGTCCGCCATGACAGATAACGCGAGACTCTCGCCGTGACCCCTTTTCTACGTAAGTCTTGCCAGACCATATTTTGGATTTTCTACACTATATAATTATCTATTAAGTGCGAATAATCGCTTCTTGGTGGAATTTCAAAGTTGCCGATAAATCGTATTTACTTTTAATGCGCAGAATTTCTGACCCAAACGGCGCCAAAATTTTACTACGATTTGTTTACATTTCCAAAAAGGCGCCAATGTCCTTATATGGCACACAAACAAACGAGGCTGAGAACGGAAGTAACTATTATTTGAAATAATATGGTGGACGATCTAAACGAAAATATCGGCTATAAAAGGTAAACGAGATTTTACAACTTCTACAATGATTTTCGACACTTCCGGTATGAAATAAGAGGACTACTCAATTTATTGGATTACATGCAAGGAATTTGTTTAAAGTTTTATTATTAGGCTAAAGGAACGCCGGGTGTGAATCACGCCCGGCTTGCTCCATTAACACGTATATGCTCATGTTAGTACTCTGTCCACGAGGTACGAGTAAGGGTACTAATATTAGTACTAAGCCTACTTGTGTCGTTTCCGTCTTGTTCGCCTGAATTATGTCGTACCTTTGCTATTTTTAGATGCGGGGAATTCTAGTGGGCGGGGTTCAGTTATGTGTGTCAACGTATATCTGTAGGCTACCAAATTCAAATTGTTATTAGCATTTAATGTTTTTCTTACCATTTTTTGGTTGAAATTAGCTTCTTTGCAACAATAATATATTTTTTGAACTAAAAAGTTTGTCCGAGGCATGAAAGAAATTCTGCCCATCCTCCCCAAATTAAAGGCACAATAGTGTAGAGTCTGTAATTTTATGAATTCTAAAGATCATGAAAATAATGAAATGTGTCAACTTTTAAGCTGAAATAATTCACAAAAACCTAGAGTTTGTGAAGATTCAATTAGATAATTAATAAATAAACTAGAGAAAATTAATTTTTGTGGGGCCAGCTTTAATTGAAACTTGTAGGTCACGAACTGTTACGTACACCCCACGTGACCACAAAAAACAACACAAACGGAAACGTCTAGTGGGCGGGTTCTGTGTCACGTGGTTCTAATTTAAATATCTACTATAAACAAGAATGGCGGATGCACGCGAGTGTGAACAACGTGAAAGTCGCCCGCGCTTGTCGCTTTCCGAGAAGAAACGTCGAAAAGCTGTCAGAGAAACCGAACGAGACCTTTCAAGGATTCGTCCTGGGGACCAGTTTGTTCGATAGAGAGCATTGATGGATGAGTTAGGAATGTGTCTGCCGTTTCTGCTGCTAAGGATGCTCAACTAGTTTGCAAGGAGCTCGGCATCAGACACTGAAATAGCGAAGTTGTTGTTGGACAGGTAGGTCAGTGTCTTCGTATAAATTGTCAGCATCTTGTTCCTATGTTTGAAAGCATACTGTTTTATTATTACTATCTTTGCACAAGGACTTGAATTGTTTTGTAAGAATATCCAAAATAAATGTGATCGGCTGATCGATATTTCACTCGGTGATTGCATTGTATCTATTATGTATGTTGGGGTGGAATTTTTTTTAACATTATTATAATAGTGTGCTCATAAAGGTCAGTTGTATACATGTCCATTAGGCTACCTTCGTGAGAGAGGTTCTTTAAATTCTGTTAGGGAACTTAGATACATATACAAGCGTTATCAATATGTATACCCTCTCTCCCCTTCACACACACACACACCTTGGGTTAATGTGACAAGCACAGTACTTGCATAAAAGCTTAATAACCTTATCGTGTAAACGTGTCGAACAAATAATACATGTTTAATGTTGAACTGTTCATAGGGTTTTCTGTGTCTGAATGTAGAACTGATCCAGTACAATTTTGATCTCATGCTTACAGTAGGCTGGATGCTAAGATTTTATTGTTCATCTTCCAACTACTATTATAGCAAATTTATTTTAAAGCACTGTATTGACTACATTTACAAACGGATCTCTAGTCATGATAGGAAAGGAGCAGCAGAGGGGGCGAATCCGACATTTTGTCCAATCGTCATTTGGCTTAATTAGTACTTTCTGCACTCAACGATCTAGTGTCGTCAGCGCCTGGTAAAAAAAAAACGACGTCCTCGTCGTTGTCATCGTCGAGGGGCCAAATCGACAATTGTCCGGACGTCATTTGGTTTAATTAATACCTTCTGCGCGCCGATCCCAGCGTCGTCAGCGTCCGGTAAGCACAGCGACGACCGCGTCGATGTCATCGCCCCCTCTGCTGCTAAGTGGTTATTTACAATGAAAATTATTTACAACTAACCGAATATTTGGTCAAGTCCGATACGATATCGTGTCCGAGGATCATGTAAATTTATCGTTACGAATCCATGTGGGGTCGACTGAGCATGACTAAAAAAGTTTCGAAAAACATTAAAGTCCATGTCACCGCCGCACCATGTCTGCCAAATATTTCGTAGCGTGTGTGTATCAACGCCGTTGAACACAGCAAGAATATTACAGTTGTCTCTAATTACTTTTGGAATCTGAGTGTATCGTTGAGTGACATATATCACGTCAGTGTTTTTATGCCTGCCTCTGGAAAATATCCTAGCTGGGTTTTTTTGATTGTCTAACATAACATCATCGTACACGACTAGATTGTTAACGTCGCCATCAATATCATCAATACCCGGTGCATCATTGATATCCGTAATAAACTCAATAACATTTTTTTTAGCGATCGCTGATGCATTCTCGTTGAAATCTTTCAACACCTCGTAGCATCGTTGATCATCTACGCTAGGGGCGATTAAATACAACTTATCCCACTTCATCCATCTCATTATTAAATTGAGTAACAATTGCGTCTTGCCGGATCCAGATGGTCCGATGATAATCATCCGGATCGAGTTTGGTAACGCTGCAACATGCTTAACTGGTTCTCTTGTTTTAGTCGCCGAAAAATCAATTATATTCATATCTCTATACATAAATTATGGATCTATATTGTGTGAAGTGTAGAGTGCGTACTGGCACAAATGATATGACAACCGCTACAACAAGAAATAACAGATCGGCGCTTACTGGTAAGTGTGTACAATGCGGTACAAAGAAATTTAGATTTATTTCTATTAGACCCGGAGATGTTTTAAAAAAAAGCGAGGAGGTGACATCGCAGCCAAATTGGCAAAACTCCCCGGAACACCGTGGGCAAAGTATCCAGGAGAAAAGCACCTCCCAGGATATAACTACTGTGGCCCCGGAACACGATTAGATATTAGACTCGATGATCAAAATCAGCCCAAACCCGGTGAGTATCCAATAAACGCTATCGATAAGGCGTGTCATGCTCATGATGTTGCTTACTACAAAAGTAGCGATCTGCAACAGCGTCATATCGCGGATGTAAAATTAATTCACGCGCTAAATGCTATTCCTGATAAATCCTTCAAAGAAAAATTGGCCTCATGGTTGGTAAAATCGGCTATGAAAGGTAAATTAATGATTGGAAGCGGAGCTTCTCGCGCTGGTAATTGAAAACGAGAGCGTTTATAATAACAACATGGATTCCATCTATTATTCTCCGAGAGGATACTGGAAGGGGAAGGCCGCAATTGGTAAGCTTGCAAGCGCTGCAAAGGTAACAAAGACCACTGCGGCTAATTGGTTATCCAAACAGGCTATATGGCAAATCTATCTACCACCGCCTAAACAAATCAACTTCTCGCGCTTTGATGTCAGCGTACCTAATGAAGTTCATCAGGCTGATATACTATTTCTGCCGCATGACAACGGTTACAAATACGCGCTAACCGTAGTTGATGTTGCGAGTCGATACAAACAAGCGGAGCCGTTAAAAACAAAGTCGGCAACTGAAGTAGCCGCTGCGTTTGAAAGAATTTATCGAAGAGGCCCTCTGCGCTGGCCAAATCTATTACAAGTTGATCCCGGTAGTGAATTTCGCGGCGCTGTTTTATCAACGCTGAAACATCATAGCGTCGCGATACGACGAGGTCATACTGCGCTACATCGTGATCAGGCAATTGTTGAACGATTCAATCGGACTCTTGCTGAACGGTTATTTGGATATCAATACGCGAAGGAATTCATCCAAGAAAAACGATCTCGTGAATGGGTTAAAAGGTTGCCAGGTGTAATTGCCGCGTTAAATAATGAGATTACCCGAGCAATCAACATGAAGCCCAGCGACGCGATTAAAGAAAAGTATATACCCGGAAGATCAAAAATAGATAGCGTTTCCAAGCCGATTCTCGGCGATGTCACTGTTAGATATCTGTATGAACCAGGAGAGCTTGAAGGCGGTAAAAAAAGAGCTACTGATCCTATCTGGAGTGTTACCACACATAACATATCAACGATAACACGATCAACTGGTAGACCACCGATCTATAGACTGGATTCAACTGCTCCTCAGCGTGGATTTACACGCGAGCAACTACAAGTGATACCTGACGATACTCAATTACCCCCGCGTGGTCTTAACTAGCGCCGTTGCGTCTATTGCACTCAAGACAGGTCAACCTCACATTGTTTTTGACATGACCGAGACTGTTATCGATCCTATCCACGGTAAATTGGCGAGTGTCTTTATCCGAATAACGCCAACTCATTATACAATTGCAACTCGCGCAGTGATTATTCTGTTGTTGTCGTAGCGAGATTATTAATTCGGCATCAATATCAAAACGCCGCTGTTTTTTTTTATCCTGTTGGCGGTAACCCGAGAGTTTTCTATCAATGACGCTTGCATCGATGGTGACTTTGTCGCCGGCTTCGTCAGTGACTCCGTCACCGGCTTCGTCAATAACAATTCTTCGAAGCTGATTTATCCTTCGTACTCTGGACACTGCAAGATAGACTAGATTCGACCATTCGATGCGATTATCAACCATCCAAACAATTGTGTCCGTGATGGTTAGTCCCTGCGAGGAATGTATTGTTGTTGCGTATCCTAGCGTCCACGGGGATTTATCAGCACGTAGCGCGTCCTCGACGACACCGATATCAACGAGCACGATATCATTCAGCACGAGAATTTGTTTTTCTGTCCGGCCTGGAATTTCAACTTCAATGTTCTGCCGCCGTGTGTCCGCGGGTCTATAACATAATGGCACTGGACGCGTTGGAAACTTTTCCTTATGCAACGTAAACAACTTCCGCTGAAGTGTGTCTCTGACTATCTTTCTACTCGCTACAATCAAATCGTTTGGTCTCCATGTTTCCCAGAATTCATTCAACGGCGTTTCCGGAATTACCTCGCGGATTATTTCACACTGAACTCTATCCGGCTGTAATCTGATTAATTTTTTAACCCCGCGCAGTTGTTCATCAAGTGCTCGGTAATCAGTATCGGTTTCTTCATAATAGTCCACAAAACCCCTTAACCAATCATGTGGGCCCTCGCCGACAAATGGTGGTGGTTGGCCATGATCTCCACACATGATTACCGCTGTATTCGCGCGCAGCAACCACTCAAGAAACATTTGTAAAGTATCTAACGAAACAGTACATATCTCATCCCAGATGATAATGTCGGGAATAAATTTTTCACCCATTCGATCAGGAGTCCACTCACCGCCGCTGTATCGAAAAAAGCTGTGATAAGTAACGGCGTCAACATTTCGTTGTTTTATCTCTCGCGCTAGTCTATGGGTCGGTGTAAGCACGATTATACTTGCCCGCGTTCGAAATAATTCAATTGCCCGAGTCGTCTTTCCTGACCCGCCACAGCCGCTTAAATAAACTGTTTTGTGTCTACAAATTGGATCAGAACACGGTGGTGCATTAGACCATTCTGATAATTTATCACAGCGTAAGTAATTGTTTTCAACGGTGACATCTGCTGACGGGGAATAATCGCGTCGTATTTCATTTTTAATTCTCCATGTACCCCAACTCTCGTCCGGACTAGTAAACTCGGCTACGTTTTCCTTATACTTCGCGTCTATATAAAATGAATCAACGGCTACTCTAACCGCGGTGTCGGGAAATCTATTTATCATCGAGAATAAATTGATAGCGGCGTAACCCAGCATAGACGCCCTCAAATGCGGATATGCCGGGCTGTCTCCATCGCTGTAGGAAACAACTGTACCCAACCTCGTTCCATTGGACAAGAAAGCTGTTTTGCAGTTCACGTATCTATTTTTTGCCACTGCGTCCTTGATTACGAAATCATATTCTGCGTCATCTATAATCAGCCGTGAGCAATATCGTTTGTAGTCGTGGTTTTTTCCACCTTGTGTGAACTTACCAATTATTCTTCTACCGAGATCTTTTGCCTCGCGGTTTCGTTGGTTAAATATCCTCCTGGACCATTCGATGATATATTCCTCGTCGGCATCAATGTTTTTTCTGGACTCGTCAATTATGCTATCTAGACGCTCCGGTTCTGGTAACCAGACTTCAGTCTGTGCCCGGTATGATATAATCGCGTCACTGACAATCAACGAAACTAGCATGCTACAATCAATCATATACCGTAGCAGCGCTATTGGCAGCCACTTCTTTTCAGCCATGTGTCTACCGATCCAAATATAGCAACAGCGATGGAGTCCTGCCGCGAATTCAAATGATACTATGCGAGCGAATCCGGTTAAATCAAAATCAGGCAGTGGTCCATTAATAGCAACACGAGTCATTTCATGACTGGGGTGTCCAAATCGTCTAAAGTACTCAGCGGCGGATCCATACCCGAGAAAACTCGCTGGATAACAGGCAACCATATCAACCGAGATCATAGCGTCGCGGTTGTATTCAGTGTTCCATAGTCCACCGTGATAGTATTCCAAACAACTGGATTGTACATCCGGTAGAAATTCCCTGCGCGTTGGTCTCCACGCATTTTTCCTTGCTGCAACACGAGCTACAACCGATGGAATTGTAAAACAATTTGTTAGCAGTTGTTCATCATGCTCTTCAAATTCCATGGCGGTTTTTTTCATCCTGTTGTGAAATGCTTCAGTGCGATATAATTCGCCGTTTGGTCTTACAAACTGATCAAAGGTATCCGCATCGTTTTCAGCGCTGCGAAGTAACCACACTGATACAGGGTCGTTTTTACACAAGTAGGCAATAGCATCAAATAGTTTCCTCTCCGCGAGAAAACCGTCCTTGGAGAATTGTTCTCCCAGGAATTCTTCGGGTATATACCTTACTGTTCTATCCCGTGGAAACACTGTGATCGCGGGCGTCCATGCGTGTTCGTTATGATCAATAATTTTGATTGGGGCCCCATTTGATTTGTACTTTGATTCGTATAATACTTCACCGGTTATTGTTGTAACGGTTATTGGAAATCTCAACGACGTTTCTAATCTCGCTATGTCGCTGATGGTTGCTCCACGCTCTTTTACGGTTAGTTCCCACTGGTTGATTTTGCTACGTCGTAAATCAGTCAATTTGTTTCCTCGACATGCATTTGTAAAATGCTCTATTATTCGTTCTGCTACACAATTTATCCCAGTTGACTGTTTCATCGGTTTCAGTTTTCCGATATCAGGTTTCTTATTTAACGGGTATATTCCATAAACAACTGCTGTTTCAGGATACGCTCGTTCATAGTATGGTCTGTCAATTCCGGTTAACAACCCCGGCTTGGAGTCGCGGCTGACAGTGACTGTTTTCTTGTCGCTGAGAACTGGTTCAAATTTATCACGCATGATCCAATCGCCTGATTCCACCCGGACAATGAATTTTACTCTGAAGAAATACCTTTTACCGTCAAGTTGTGATATTATCGTTGCTGCGCGGTTGTCGTTCATGGTAGCATCAACAACACCATCAATTCGAAATGTTGACCAACTATGAGATGCACCATCACGCTTGAATTCATTGATACAATCGCGTATTTTACTCAACAGGGTTTTATCGTTTATTAACGCTTTTGGTGTGTCCTTGAGGACTCTATCGAGATTGAACTTAATATTTTTCCAGGGCTTAATTACTGCTAATCTCTCAAACTCATCCATATAATTAAAACAAGTATTTAAATAAAAGAATATAGTATAATGAATAAATGCAAATGGTTGATGATTGGGTCGACAACCCCGTGCAATAAATCATGCAGAGGTGAATTCTGCGGGTATCATTTACAAAGCGTTCGTAATGGTTCTCTTGGCCCCCTCCCGTGCTTGGTTTGTCACGTCGGTGTAAGAGGAAAATCGCAGTTGTGTATCAATTGTGGCGGAAAGCGATACAGGGAACTAAAACGCTATTACGATAAACGAATAAAAAACGCCGTCATCGACCCCACCGCCGACAAAATCATCAAAACTCCTCAAGACTACATTGAAAGGTTTATAATTAAACCAAATAATGAATTAGACAAGTAGTATTATTATACAAATGGACCAAGAGTTCAGACCTCACCCTGTGTTTGTTAATTACGAGGCATCTCGCGACGGCGTTGTTAGAAATTGTAGACTGAAGAAGCCGGTTGGATGGAAAAATAATCAGGGATATTTGATGTTTGGTGCCGGAAAAAAGAAGTATTTTGTTCATAGGGCGGTATTTGAAGCATTTAACGGATTAATCGAGAATGGGTTTGTTATTGATCATATTAATAATAATAAGACTGATAATTCTCTTACAAACTTGCAAGCTATCTCGCAAAGTCAAAATACCAAAAAAGGGGAAACTGGTAAATACTCAAAGAAAGCAAAACCCGTAAAGTCATTTGATACAACAACTCACGAGGAAAAAATATTTCAGTCGATGAATGAGGCAGGAAAATATTTTGACATTTGTATCGCCTCAATACGAAGAGTAGCAGAACGAGTATATCAAACAGCGATCTCAAAAAAGACGAGTCACAGAATTCGATTTTCATATATAACATCAAAGGGAGATAACTCGTTTTGTGATAGCGTCGCATGACAAGAGTTACGTCCCTTGAAGTCCAATTAATGTTGCGATTAATTAATCATTTTACGATGAAAACTAATGAAATACACGCTGTTATCTAACAGCTGTATTCTTTTTTTTAATGTAATAAATAAAACATTAAAAAAAAGAATACAGCTGTTAGATAACAGCGTGTATTTCATTAGTTTTCATCGTAAAATGATTAATTAATCGCAACATTAATTGGACTTCAAGGGACGTAACTCTTGTCATGCGACGCTATCACAAAACGAGTTATCTCCCTTTGATGTTATATATGAAAATCGAATTCTGTGACTCGTCTTTTTTGAGATCGCTGTTTGATATACTCGTTCTGCTACTCTTCGTATTGAGGCGATACAAATGTCAAAATATTTTCCGGCCTCATTCATCGACTGAAATATTTTTTCCTCGTGAGTTGTTGTATCAAATGACTTTACGGGTTTTGCTTTCTTTGAGTATTTACCAGTTTCCCCTTTTTTGGTATTTTGACTTTGCGAGATAGCTTGCAAGTTTGTAAGAGAATTATCAGTCTTATTATTATTAATATGATCAATAACAAACCCATTCTCGATTAATCCGTTAAATGCTTCAAATACCGCCCTATGAACAAAATACTTCTTTTTTCCGGCACCAAACATCAAATATCCCTGATTATTTTTCCATCCAACCGGCTTCTTCAGTCTACAATTTCTAACAACGCCGTCGCGAGATGCCTCGTAATTAACAAACACAGGGTGAGGTCTGAACTCTTGGTCCATTTGTATAATAATACTACTTGTCTAATTCATTATTTGGTTTAATTATAAACCTTTCAATGTAGTCTTGAGAAGTTTTGATGATTTTGTCGGCGGTGGGGTCGATGACGGCGTTTTTTATTCGTTTATCGTAATAGCGTTTTAGTTCCCTGTATCGCTTTCCGCCACAATTGATACACAACTGCGATTTTCCTCTTACACCGACGTGACAAACCAAGCACGGGAGGGGGCCAAGAGAACCATTACGAACGCTTTGTAAATGATACCCGCAGAATTCACCTCTGCATGATTTATTGCACGGGGTTGTCGACCCAATCATCAACCATTTGCATTTATTCATTATACTATATTCTTTTATTTAAATACTTGTTTTAATTATATGGATGAGTTTGAGAGATTAGCAGTAATTAAGCCCTGGAAAAATATTAAGTTCAATCTCGATAGAGTCCTCAAGGACACACCAAAAGCGTTAATAAACGATAAAACCCTGTTGAGTAAAATACGCGATTGTATCAATGAATTCAAGCGTGATGGTGCATCTCATAGTTGGTCAACATTTCGAATTGATGGTGTTGTTGATGCTACCATGAACGACAACCGCGCAGCAACGATAATATCACAACTTGACGGTAAAAGGTATTTCTTCAGAGTAAAATTCATTGTCCGGGTGGAATCAGGCGATTGGATCATGCGTGATAAATTTGAACCAGTTCTCAGCGACAAGAAAACAGTCACTGTCAGCCGCGACTCCAAGCCGGGGTTGTTAACCGGAATTGACAGACCATACTATGAACGAGCGTATCCTGAAACAGCAGTTGTTTATGGAATATACCCGTTAAATAAGAAACCTGATATCGGAAAACTGAAACCGATGAAACAGTCAACTGGGATAAATTGTGTAGCAGAACGAATAATAGAGCATTTTACAAATGCATGTCGAGGAAACAAATTGACTGATTTACGACGTAGCAAAATCAACCAGTGGGAACTAACCGTAAAAGAGCGTGGAGCAACCATCAGCGACATAGCGAGATTAGAAACGTCGTTGAGATTTCCAATAACCGTTACAACAATAACCGGTGAAGTATTATACGAATCAAAGTACAAATCAAATGGGGCCCCAATCAAAATTATTGATCATAACGAACACGCATGGACGCCCGCGATCACAGTGTTTCCACGGGATAGAACAGTAAGGTATATACCCGAAGAATTCCTGGGAGAACAATTCTCCAAGGACGGTTTTCTCGCGGAGAGGAAACTATTTGATGCTATTGCCTACTTGTGTAAAAACGACCCTGTATCAGTGTGGTTACTTCGCAGCGCTGAAAACGATGCGGATACCTTTGATCAGTTTGTAAGACCAAACGGCGAATTATATCGCACTGAAGCATTTCACAACAGGATGAAAAAAACCGCCATGGAATTTGAAGAGCATGATGAACAACTGCTAACAAATTGTTTTACAATTCCATCGGTTGTAGCTCGTGTTGCAGCAAGGAAAAATGCGTGGAGACCAACGCGCAGGGAATTTCTACCGGATGTACAATCCAGTTGTTTGGAATACTATCACGGTGGACTATGGAACACTGAATACAACCGCGACGCTATGATCTCGGTTGATATGGTTGCCTGTTATCCAGCGAGTTTTCTCGGGTATGGATCCGCCGCTGAGTACTTTAGACGATTTGGACACCCCAGTCATGAAATGACTCGTGTTGCTATTAATGGACCACTGCCTGATTTTGATTTAACCGGATTCGCTCGCATAGTATCATTTGAATTCGCGGCAGGACTCCATCGCTGTTGCTATATTTGGATCGGTAGACACATGGCTGAAAAGAAGTGGCTGCCAATAGCGCTGCTACGGTATATGATTGATTGTAGCATGCTAGTTTCGTTGATTGTCAGTGACGCGATTATATCATACCGGGCACAGACTGAAGTCTGGTTACCAGAACCGGAGCGTCTAGATAGCATAATTGACGAGTCCAGAAAAAACATTGATGCCGACGAGGAATATATCATCGAATGGTCCAGGAGGATATTTAACCAACGAAACCGCGAGGCAAAAGATCTCGGTAGAAGAATAATTGGTAAGTTCACACAAGGTGGAAAAAACCACGACTACAAACGATATTGCTCACGGCTGATTATAGATGACGCAGAATATGATTTCGTAATCAAGGACGCAGTGGCAAAAAATAGATACGTGAACTGCAAAACAGCTTTCTTGTCCAATGGAACGAGGTTGGGTACAGTTGTTTCCTACAGCGATGGAGACAGCCCGGCATATCCGCATTTGAGGGCGTCTATGCTGGGTTACGCCGCTATCAATTCTCGATGATAAATAGATTTCCCGACACCGCGGTTAGAGTAGCCGTTGATTCATTTTATATAGACGCGAAGTATAAGGAAAACGTAGCCGAGTTTACTAGTCCGGACGAGAGTTGGGGTACATGGAGAATTAAAAATGAAATACGACGCGATTATTCCCCGTCAGCAGATGTCACCGTTGAAAACAATTACTTACGCTGTGATAAATTATCAGAATGGTCTAATGCACCACCGTGTTCTGATCCAATTTGTAGACACAAAACAGTTTATTTAAGCGGCTGTGGCGGGTCAGGAAAGACGACTCGGGCAATTGAATTATTTCGAACGCGGGCAAGTATAATCGTGCTTACACCGACCCATAGACTAGCGCGAGAGATAAAACAACGAAATGTTGACGCCGTTACTTATCACAGCTTTTTTCGATACAGCGGCGGTGAGTGGACTCCTGATCGAATGGGTGAAAAATTTATTCCCGACATTATCATCTGGGATGAGATATGTACTGTTTCGTTAGATACTTTACAAATGTTTCTTGAGTGGTTGCTGCGCGCGAATACAGCGGTAATCATGTGTGGAGATCATGGCCAACCACCACCATTTGTCGGCGAGGGCCCACATGATTGGTTAAGGGGTTTTGTGGACTATTATGAAGAAACCATACTGATTACCGAGCACTTGATGAACAACTGCGCGGGGTTAAAAAATTAATCAGATTACAGCCGGATAGAGTTCAGTGTGAAATAATCCGCGAGGTAATTCCGGAAACGCCGTTGAATGAATTCTGGGAAACATGGAGACCAAACGATTTGATTGTAGCGAGTAGAAAGATAGTCAGAGACACACTTCAGCGGAAGTTGTTTACGTTGCATAAGGAAACGTTTCCAACGCGTCCAGTGCCATTATGTTATAGACCCGCGGACACACGGCGGCAGAACATTGAAGTTGAAATTCCAGGCCGGACAGAAAAACAAATTCTCGTGCTGAATGATATCGTGCTCGTTGATATCGGTGTCGTCGAGGACGCGCTACGTGCTGATAAATCCCCGTGGACGCTAGGATACGCAACAACAATACATTCCTCGCAGGGACTAACCATCACGGACACAATTGTTTGGATGGTTGATAATCGCATCGAATGGTCGAATCTAGTCTATCTTGCAGTGTCCAGAGTACGAAGGATAAATCAGCTTCGAAGAATTGTTATTGACGAAGCCGGTGACGGAGTCACTGACGAAGCCGGCGACAAAGTCACCATCGATGCAAGCGTCATTGATAGAAAACTCTCGGGTTACCGCCAACAGGATAAAAAAAAACAGCGGCGTTTTGATATTGATGCCGAATTAATAATCTCGCTACGACAACAACAGAATAATCACTGCGCGAGTTGCAATTGTATAATGAGTTGGCGTTATTCGGATAAAGACACTCGCCAATTTACCGTGGATAGGATCGATAACAGTCTCGGTCATGTCAAAAACAATGTGAGGTTGACCTGTCTTGAGTGCAATAGACGCAACGGCGCTAGTTAAGACCACGCGGGGGTAATTGAGTATCGTCAGGTATCACTTGTAGTTGCTCGCGTGTAAATCCACGCTGAGGAGCAGTTGAATCCAGTCTATAGATCGGTGGTCTACCAGTTGATCGTGTTATCGTTGATATGTTATGTGTGGTAACACTCCAGATAGGATCAGTAGCTCTTTTTTTACCGCCTTCAAGCTCTCCTGGTTCATACAGATATCTAACAGTGACATCGCCGAGAATCGGCTTGGAAACGCTATCTATTTTTGATCTTCCGGGTATATACTTTTCTTTAATCGCGTCGCTGGGCTTCATGTTGATTGCTCGGGTAATCTCATTATTTAACGCGGCAATTACACCTGGCAACCTTTTAACCCATTCACGAGATCGTTTTTCTTGGATGAATTCCTTCGCGTATTGATATCCAAATAACCGTTCAGCAAGAGTCCGATTGAATCGTTCAACAATTGCCTGATCACGATGTAGCGCAGTATGACCTCGTCGTATCGCGACGCTATGATGTTTCAGCGTTGATAAAACAGCGCCGCGAAATTCACTACCGGGATCAACTTGTAATAGATTTGGCCAGCGCAGAGGGCCTCTTCGATAAATTCTTTCAAACGCAGCGGCTACTTCAGTTGCCGACTTTGTTTTTAACGGCTCCGCTTGTTTGTATCGACTCGCAACATCAACTACGGTTAGCGCGTATTTGTAACCGTTGTCATGCGGCAGAAATAGTATATCAGCCTGATGAACTTCATTAGGTACGCTGACATCAAAGCGCGAGAAGTTGATTTGTTTAGGCGGTGGTAGATAGATTTGCCATATAGCCTGTTTGGATAACCAATTAGCCGCAGTGGTCTTTGTTACCTTTGCAGCGCTTGCAAGCTTACCAATTGCGGCCTTCCCCTTCCAGTATCCTCTCGGAGAATAATAGATGGAATCCATGTTGTTATTATAAACGCTCTCGTTTTCAATTACCAGCGCGAGAAGCTCCGCTTCCAATCATTAATTTACCTTTCATAGCCGATTTTACCAACCATGAGGCCAATTTTTCTTTGAAGGATTTATCAGGAATAGCATTTAGCGCGTGAATTAATTTTACATCCGCGATATGACGCTGTTGCAGATCGCTACTTTTGTAGTAAGCAACATCATGAGCATGACACGCCTTATCGATAGCGTTTATTGGATACTCACCGGGTTTGGGCTGATTTTGATCATCGAGTCTAATATCTAATCGTGTTCCGGGGCCACAGTAGTTATATCCTGGGAGGTGCTTTTCTCCTGGATACTTTGCCCACGGTGTTCCGGGGAGTTTTGCCAATTTGGCTGCGATGTCACCTCCTCGCTTTTTTTTAAAACATCTCCGGGTCTAATAGAAATAAATCTAAATTTCTTTGTACCGCATTGTACACACTTACCAGTAAGCGCCGATCTATTATTTCTTGTTGTAGCGGTTGTCATATCATTTGTGCCAGTACGCACTCTACACTTCACACAATATAGATCCATAATTTATGTATAGAGATATGAATATAATTGATTTTTCGGCGACTAAAACAAGAGAACCAGTTAAGCATGTTGCAGCGTTACCAAACTCGATCCGGATGATTATCATCGGACCATCTGGATCCGGCAAGACGCAATTGTTACTCAATTTAATAATGAGATGGATGAAGTGGGATAAGTTGTATTTAATCGCCCCTAGCGTAGATGATCAACGATGCTACGAGGTGTTGAAAGATTTCAACGAGAATGCATCAGCGATCGCTAAAAAAAATGTTATTGAGTTTATTACGGATATCAATGATGCACCGGGTATTGATGATATTGATGGCGACGTTAACAATCTAGTCGTGTACGATGATGTTATGTTAGACAATCAAAAAAACCCAGCTAGGATATTTTCCAGAGGCAGGCATAAAAACACTGACGTGATATATGTCACTCAACGATACACTCAGATTCCAAAAGTAATTAGAGACAACTGTAATATTCTTGCTGTGTTCAACGGCGTTGATACACACACGCTACGAAATATTTGGCAGACATGGTGCGGCGGTGACATGGACTTTAATGTTTTTCGAAACTTTTTTAGTCGTGCTCAGTCGACCCCACATGGATTCGTAACGATAAATTTACATGATCCTCGGACACGATATCGTATCGGACTTGACCAAATATTCGGTTAGTTGTAAATAATTTTCATTGTAAATAACCACTTAGCAGCAGAGGGGGCGATGACATCGACGCGGTCGTCGCTGTGCTTACCGGACGCTGACGACGCTGGGATCGGCGCGCAGAAGGTATTAATTAAACCAAATGACGTTCCGGACAATTGTCGATTTGGCCCCTCGACGATGACAACGACGAGGACGTCGTTTTTTTTTTACCAGGCGCTGACGACACTAGATCGTTGAGTGCAGAAAGTACTAATTAAGCCAAATGACGATTGGACAAAATGTCGGATTCGCCCCCTCTGCTGCTAAAGGATGTTGTATATGTGGCTGGCAGGTTGTTATGTTATCAGTTAAAGTTTTGAGCTGCAGTCAAGTTAGTTTTATTGATGTGATTTTTTTTAAAGATCTATTATTATGTATTCTTGCTAAAATGAAGTATTTTAGTTTCAAGTGTTTAACAGTGCACAAAGAAACATATTTAAAACATAAACTATAAGACAAATGAATATTTAATTCATATTCATATTATATCCAGTGGCCTAGTGGTTGGAGCGTCCACCTTGGATGCAGGAGGTCGTGGGTTTGATCTCAGCTGAGTCTTACCAAAGACTTACAAAAATGTTACTAATAGTTGCCTCGCTTGGCACTCAGCACTAAGAGGTTAGTGTTAGGACTGGACAGCCTGGTTGTTGTTGTAGGGTTTAATGCCATTTTTCAGCACACAATAGGCTATACATGGCGGCCAGTATTAATGGTGGAGGAAGAACCCAAGAAAACCCCGGAAAGAACCACTGACCCACGAGAAGCTACTGGCAAGCTTTCTCACATACCCACATTGGCTGAATCCAAGACTCGAACCCATGCAGACAGAGGTGAGATGATAGTGATATGTAACAGACAGCGCTTTAGACCACTCGGGGCTTCGGTTGGCCTGGTGTCATTGTAATGTGACTGGGTGGGACATCATGCTACATGTCATCAACATGATGCCCCAGTGCTAGACATCACTATAAACTGCCACACTCCAGACATCGTAGCGATATGACTGAAAAATTGTTAAAGCTACGTTAAACAACCAAATCACACACACAAAGAATATAGCAAAAGATGAACCCAAGCATACAGAACCAATGGTCAGTACATATTCATGCTTCACATCAACACCAAGTCAAATGCTTTTGCAACATACAGAGAGAATGAAGACACCTTCAGTATCTGAAGTATTTTCTATTGAATCAGGAAGGTAAAAATTACAAATTTTTTGTAGATTATTTTGGTGTGTGTGTCATACAGTTGTCATTCTACTGAAAACAATGATGTAACAAATGCAATGCTGATAAAGGACATTATTATAACTGTGCCAGCAGGTTGAGTTCCCACTTCATACTTTTCTTAGTTTGAGTTAGAAAAAAAACCCACCCTTCAATTTCGCTTTCACAGAAGTGGAGTGGGGTACTTCAACTGTGCCACCTGATGCATGGAAAAAAGGCATAATTTGAACTGTCATTGTTTTGATTAGGCAATAAGGTTCCAGTATACTATGCTGGCTAATCCAATAATCACAGCTCCCCCCACCACTCAATACTTAGAGGACCAGTGATCATATATTGAAATTATGTCTTCATATCTCATATGCTTTCTTTTTCCCCATCTATAGCTATATCCCACAAGCAATTCTTGCAAACACCCTCTTCCCATCTACCCACTTAGCCCATGATGAATAGGACATATTTAATTTAAAAACAAAATACTGAGATAACAGAGTTTAAGCTTTTTTTTGGACACCACTGGCATTTAATTAGAACTTTATTCATTAGGACTGGTGATAGAACCTATTTGGGACTTAATTCACAATACTGTAAGTTCTTTTTAAATTTTTATTTTTTATTCTTGGGAATTAATGATTTGTTGATTTTTACAAAACTTCTTGGTTTTCACTCTTTACTGTTATCAAACTTTTGGAATTGGAAAGTGTTTCTGTTTTGATGATTGCTCTTCATGCATCCTTGACTTTATTTTATCTATTTTCTTTTCAATGTTGCCAAACAGAAGGGAAAAAGGCTTCATTAGAATGGTCCCAAGACATCATGAGCCAGTTTTGGTTTTTGTGCAAGACTGCTAGCATCTATGAAATTTTTTTGGTGAGTTTTCAGTCCTTGTATTTGAAACAGATATATGTAAACATTTGCTACTGTATACTTTTGTATGAAATCCAAATTACGGTGCATAATCTTTATCTTCTGATTTCTTTTAATGTATATTTTATACATATATATACATCATCAAATCTTCTAGGTATGTAGTCTATTAAAAGTAATTAATTTGAAATGTCAGAGTAAGGTGGAATATTGAAGGAACACTGATCCAAGCAAAACTGCAATCCTGCTACATTAACTATTAGCCAAATCTACAATGTAACTTTCCCTTGATGATATAAATCAAGCTGTCTTATCAATATGGGGTCATCATGACAAAAGCGACCAGCTTTAGCTGCTATAGGTTTAGATTGTGGCATTCTTTCAGAGTATCTGGAGGAGTGTCCTACATCACATCACCATTACACATGAGTAGGTCCTCTCACATGGCCAAGGCATTAATAAATGTCTGCATTAACCATTGTTGGAGAATCAAGAGCAGACAAAACCTTGGCTTGATCCCAAGAAGGTTGCCAAAGTGCTGAAAATTTTGGCACAGGTGCTCTTGAACCAAAGGTTCCTAAACAGTGGAGTATTACTTATATTTCAGGTATGCCATTTCAGGAAGCAGTAATTGCATGGTATTTAAAAGAAAAATGTGAAGACCATTTTAAATCCTGTTATTCTCAACTTAAGAATAAATTACTGTATATATCTACCATTTGAAGATCTGAATAAGCATTCATAAGCTGTGTGCACATGATACATGTACAGTAACTCTCCTTCTCAAGTCTTGGTAAGTTCAGGTATAATACATAAACAATTCCATGACACTCTATCAATAAACACTTCAGTAAAGATTTTATATATGCCAAATTTACCAACAGTAATGATTATTTAATAATTGTATTAATCTGTGAGCTGGTTACAAGTGACACATGTTACAAGATACATGTTTTTGATAATTGCAGAAGTACTGCTGAGCTTGAAGTTTTTCATCAGCAGGTCATGATGTTCTGTGCCAAGAGATTTTCATACATCCCTCCTGTGTACAGGATTAGGAATGAGATATCTGCTTTTGGATCACAATATCTATAGTGGCTGAGGTGTAATGAGAAACAAAGAAGGGGAGATAGTGTAAGCTTGTTTCACTACAGGAAATTAGAAATAATTTTATATACTGATTGTGCATTATGATCCCTGCCTGGAGATCAGACGAATGGAATATTATTCACATGTACAAGTCATGAAAACTTTGTATTAGATACAAGTCATTTTGCAACAATCGGCATACATTCTTTTAATATTTGTGGTAAGGAATCTGAATATTTTCATGCATACAGATCTTGTAATTAGTATTGTTATCATTCTAGTGGATATTTATTTTGATTTGAGCAATGCAAGTCTAATAATTAGATCCAATGATATGTACTGCACTTTCACAGGGGACTGACATACTTTATTAAGGTTCCATGTGGTTCATGGAATTTCCTCAGGACATTTGGGGGAAGATCCTGTCATCATGATGATTACTAGGTAATGCCTGTTTGTGAAAACATGTTGCCTTCTGAAGGAATGAGCAAAAATGCATCCTGTCTCACATAGTACTTTTTGGATAGAACAAATAAAAACAAAAACAACTGGTCATGAGGCTGTAATATTTGGGTGAAAAGTTAATATGGGTTAGCATGGGGTGCTTGTCAAACAAGTAAATAAAATTTTCTTTAAAACAGGTATCAATGTTACAACAAAAAAAGCAGCAGATGGTCCATCTACCCTTGCAAAGAAAAGAAAACATATCCCCACATCAGGGAGCTGCAGAAAGCCCACATCTGTTGACTTGAGGGAAAGCAGGGTATGTGAAGGAGAAGAGAACTAAAGGAGATGATCCCAGGAGAATTTGTAGAAACCTGGCACCTCAAAAACCACCATCAACTCATTTGGTGAAGGGGAAGATCTCTCGATTTTAGTTATATCAAATATGAAACAGTGTCTGATATATGGAGGTGTCTGCTAAGGCAGGTTACACTTTATATAATATCCTGTAAATATCAGTAGTTGAAAATAAAATAATATATAATACTGTATCTGCAATTGCTGAAAACTTTTTATATTGATTATTTATGACCTTCGTGTCGACATTTTTTATAGGCAGAAATAGACTGGTGTTAAAAAAATCAGAATGAAAGCATTATGTGCAGTTACAAGACAACAAAGAATGAAGTCAACTGTATTCATTTATATACAAAGTCGTACAGTCAAGAAAGTGTTTAAATTCATGCAAGCATGGAGGGGATGAAGCCAGTGTATTTTCCATCCGGATATTTGTCATGTATCTGCCAGAAACAGCAAGAGGGAATTACATGTCTCTGTCCAGACCCAATCCTTCCATGTTGCTGTAGTATGAACTGCTTATAGCCAGCATGTCTGTTGGCACTCATCAAGTCAACTTCATCGTTGAGCTCAATTGCATCCCATCTGTACAGCCTGGTCAAGGCAAGTACAGCCTCATCAAGGATATGAACTTGACAATTCTGAAAAATTATTCCAATTTGTAATATGCTATTTCTAAAATGTAAAAAAATCTTTAAAAAAAATAATAGGAACATGTGCTGATTCAAATGTTATTCATCTTTGATCGGCAAATTCCACTGTAAAATACACATAGATCAAAACTGCACACGGTTTTTATTTTGACGTGAGCACTGAGAGTTCCATCACAACTAGAACAGATATTAAGTGTAGTTTATGTTAAGATGGATAACTCAAAGTTTTTGTGGAGCATTTCTAGAAGCCAGAGACTCCTGCATTGGGATCAAATAGGAACGGCTGATTGCAGATGAAGATAATATTTACATAAGAATTTTATCCTTGCATCATCATCAGCTTAGATTTGTTTAGTATAGTGAGGTACCCACATTGAAACCAGGTAATGAAAAGAATCTACTCGATGAGTATCAATTGTAAATAAAAAATATTATCATTTGCTTATGTATGCATGTCTTTTTTCGGATGGCTTACAATTTTAAAGTTTTTTCACAGTGGTTGCAAAGAAATAATCTAAGCATATGTCTCATCTGGTAAGCAGTCTTGCTAAAAGTCTTAAAACTTCTTATGTTGAATAAACTCTTAAGCATGTTAAGAATAATGCATTAAGAGACAGTACGCATTGTAAACAAAACTTGATATATTCATTACCAGCAAAAGTGATATGCAGAGTTGTCTCTCACAACACCTATTCTAGGTTTGTGGGCATCTCCCTGCATTTTCCACACACAATTCTGGTAATCCTGTGTTGGGGGTTGGGTGATAACCACCACACTACCTTGAACCTGGCTCCAATACATTAAAGACAAGGCTGGGTTGGAAATGCAACACCTGTATTAATAGTTCCTTCAGCCTGTCTGGTTCCACACTTATGATCTCCAGGAATTTGTTTAAAAGATTAAGCATACTGAATCCCAGTATATATGTGGTACAGAATGCTTGAAAGCTAAAATCATGATACCATGGAAATTTCAGCATTTACAACAATCATGTATTTACATCAATTATTAATCTTTGCAAGTCTGCCTTGGTTTCTGTGCCTTTCAGGGAGAAAATGTCTTATCCTACTGAGAAGCCATAAACTTGAATTTACTTTTTTCCTACTAATGTTTGATATGTTCAGTCCATGATATGTTATTATCTACCAAAACACCAAGTAGTCTATCAAGACAGACCATTTGCAAATTTTTATCCTTCCTTGTCAGGCATAGTTCATCACTACCAAGATTTGTTCTTTTTAGCCATGTTGAGATAAGTAACATTTTAGTTTTACCAGTATTTACCACCATGCCATTGCATGTGCACCAGTTGTCCAGTTTGTTTAGGGCATCTTGTAAAGAAATTTCCAGTTCGTGCTTTGTGTTTTGGATGTCTGACAAGGTTGTGTCATCTGCATAGAGATCTGTAGATGAAATTGAGTCCCTTAGTAACAGGTGTAGGTCATTAAAAAATAAAATAAATAGTAATGGACCTAGAAGTGAGCCTTGTGGTACTTCATATCTAATTGTTCCAGGTTCAGACAGAACATTATTTATGTAAACATGTTGTGTTCTCTCACTTAAGTACGAAGTAAACCATCTAATTGTGCTTTCATCACACTGGTAAATTATCAGTTTCTTTAAAAGGCTGGTAGTTATCAGCATCATTCTTACAACCAGATTTGTGCATAGGAATTACTTTTGCTGTTTTCCATATTTTGGGGACAGATGAGGTTGCAATATTTAAATTGATTATGAATGTTATGCTATCTGAAAAAGCTGAGTCAGACGTTTTAATGAGTGGTTGACGAATCTGATCAAGTATCTTGGTATCAAGTTTACTGAGACAGTTTTTAACAAATTTTTTATTATATACCTATTGGATAAAGAAACATGCATCCTCATCAAAATTTTGGATAATATTCCATGGAACTTTATATAGGTCATCTTGAAATTGTTCTTTACTTCAATTTTGGAAAGATCTGTAAGTGATAGTTTTGTGTGTATTTTTCCTATTTCTCTTGCATTTAACTTTTCTTGTCAAAAATGTAGGGTAGTGTTCACTAAGATCAACATTTGATACATTAACATAAGCCACATTGTCTGGTAGGTTGATATAAATGTGATCAATAAGAGTGCTTGATATTTCTGTTACCCTTGTGGGCTCATTTACCAGCAGGACTAGGCCTAATGATTCAATAAATTCCATCCAGTTGTTCCTTATTTGAGTATTGAGTAGGTCCTTATTTATATTGCCAAGTATATATGTGTCTTTCTTCTGTGCAAGAACATTTTCTATTTGTTTCCAAAAAATTATCCTTCCAAATTGCTTTGGAGGAAGGTGGCCTATAAATGAAACCAACTAGGAATGATTTTGCATTATTTTAAGAAATTTCCACCCAAATGCTCTCAATTTCACGTGACTCCAAGTCTGATCGCCTTTCTGCATTTACATCTTCCCTAATGTATACAAGACATCCCCCCTGCTGTCTCTCTGTCCCTGCTTAATGGTTTATTGTAGCCTTGACAGTGAAATAGATTTATTATTGTGGTTAGCATTTAACTTGGTTGCAGTGAGTCCTAAAACATGCATATTATTTTCCTTGGAAGACAACATTAACTTAATCTGTTCTATTTTTTCCACTATACCTTGTACATTTAAGTGACCCATGTTAAAACCTTTTGTTTTTAGTTTCATATCAAGTATATGTATTTCATCATGCAGTGGGGTACTCTATGAGATTGTCTCCATAATACTTTTACCATTTTGGTATTATATACGGTGGCCATATAAATGAGGTGGCTTCTGTATTTTCTGTGGTTTCTGTGCATGGTCTTCCTTTATCAAATCATATTGGGGTGGGGTGGTGAGTAGCAACAAGAAAGTAAAGCAGTTTAAACATACATTGTTTGGTAAAATAAATAATCTTAAAATACAAGTATGCACTTTCTAGGTTGTGCAAAACACTACAGACTTAGATATTAGAGTCTTTGCCAAGTTACTTAGTACCAAAAAATTTTCACTATGTATCAATACTTGTTTTGCAAGATATAAATAAATAATTACCCTCATTCTTGTCTGCCTTGTTTAGACTATGTGTAGAGCTTGGTCAGCTCTGTATTCAGACTGCACAGGATATCTTCCCCCTCTGGTTCTTGCTCCATGCCTCGTCCTTCCTCTGCCTTTTAAAGGTTGCTCTGGAATTGAGCGTGACAGTGAGCTGATTTAAGTCTCTCTAATGAATTTTAATATGTAAAAGTATTTCATAATTTGACAACTAATATATTCATGATTACTTAAAGGAATTAAGTGCTAACCGAGAATGAGAAACTAATACATGAGAGGTTGTGATTTGATGGAAGTTTTCTGGGCTGGATCAGGTCAAGTGTTGGGTGGGTGGGGTCCAAAATTTAAAAAAGGCCCCTACTTTCCTCGAATTGGCACCAAAGCAAAGTTTAAGTGTCTATTTACTCAGTGTGCATAATACCAAATAAACATGCGCAAGAACAAAACGGTGGTCAAATTTCAAGTGACAAGTGAATGTACGTTTTTGTGTGTGTGTGTGTGTGTGTGTGTGTGTGTGTACTTTTTTATGACCTGGCCATTAGTTTTGGACCTGGATTCCATATTCCAGTCACAGCTTTAAAATAAAAAGACTTATTTAAAACCTTGTGTATGTAAAGTATTAACTTGGAGAAGCAGAACACAAATTCTTTTCCGCTTTGTTTGAAACGCCAGAAAGATGAGTGTTAGAGGTCCACTGGTGACAGTCTGGTTAGAATTTATGAATTGATGAATGAAATTACTCAGTTTTGAGCATTTTTAAATATCCTGGATGCTTTTCATTTTTAAAATTGAGTAGTGGGGACGTGATGGAGTGTGAATACTACTAGGCAAAAAATAGAGTACCTGTGGGTTTTTGCAATATTGTACAAAGCACATCGATTTAAATTAATCTTGTACTTCAAAAACTTTCAAATATAACTATAAAAGTAGTTTTACATACACTCCAATGTATCCTCAAAAAAATAAAATTAGAAAGGAAAAGGATAAGGAGAAAAGAATGAGATCAGAAGATCTTACTGGCTGCCATTGACATTTTGCGCAGTCTCGTTGTGTGGTTGTGTTTTACGTCATCATCTTCATTGTTTACAATATGGCATGTAATTATGCAAGTTTCAGTCACTGGGATCATGTGTATTATTCGTTCGGGATCTGTCCATCATGGCCAAGCGGGATTTCAATATGGAGACAATATATTTGTTACTCTATGTATGAAGATTTCAGAGAGCTCTTAGTTCATAATGAGAACCTCTATGTACTTGATATTACACCAGAATTGCCTTTTAAATAGTATTTAATCAGTTGATATACATAAATGTCCCAACAGTTTTGCAAGCAAATTCACCCTCAGCTGCACTATTGTCTTTAATTCTGTGACCACCTCCCAATAACAAAAGTTGTTGGATAAGAATTTTAAGCCAGCACTGCCCCCTGTTACCCATCCAAAGTTGCTTGCATGGGTGGTTGCTATGCCACTGTCTGTAGTATATAATAAAAATATTATTAATTTGGTACAGAAAAATATTGTGAATTGCTTTTATTTGTATTGCATTACTCGTTCACAATATTTTCAGTATCAGACCAATAACCTATAACTATATAACACATGTGATAACAGATCATGCTATTATAAATGAAGTCATAACTTCATGCAAAAGAAAGGCGTAACGACCGAGCCAACTGAAATATAATCTTACATTTGTGCTCATTTCATTTGGAATTTATGAAATTTGTACAGCAGTTTCAATCTTTTGCTCGTCAGGGGCTTTCAAAAGATAGAACGTATTTGACTTTGTAAATTTAATTTGGAATGAGCACTTGTGCAAGATTCTTCATCTAGGACTTCTAAACCTTTCAAGTATCCATTTGATGGTGGAAAGCAGTAAAAATGCTATTACCATGTAATAGGCATTCGTTTTATACATACCGGTACTCTCGAAGGAGCATGCATAATTTAATGTCGAAAATTGCTATCGATTTCCATTTATCGTGGTCTAAATATTTAAATTTAATAATTGCCAGGTTAAGCTAAAACTGCCGTTTCGATGGCAGTAAAAATAAAATGATACAGCTTAGAATGACTGTAAAAATTTCACTGTACATGTTTACATCGATTTCAACATGTTAGGGGATCATAATCGCTCATGTTATATGTTACGATTTTGATCATACAATACACAAGTTATCACTGTCACATTTTTCATTTGTTAAATGATGTGTAATATTAAGATAGCACACATGTGACTTAAGAAGAAAATAAAATATAAATACATGTAGCTTTTTGTGGATTTTAATACAAACTAGAATTATCATTGATACTTGAATGGCAAATAATTAAAAGGTATGCACTTATCTGTCATTGTATGTACACATATCTTAAAATTCTGTAAATAAGAAATAATACAATTTGTTATAAATATGAACTCTAACAGTGAACAAAATAACTTTAATTATGATGTATTTTAACTTTTGAAGCCCAGGAAAAATGACACTGTTGTAGCCGACCTTCTGAGACTGACAGAGGATCCAGGTCTTGATGTGACAGAGACTACGGTGAAGGAAACCTTCACCAACCTCATTTTGGCAGGTAAGTGTCTCTGAGATAGCAAAAGTGCATTTTATGTCATCTCTAGTGGGTTTGCACCAGTTGCCACATGGAAACAATTGTTGAATGATGATAACTTATTAATTGCAGTATTTTCTATATTACCAGTGAAAAATATTCTTATATTTGATTTTTATTCTTTTCTTCTTTCAACAAAAATACAGCATTGAATCAAGAATAAATAATGATCATGCTAGAACTATTTCCATGCAATAGCTGGTGCAGTAATTTTAAAAAAGCTTCAATAAGATTTTACCACATTCTTTCTCTAGACATTTTGAATTCATGGCATATACTACTGTTGCCAGATTAATATGATTTAAGGGAAGAAGATATGTAAAACAAGTATTTGATATTTTTTATGCTTTGATTATAAAATCCTGTTGAATGATGATTTTGACGAAATATATGCTGTTCATTTAATTTACAGTTTTTCCAAAACATTTATGAGACAGTGTTTGATGCAGTTTGTTATGCAGCTCGAGAACAGTAATACATCATTGGGCATTTAAGCTTATCAAAATTTACATACATGTTACTGCCCCCATTTGAATAGTATAAAGTTTATCAAAATTTACATAACTGTTTTTCTCACTCTCTCTCTTTTTTCTCGTGTGCTTCTACCATGAATTCTTCTTTGCTTACCTCTGCTGTGTCCTGATTCTCACTAATCATTTACAGATTCTGTTTGAGATGTCGATCTCTTTCTGATGGGGTTATTGAAATGTTTACTTTAAATATTGTTTTTGCCACTATTAAACAGTTAAATACAATAAAATACATCTCTTGAAGGACTACAAGTTTTAGTCCAGTTGCTGAGGTTTTTGTTTTTAGATATCAGTTAGGATGTTAGGATAGAATAATGGAAAAGGCCAAAGAAATCAACATTATTGATGAAGTTTTAATACTGTATATTTATGGGGGCCCCGAGTGGCCACGTGGTCTAAAGCACTTTCCGTTATGGATCTCTGCCATCTGACTTCTGTCTGTGTTGGTTTGAGTCTAGGGTTCGGCCAATGTGGATATGTGAGAAAGCTTGCCAGTAACTTGTTGTGGGTTGGTGGTTCTTTCCAGGGTTTTCCTGTATTCTTCCTCCACCATTTATACTGGCTGCCATGTATAGCCTATATTGTGCTGAAAATGGTGTTAAACCCAACAGGAACAGCAACAGGTAGTATAAATTGCTTGTGTTATTTATTCATACCTATATTGGATCTGTATTTTTTTATATAGAACTTATATATTTTAGGGAAAGATATTGCTTGTTATTTGTTTTAACATATTGTGCATTGGTTACAGTTTAAAACTAATAATTGCTTCTTTCTGATAATAATTTAATCTAAATTCAATTTAAGGGACTGATACTACTGCGACTGCAATGACATGTCTTCTCTTAATACTAATCCACCTGCCGGAAGTACAGGATCATCTGCAAGTTGAACTGGACACTGTGGTAGGCCAGGAAAGAACCCCGTGTCTCGCAGATCGTGCAGCCATGCCATACCTCGAAGCATGTCTGCTTGAGCTACTTAGATACATTTCTCATGTGCCACTGGCCGTGCCACATTCTACGATCTCTGATACATACATCGAGGGACAAAAAATACCGGCAGATACAACGGTAAGAAAGTATTTTGGTCGCAATCTTATCAAAGCGGTTCCTTCCAATATTCTTCTTTGATCAAACCATATGACACAAGCAGTGTTGTCAAAATCGTAAACTAATGTTAGCAGCATGTCAAAATCTACAGTTCATATCCAGAATCATTTTTGCTTCTCCTAAAGAACATTATATGAGAAGCAGAAATGACAAGAAAAGATTCATCAGACTTCTTTGAATTCTAATAAAGCAATATCACTGATCTAAGTTGGCAAAACCTAAAATAGTTGCTTGATGGACCATGTTTGAATTTCAGAACAATAGTGTTAACTACTAACCTAAATTCTGTCATCACTCATGTACTTAGAGACCATCACAAGTGGCCTATTATAAATCATTCGAGACTATTGATGATACACTACAGATGCATGAAAATAATTTGCCGTTTTGTAGCTTCTGAGTCACTGAATTTGAAGAGATAAAAGATTCAAATGTGAAACACAGATGCATTTGATCTGAGACTATATATATTTAGCTGACTAATCAAGAACTGATTAATCTTGCACCACTTTATTGTTTTTTGTTTGTTTTCTTTTTATATAAAAAACGATATGCATATGCTGGAAGAAAAAAAATTATTGTTTCATATTCCAGATATACATCAATCTATGGGCGATGCATCACGATGCAAGTTTCTGGAATGATCCATGGGTGTTCCGACCAGAAAGGTTCCTTGATAAACATGGCTGCATTTTACCGCCACAAGATGAACATAGGAGAAGGTAAACAGTCTGAAGTTTTACATTATGGAAAGAACTATAATCTCAGATAATTCATCTCTCACCATATAAGCATTTGTTGTTGTTCCTCATTCACACATATGTATCAGCAGCCACATTCACACCAAGATTGTATTATAATAATAATAATAATGAGGACTTTGTATAGCGCCTAATCTTTAGAAGCTCTAAGCACTTTACAACATTAGACAACACCTATAAGATAAAAAACATATAATAATATTATTACAAAAACAAACACCATGAAATTAGAAAAACATTATAAAAAAACATGCTGAGAATATTTCAGGTAGGAAACATTATTAGGTCTTATTATTATTATAACAAACAAAATTTTACAACGTGTCTGTGTTATATGGTGTAGCTTGCCGTTTTCATTGAGGCTCTTTCTGTTTTACTTAATCATGCTTTTTAGTTCATCACTACAACTGTTTGACATTTTTTGGACTGAGTGGAAGGTGTTTGTATTGAGCTAGTATTAAGAACTAAACAACATATTTGTGTAGAATAGGATTAATTAGAGATTCAGCAATTTGGTTTGGATAAGCATAATAAGTACCATATTCATCTGTCAAATTGAGTACTTGTACTCATGCCGAACAAAAAAGATCACTTCCTGGACACCTTACAATGACGTTAACTTTCGATTTTTTAAAAATAAGGTGAAATTACTTAGGATGATTGAAAAATATCAAAATATTAATTTCTGTACCAACTAAGGGTGTATACATGCAACATACCCATTAAAAAAATATTTAAAATAAAAATTTATCTTGATGGATATCACGACCCAGCTATGAAATTCTACTTAATATTGCAGAAGATGTACATTAACAAATTTAGAGCCCCCAGTCGGTGAAGCTGACACACTAAACACAATATAATAACTCAAGATGCAATATATCAAAGTTTTAGATAAAATCTAAGGATTCAAATTAAGAAATATATTCAGCATAAAGACTTCAATATCTGTTCAATACAACAGACATAGTAATTGACCTGGTCAATCAAATTCCCATTGAACAAGTTAATCATTTAGAATTTTTAGGTCTCCATTTGAGAGAGTCACTATTCCAAGGTTGTCTCTTCTACTCATCTGCTTCAATCCTTATCCTTCTTCCTTCCTTCTAATTGTTCCTACTTCCTCATTTCTTTCCTTCCTCCCTTTCTTTTGTTTCCACCTCTTTTCTTCTACTTCTTATTTCCTCCTTTCTTTTATCCTACCTTCCACTCTTGACTTCTCCGTCTCCTTTTTAGCAGCCTTGTGGTGCAGCTGGAAGTTTTTGAGGGAAGTTTTAGTCTATACAAATGATCCCAGTTCCTGCTTAAATTTTAGACCATGCCTCCATTCTGTTTGAGCCTTCTAGTTGACTATATTTGATTGGTCCACCTGGTTTTCTTATTTGATTTTAACGCGGCATCAACCACCTAACCCTTTTCGACATGAAGCCAGGGGAAGGTGGGATAAGAAGCCAAGTCTGCCTGCAGCAATAGTCCAAACCAATCTAGGGATTATGTTCCTTTGCAGCAGTCTTGGTGGCTGTGGATCGCGTACTGTTTGTGGTATATGGTCATGGGTGTACATGTTAAGTATTTTGCCACGAACATAATTCTTTACACACCTGCACGTAAGAATAAAATTGGAACTTTTTTACAGAAATTTGCTATAGAGGCATGTGCAACCTTTCTGCTAGGAACAGGGCCATAGAGAGCGATCACATGCCCTGGGGTAAGAAACACCCAGGCCTCTCCTAGTTCTTGCTCAAACAAAATGTTTCTTTTATAAAATTTAAAAAATGTTGTTCAGCTTGGGACCCTATGGGTCTGAGCCCAGGGTATATATCCCCGGTTGCTCCCTCCTCTTGTCATCAATGGCTAGGAACAATGTTAACTCTCGCCAGAATGTACTCAAGATGTGTTCCTTGAGAATCGCTTCACGCAAGCTGTCATAGGTTCATTCGAGCTCGGATATCTTCATCCACTTCTCAAACAAAACACAAACACGTGCAAGTGAGTTTCTGTCGGTTTCTTAAAAAGTTTCTGATACATCTCTGCAGTAATCATCTGCTACATCATATGCTAGGCTGTGGAAGGCTTCCTTTATAGTGCCTTTTAGAAATGCAGAGACATCTATTGCCCAATGCATTTTGGGAATCTGGTGATGAATTTTGGAGTGGCCTTTCTTTAGAATTAACCACGCCTGTTCTCGTTTAAATTTTAGACCACGCCCCATTCCATTTGAGCGCTTTAGTTGACTGAATTTGATGGGTCTGCTCTTTTGGTTTGAACTTTGTGTAAACCTCCCTAAATTGACGACTTTAACACAAGGGGTGCAGTGTATAAGAAGCTGACTGTGCCTGTGACAATAGTCGAACCTAATCAAAGGATTATGTTCTTTTGAAGCAATCTTGGTGGCTGTGGATCACATATTGCCTATGAAGGACATTCAGTTCAGGTGTATAAGTAAATTAAAAATTCTGCTGCACATGGAATTCGTTACAATGGAGATAAGATGGATTTCAAACCATGATACTTATATTATATGACCTGTGCCTTTCTAGTATGTTACCACAGTTGAATCCAATGGTGACAACGTTTGATTTTAATGTTAATGGAAGGAACATGCCCATACTTTTATTAAAGAGAACGATAGCACAACAATCATATGACGCTGTTATTAAAGTCAAATGTTTTTTTTTTCTTTGTATGACATAAATGTGTGCACTGATAATGTTACCTTGATTTTTGCTTTTTTTTTTCAACATCAGCATAATTTACTGCAGTTCACAAACATCAACATTATTTATAGTAGTCAACTAACAATATTTGACCCTGGAAAACAGATCACTTGACCCAAGGAAAACACTGTACAAATTCTGATCAGAAGCATTATTTCTTCTCAGTAAATTCAGTTTCATTTCATTTTGTGTTATGCAGTTTACCGTTCATTTGGCCGCACCAGACTAAATACCATGACTTGATACGGTAACCATCCCTCACAGGAATATCCATGTGTCCAGTGGCTGTGCCAGGCTTAATCCTTTGCATCTATACGGAACCAACTGACCCTAACAAATAGACCCACTATTTCAGTCAGTGGCTCCCTATATTGTTGTGTTTTATTGTACAGATACCCTGCAATGCAATAAATGAGAAACAATGCTAGTAATATATCCATTTCCAGCCAACATATGAAAGGAATAAAAAGTGGGATATGTGTTTGTTTCCTTTTGACAAAAGTTGTTAGAAAGAAAACTGAATAATGACACAGGTGCTGGCACCCAGCAAGATCAGCCAAAGAACAAGACTGCACAGTAGTAGACAGTTTTGAAATTACGGTATTTACAACATGAATTGGCCAAACTTCAAATTCACTCCCTCTTTCTTCAATCAGAATATAAAGTCTGAAGGGAAACTGTAGCACAACAGTCTATTTTCTATTGCTCTGTTATTAAAGTCTGAGATTTGTTATCTTAGTATAACATAAACATGGACACAGCTAATGATGCATTGATTTAGGCTGCCAGCATCATATTGAGCAAGCTAACAACAGTCAACATCAACATTACATCAGCAACAAAATTATTTACAGGAGTCACCCAGTGATATTTGATCCTGGGGAACATAAGTCATTTGAAGATAATCTGATAGGGGAAACAATGAACAGGTTCTGATGACAAGAATCAGTTCTCATTGCTCATGAAATCAGGATGTCTGATTGGACCAGTATTCCATGTCGACCACTACAGCAATTTTGGGGAGGCCTCACAAAGTAAAACTATACCGCAGCCCACATTTACATGATCTTCAAAAAAGGATAAACATAGCCACTCTCATTCAAATGAAACTCTAGACCTTTTGGATAGTAAGCAGAAACATTATTATTTACATCATATACATGTACACCATCAACAGAAATGAATACAGTACATTCCCTGCAATATCCGGATATGCAAAATATGCACCGTCCACTTTAATTACTTTCTTGGCTATGAAGATTTTTACTCAGCCTCAACATTGACACCATTAATGACGTGGATGAATCGGACTTTATTGACTAGGTATTCTGTGCCATTCATCTTTGTTCATCTAATGGAATTTGACTTAAATCATTACCCCCATTTAAAAAACAAGCTGCAGTTGAGGAGGTGCATTCCATTTGGGAAATGTGAATTATCCTCTTCAATTTAGACAGTAATCATATCATCAGATGGAAACACTTGCCTAGTCTTTCTTGCATCAAATCTGATCCACCTGGACACCTGTCTGTTGATGAACCCACGTACCAAATGGAATTATCGGAAGTACTTAAATATTAAGCTAGCTTATGATTGACACGCTTTAAAGTTCACAACATATGTATTCTTATTATTTGAGGAAGGCTTACATCATGAGGCTACGTGAATTGATTGATGTGAATGAAAGCAACTGTTGCATCAGTAACCGAGCATGTCCTACATGAATGTGATTTATAGGATGTTGATGGAATCCAAATAGATGTAGTTGTATGTAGCATAACAGAGAACTAGTAGCATTTTAAAGGGTCTTCATCATAATGAGAGTAATACATTGTTACTATTCCAATAACCAAAAAGTTATAGTGTTTGCAAGTGCGACACAGGTCATGAGTTTGAACTCCGGCCGAGTCATACCAAAGACTTATAAAATTGGTACTAGCAGCTGCCTCGCTTGGTGCTCATTATTAGGATGTTAGTGTTTGGATAGGTTGGCCCAGTGTCTGGATAATGTGACTGGTAGGACATCATGGTACAGGTCTGCCGCATGGTGCCCCAGTGCTAGACATCACTATAATCTGCCACACTGCAGACATTGTAGCAATATGACTCAATATGTTAAAGCTACGTTACAACTCTAAATTACATGTCTGTGGCATGATGCCCTAGTGCTAGACATTACTATAAACTGCCACACTGCAGACATCATAGCGTTATGACTGAAAAATTGTTAAAGGTATGTTAAAAATCCAAATCACACACACACAGGTCTTCATAGAGTATGATGGCTCGTTGGATCCTGTTGTGGTCCTCTTTGTTGGTTACAATGTCAGTGTACGTGATGCCCAAGATCTTGTGGTGTCATCTCATTTCGAAGGTTTAAATCCTGTAGATCTGACATGAGTGTCCATGTTTCACAAGCATACCGAAAGATGGATATGACAATCAAGTGCATCAGCCTTATTTTGGAACCAAGGGCAATGTTGGTATCTTTATCTGGGCAATCATGCAATCTGGTTTGGAGCCCTTATCTGTCATAATTGATCCCAAGTACTTGAAGCTTGTGACTCTTTACAGCTTCTCTCCACTGACTCTTGCTGCACTGATGCCATTGGTGTTGTTTGTCATCAGTTTGGTTTTTCTGCGCTAATCTCCATACCGTATGGTGTGGAGGTTGTGTCGAGGCAATCAACCAAGTCAGCCAGTTTCTTTTCCTCTCCTGCTAAGCCATCAAAATCATCTGCAAAGCAAAGGTTGGTGATTGTTTTTCCTCTGATGCTGACAGTGCCCTTGTGGTCATGGAAGGCATCCTCCAAGATCCTTTCCAGAAAATGTTGAAGAGTGTAGGTGACAGTAAATATATCACTGTCTGACTCCAACTGTTATTCGAAACCAATCTCCTCTGCTGCCATTGATGAGGACAGTGCTGGTGGCTATGTCATAGACGTGCTCAACAACCTGCACCAGGTCTGAACTGATGTTGTACTTCCTCATAGCTGCTCATAAGGCCGCATGTCATACCCTATCAGAGGTCTTTTTGAAATCTATAAAGATGTGGTATAGTTTCTGCTGATGCTGAAGGTATATCTGGCAAAGGATTCTGAGATTGAAGATTTATTTTGTGGTGCTCCATCCTGCTCAGAGCCTGCCTGCTCTTCAGCAAGGCTTTTCTCTGCTTGAGGCTTTAGTCTGTTGAGAATTATCCTTAGCAGGACTTTGCTCAGGTGACTGGTCAGACTTATGGTTATGTACTTTTGGCATAGCTGTAAGTTTTCTTTCTTGGGGAGCATGACCTAGAATTGAGTGCATGTGGTGGGTCATTCTCCTGTCTGCCATATTTTGTTGCAGACAGTAGTTAGGACTGTAACTATCTCTTCTCCACCTCCTTGAATGAGCTCTGCTGGTATGTTGTTAATGCTGACTGCCTTTCCTTTCTTTTGTAATCTAACTGCAATTTCTACTTCCTGATGAAGAATGGGGTTGTCATCAATTTCTTCTGCCTGAGGGTAACTTGGTACTGCCGGATCTTGATGGCTTTTGTGATTGTACATTTCTGAGTAGTATTCTGTCCATCACTTGAGGATCTCTTGATCTTCTGTGAGGCATTTTTCCTGATTTGTCTTGGATGGCGGTAGTTTTCCCTTGTTTATGGGTTGTAAGATCTTTCACCAGTTGATATGCCATTTTGCTGCCATTTCTACTCAGACTGTCTTTGATTTTGCAGCACTGTCTTTCTTTTGCCTTTTTCATGCTTTTCCTGATCATTTGTTTATCTCTCTGTATTTTCAAGCTCCTTCATGATTGTGTCCCCTCTTTTGTTAAAGTAGAGTTTATGCCCTTCATCTGTTGTTATTTTGGCAAAGTTTTTTCAGCACACTTCGCAGGGACCAATAACGTTCCATTTGTACCTCTCCAACTCATCTGTACGTTCTTTCAACTTTCCCATAGCCCTCAGTGTTCTAACGTTCCATGTACCAGTGATGATGTTGTCTCTCCCATGGATCTTGGTAGTTGGGGAACCAGTAGCATACTTGTCACCTCTGTCCTCGTGTGCAGTGGAAGGCGCAGTCACTGTTGACCTGGGCTGTGACCGATCCAGTATGGATGTGGTTGTGGTATGGGTCCATTGGATCCATATGGGATGGCATAAGGCACTCCTGCTCCCTTGAGTCTCCCAGCCATGGGTAAAATAGTGTGATGATAGCACAGCATCACTGGGTGGATGTCTTCCTTGATGAAGTCAATGGTCAGGGCTGATCTAATTCAGCCTTGATATGGAGATGCCCTGCAAAAGCAACTGTTTCAATTAACAATGAGAAGCTGTTTGTATCTTCTCACTGAGACATCTGGAATTGGTCATAAAACTTGTACACTTGACCATTTGTTGTAAATAGCATTGTTTGTTTAGCGAGCTGTAAATTATTTTATGATATTGTTTACCCACAAGGCATTTTACCATTGACCATATTGTTTTTGGAGAAAAAAAAAGATGCTAACAAATTTCAATAAAACTTATTGTTGTTTTCATCTTTATCTAAGTGATAACTTTTGTGTGTTGTCTGAGAGAGGGTTTTACATAATGGTTATAAAATACTGTTGTTATCGAAATTGAACTGACTGTTCCATCCTCTGGGCATTATTTACCCTGCAAAAATATATGAGGATAATAATAATAATAATATTATTATTATTATAAATATTATGATCCTCATATTTTTATTTTATTATATTTGTACGATTCAGTTAATCTTTGGAAGTGAGTTACAAGAATAAGTACATTTTAATAATAAAAACTATTTATAACTGCCCATTTTGAATATAGTAGAACAAGCTAGCTCTTTAAAATTCAATGTTAAGCATCCCACACTTTTTGGAAAAATCCTGTGATTTTAACTGACGGTAAAAAAAAAATGTTTTCCCTATGTTAGAGCACAGTCTACTTCATAACTTAATGGTCATTATGTTACCGAAATAATACAAAGACTTATTGATATAAAGGCTACACAAGTTCACGTAACCTTTTTCACCAAGCACTTAAAAGAAAGTGATTAAACGATAATATGATGACTGAAATTCAAGCAGGAGAGGGGTCCAGTTGGGTGCACATGTTGTTATATAACCAGGCTGCTTCATACCCAACATGTCTACACAAGCTATCATATTTTCATTAACTTTATAGTATTTACAGTTTCCCACTTGTTTGTATCCTCCTACCAGTTATTAAAAACAAGTGGCTTCAAGGATATATAAAAAATACACAATACTAAATCATTTCATTTATATTTTTTTAAATTTCTAACCTGATTGTTGCCAGGTGGTCCAAAACATCATCAGCTTACTGACTTTTAGAATCAGACGGGGGTTTCTTTAGTACTACAATAGCCATATTTGCATGGCCAGAATCATTGTTTTCAAGCAAAATATGTGATGTTGTTCACCATCATTGATAATCTAAACAATTCCATAAATTTGGGGGTTATATCTCTTTGAAGACATGTATGCTAGAGTTCCTCCATTTTATTTGTTCAGTTTGTTTTAGCAATATTAAAACTAGAAATTGCAAATATTGGTTGCAGACAACACAGCTTTTACTGAAATGGACTAATCTTGAAAACCAGAAGAGGACAGTGAGCAATCTGCTTGTTTACATCAGGAGCTTCCGTTTAGTTTGAAATGCAAATAAATTGAGACTTAATGACACCATGGCTACAGTTAGGTTAGAAATTATAAATTGATGAATAAAATTACTAAGGTTTGTGCGTTTTTTATATAGTTAATGTTTTTCATTTTTAAAATCTGCAAGGTGGGTGGGTGTGTTACAAACAAATGTGCAAGTGTGCGAATACTGTGGTTGAATCTAGCATAAAAGAATTACTAATGTTTGTAATTATGTATTTTTATTATTGAAAATGATAAAGAAGTCACATTTTTAAATTGTTAAAAGTACAAGAGAACAATAAAATCAGAAAAATATATAGCAAGTCAAAAATTAATCTTAAAATAACAGTTTGTATACAAAAGGATTAAAACGCATTAAGTCACAAGGATTAGTTTATAAGTAGTGTTTAAGACAAGTTCATTATATTGATCAAAAGTTAATTTGCTTTATTCATTTTCTCAAAGTTTGGTATTTTACAATTTAAATAATGGTACTGGCCTGCCTAGTATTATGGTTGTTCCAAGCTGTGGGATACATTCTATTTTTAGATGAGGTAGTAATTTGTGATGTCATGTGAAGGCCTGTGCTAAACAACGCTGCTGAAATACTACATCCTCATATGGACATATTTCATATTCCTGACATGGTTTCTTCATGAAACAGCATCTGTATATAGACAAATAGAAATATAAAATGACCTTTGTGCTTGAGTCTACTCCCTCACTCAATTTTCGTTTCCAAAGTTGTCACTTGTGGACAATGCAAGCAAATTAGAAAACACCTGATAATGTGTAGGCTTCAACCTTAGCTCATGATAATATAGCTGTACCACTGTTGCCTCATTCAACCTCAGCTGATGTTATATAGTTACACAGGGGCCCCGAGTGGTCTAAAGTGCTCTCCGTTACGGATCACTGCCATCTCTCCTCTGTCTGCACTGGTTCGAGTCTCGGATTCAGCCAATGTGGGCATGTGAGAAAGCTTGCCAGTAGCTTCTCATGGGTCGGTGGTTCTTTCCAGGGTTTTCCCTGGGTTCTTTCTCCACCATTAATACTGGCCACCATGTATAGCCTATCGTGTGCTGAAAAATGGCATTAAACACCACAACAACAACAACAACAATATAGTTACACGACTTTTGCATCTTTCAAAAAAGTTTGAAACAACTACCAAGTTGTTTTCTTCTTCGAGTCTATTCTGACTTTACTTTTGACATGATGTCTGTGTCAAGTGTGTTTATTGACATGGTAAAATGTGTCTTAGGATTTGAGAAAGGAGGCAAAAATGAATACATGGTTCAATTTGTTGCAGAGCTTGCAGAGAATATTCTCTGAGTCCCTATTTTGAATTTAAGTAAAAATTTGTCGAAGTCAAGTAAAACCTCCCCCAGTGCTTAACTGTGTGAAAGCTGTGATCCTAATAACCAAGAAAATTTAGCTGCATGAAATAAACCAGGTATAAATGTGCCTAAGTGACATATTTTTGACACCACCACTCCTGCCATCTAGTTCACTTTGCTTACTTTCAAAGTTTTAACACTGATAACCACATAGTCTATGATTAATTCTAAGGATGAATAGGACAGGTTGGTGTCTTTGTATTATGATATTAGTTTTGTTATATTGCCCATTTTGTACATAGTTTGTTTTTCTTTTCTTCCTGGTGTATCATATAAATTGTAATATCAATAGCAATATAATTTTGGGTCTTTATTTTTTTTCATCTTCATTTTTTTTTGTGAAAATGCATACATGAATGCATGTTCAAAATTCAAAGAACAAGCATAAATAATTGCTATGTTTCAAGATGGCTGGTGCAGTACATCATGCAACATGATTGTGCTGGTCAGATCACCCTTATGTTATTAATCAATGCGCATAATACCACAAGCCTTTATTACATCTAATTGGAATTATGAATTAGAGGTAATATTTCAATATAAAACTATATTATTATTTGATTTGAAAACACTTTTCAGACTAATAATGAAAGTGTTGTTAGCCTGGTCCTTAAACATTCCACAAAGCAGAGGTGGGCTGCAAGGCAATTACGCAATATTTATTGTGTAGAAAGGACATAACACTGTCATGCATGAGACATACTTCTTCAATGAATAGTGATACCAATGCTGGCATCCAACAATGTTAGTACAAGAACAAGGTTGCACAGTGGCCAGTTTTAATACTGCAATATTTACAACAAAAATCAGACTTCAAATACACCGCATATTTTGTTGATAAAAGCATTGTAGATTCCGTTAAATTAACAAGTAGTGGCTGTTGCAAAAACATACTCCCTGACGAGACTAGATTTTTCACGTTGACGACAATGCATAAGGTGAATCTCTGAACCGGTCATCAGTTGTGACTCAGGCTAAGTTAGATAACTGTCATTGCCATTTTTTCCCCTTTTATTTTTACAGAGTGATGGCTTTTGGTGCAGGTAGACGTGTTTGCATAGGAGAGGTTTTGGCCAAGAATAGACTGTTTTTATTTGTATCTGCAATACTGCAGAAGTTCCATTTTGAAGCAGCGGACATGCCAAGTCTACCAGATATGGACCCACGAACTTACAGCCTTGGTCTCGTTCTTCATCCGGGCAGATTCAAATTAAAAGCTAAACGAAGGGACAGATGACATACAAGATGAACTAGAGTAATTAATTTTACAGTACTAGATGTAGTATTTCAGAAAGAAGGCTATGTTAAAGTTAAATCTCCAACTTATTATTTTATTTCAGTGCAGCACAATAGTGGTGTTTAAGTCATCTGTTCATAATAAAGAGTGAATATTTATAATTAAAACATCATGAATTTATTGTTTTTTTACCACAACTAATGCGCGACAGAGGCATGCTCTGAACCTATATAAATTACAATGGGTTTTTGAAGCTCAAAAATATAAAATTCTTAATTTTTCAAGGACACCATTTATACAGCAGCAATATTTATATTTTTCTTATAGACCACCATCATCACAATTTTCACTATAAAAAAATCATCTGTGAAAAAAACCATAAAAGATAATCAGAATGGGTAAAAGTGTTTCTAAACACTACTGACCACCAAGCAAGGTGAACTTATTAACATTATTAAAATAGATAAAAACAATTAAGATGGACTTAAGGTTGAAGAATTTAATATGCTGTGCAAATCATTATTCCCAGAATGCTCCAATTAAGCAAGACGATGCACACATTTAAAGCGATTATTATTGAATAAACTGTACAAAATTATTTCACATACAAATTTTCAGACTGTTCATCTATTGTACAGGTTACAATAGTTTCATTTATTGTACAGTCTATTCAACTGTTCTACAATAGTTTCATTTATTGTACAGTCTATTCAACTGTTCAAGTTTCATCAACACAGTTATTTTAGAAATTAAGTTTTGACTCAGATGAAAGCATTGCGAAAAGACTTTTGCAAAATGTTTCAAACTCCAAGTAGACCAGATTATGTTATTGGCAATAATGATATATTCTTTTTATTGTCTAGTGATATTTTTTGGGAAGTGAGTCAAATCGTTGGATACAACACAGCCCTTTGCAAATTGCCTGATAGCATTATACTAGCAATGAAAACAGTTTAAATAGGAAAGTTTATTCCTGCAGCTGATAAGTAGTATGTAAGAATTTTTATCAGAAGATAGTGAAATAAAGGAAGAGAACTTGGTAAACAAATGTATAGATAATAAAAAAATGGTCAGTCTTGTAATTTCAGCTGCATGTGACCTAACATTCAGAAATAATGAACTATAGAATTAATTCATATTGGCGTTGATAGTTGTAGGAGCTTGTTTGATATAATTTTGTAAGCATGTTATTCATTTAACCCTACTTGTATAAAATTGAGCAACTAATGCCAGAGCAAGTAAATTGATGTGATCAGATAAGATAGAAACAGCCTCTTAAGTTGTTTTAAAAAACCAGAGTTTTACACTGCTAGTAATTACAGGCAATCCTAATGTTGTTTGTTGGCTAATTCAGACAAATAATTGGTAATCATTTTTCAAGTAGATATTGACTATGTCAAAAAGTAATTAGTTTTGAGTAGAAGCAGAGTAGGTGTGCAAGCAGGCATAGGAAAAGACAACTTTTTACCCATGATGCCAAAGATGATAGAAAGAAATGCTACTACAATACCATGAGCTGTAATATTGGTTAAATTTTGTATATCTTTATCTTTAGATAATTTTTTAACATTTCACCATATGTTAACCTTTCCTTAAATTTTAGAATTGAATTTATATCAAGCTGATTTTAATGTTTTGCTCAAGACATGCTATATGTCCAACTTTTTGTGATTGTTTGCTTCAGACACCTTCCAGTGTTCTGGCATTACAGCTTTTTTGTTTGGTCTGTTCTTTGTTGATATCTTTATTTATCGTGTTTATCTATTTGTCCTCCTTTTATTATTATATTTGGAAGATGCTATACATCATTTACATATCCTCGTAACTGTCTTCAGGCTGAATAAAAAATGTTCGTTAAGCATATGGAAGTTCTCTACTTGAATTATGTTATATTGATCATCTTTTGAAGCCTTTGTTTCTCATACTTTATAGTCAAATTGTTCACATATATTACTTGTTTGCAACTCTTTTTCCTCAGGAAGGTAACTTCGATAGGGGTCCGTCAAAAGGTTTGTTTTTTGGTGATATCCTTTTGATTCTTTCTTTTGTGTAGCCTACAGAATTAAGGATGGAGCAATCACCTTTTTGTGGAGCTCAGGTGCTAGAATATTGATACTTGTTAAATCTTTATATTGATTCTCAGACTTCTTTTCTGAAATACAGTGCTTTTCCTTAACATGTAAACGAGGCTTAATTAATTGCTCGTGAATCATCTCTGTATAAATCATGTTTTAAAATTGTTTTGCATTCATCCAGATACAGTTTGCCAAGGAGTTTCAGATCCCTTGTTTATAGTATCATCAGCGAACTTAAATTCAGTTGTTGCTTCAGCTACTTCTGTTTTGTAATCATCTTTGTCGTAGACAAGATTTTGAAATCTATAGTCAAACTCTTCTGTACTGCCATTTCTACAGTATTTATATGGTAGATAAACAACTTGAAAAAGATATGGTTTCATAGATAAAAATAACAGTGGCTTAATGTCTCCCCCCAAAAAATTTAAAAAATACTAAGAAAATTTAAAAATAAAGATAGCAGATTGAACATGCAATGAGGTAACTAGTGAAGATTTGAGCTGACAAGTGTTTAGAAAAAAAATACAAAAACCTATCAAATAAACCTGTAAAATCTTTCTCAACGGAAGATTGGCCTAAATATACAAGATATTATCAACAGAAGATTGGTCTAAATATACAAGATATTATCAGATGTTATTTTAGCAACATGAAGTTTAATTTGAACATTTCTACAAGTTTATGATCTGAATAAATTACAGAGGTAAGAGAAAATTTACATTACATTTCAAATGGTATTGGATACTGCACTGGATGTTGCACATTTTGGTTAGGATTACCTCTATCAGCACTATGCGCTAGTTTGATAACATTCAAACACATTAGTTTCACATAAACCTGTAGAAAAAACAGGACAGAAAAAAAGGAAAATAAATGTTTACTATATGCATTGTTATTGATACAAAACACCTTTGACAACAATTTTAATAGTTGTTGTTATTAATGAAGTTTCCATTTATTATGTAGTAAGCCGATGAGGAAAACAAAGGAAAAACATATAATGAATGTTGCACAAAATCTCCTCAGTAATAAAATTGGCAATTCTTAAATACTATTTCATATGTTCTCATATGTCCTTCTTAGATTGTTTCTTTGCACATTTTTGTATGTTTTCTCTAGCATGCATGCATGCATTTTGAAAATCAAAGAAACAAGGAACAACAGGATTCATATCTATATCATCTCTAACAAAAAAAAATCAGCCATCTAAGGTAGACAGTAATGGATGGTTTTCCAAGTATTTTCAGTTGTACTGAACGGATAGCAAAGATTTCACCAGACAAATAAAATCACAAAAACCAGAATTCTGGTGATAATATTGCTCTTGCTGTTATCCTTTTATATAACAACATACCAAAACAAATACTTGGGTAAATAATGGTCTATCTTCCTTCTTTAAAGATTCGTTTGAACAGTCCACTTAACAATACCTTTTGCTACTTTGTCTCACAGAAGCACCTAAATAAGGCAGGTCTTTTTATCTATGAGGTTAATGTAAAGAATGAGAAGTTAAAAGAAATACATAAATATAATGAAATAAATAAAAGAACGTTGATCTTGTCATGGATACATCTAGGTTATTTGCCAGGTTTGTAAAAATCTGATATGGTGTACATGCACAAACTGTTATCTTTGTATGCAGCATATTTTCAGTGTCTGAGTTAGGCACAACTATAAGACCATTTACAGTTCTTTTTTCTTCAAAAAATCATCATCCACTGCTAACTAATATGGAAGGAATGTTTACATTATAGAGATGTTAATAACAAGCTGAGTTGTAAACCTACTTTTCAGCAGTGAGCTAAACTAATGCAGTTTTTTATGGTAATTATATTTTTATGTTTCATTTAAATAATATTAGCAATAAATGATATTTCAAGACATCGTAACATGGTTGTATCAGTTGTTACTAATTTTGTAACTACAAGGTTTGTACTAAATTTAATAGAAACTGAATATAAATTTTTCCTTGACTACTTTGTCATTATCTATCCAATATTTTTGCACAACAATAGTTACAATATGAAATATTTTTGTATAGATGACAAGTAATTATAATAGATCAAGGTAATAAACCAGACAGATGGTTATAGGTTCTGATGATATTTTTCATGGTACTAATACTATGATTTGAGCAGGTGATTTTGCTAACTTATATGAAGTTGAATATAAAGAAACTAATCTAAGGTGACATTAAGTTGTCAGTGTTATGAAGTAACAGTTTGAGTGACTGCACAAAAATAATATAATGCAATCGTTGATGAGCACATTAGAGTTTTTGTTAAGTTTGTCTGTAAAGACAGAAAGGTTATAGTGTGTCTTTTGATAGCAATTACCTAATTTTCTATATGAAATGAAAGGTTACAGTGTGTCTTTTGATAGCAGTTACCTAATTTTCCATATGAAATGAAAGGTTACAGTGTGTCTTTTGATAGCAATTACCTAATTTTCCATATGAAAGGAAGGGTTATAGTGTGAAATGAAATGAAATGAAATGAAAGGTTATAGTGTGTCTTTTGATAGCAATTACCTAATTTTCCATATGAAAGGAAAGGTTATAGTGTGTCTTTTTATAGCAATTACCTAATTTTCCATATGAAAAGAAAAGTTTATAGTGTGTCTTTTTGATAGCAGTTACCTAATTTTCTATATAAAATGAAAAAGAAATTGTGGAAAAATTAAACATAGTAAACGTCTACAGTTATTGTGGTCTGATTACCCAATATACAGATAAAGAATGTTTTTTTTATGTTGTAAGAAGCTTTTATAATGACTGTATTATAAAGTTTGTACTTTAATACCTAACTATATTGTGTCAAACAGATTTCTAAATAAGAATTTAATACATTGAGTATGTTTTCTAATGTTTAGGAACTTACTTTTTGCTTTGGAATTAAGTGTTTTATTAGCACTGCCAAAAAAAGAAACAACAGCAAAAACAACAAAAATAAACAAAAACCAAAAACAACAAAAGAAACCCCACTGCCATATCAGACTCAGTCTTATTCATCAAGACATTAATCAGGGCTTTTGGAATCCGTCATACACCTTCATGACTGCGACTAATTCAAACTGCCTTTGATTATATGACTCTTTAAGTGAGTGTTCCCACGGTGGTCAAGTACTATCGTCTCAAATGAATGACCAGTACCTTTTTCTTTTATAGGCTTTATGGTACTTTAAAGCTTAAAATTACAACTTTTAACTTATGATTGTTACATTAGAGACATCCTCTGACATTACGAACAAGTTACCAGATTACATAATCTCTTAAGTTCATCTAATGTTAATTGATCATAGCAATGATTGAAACGCTTTTTGCAAACAATGCTTTTAGCTGTTAATCATCTTCTCTACCTATGTTGCTGATATGTGTTAACCTATCCACAGATTTTGCCTTGTGAAGACTGTAGTGTATATGTTTATCTGAAATGTTATCAACTTTGAGAAATCATTAATCGATACAGTAATGATGTTTTCTCCATGATATAAACTCATTATATCAACACAAGTGTCTTTCTCTTTCTAAAATTTTAACGAGCTTAATTTAATTTCATCACTTGGTTCACTTGCATTCATCTGGTATTTCATAAACATTTTAGATATGTATCAAATTATTTTCAAATTCAACGATTTATTGTATCTTTATTGGGCATATATTAAACCAGTGTTCATACTTATGAAGCGTATATTTTGATGGTCTATGTTTATTGTCTGCAGGAGTGGATGGAACTGATATTGTGGTATTAAAATAAAACATTTATATTCATTATTGTTCATATTAATGCAGTGTTGTTACTTGCGCTTACCCATTCTGATAATTCTATTTATTGTCATCCTCTAATATGTTGGTATTTGTCTGTATGGAATGTCAAGTAATCTATTTGTCTAAACACACAGTTTTATCTATTTCCTGTCCAAATGTGGTGTGTAATACATGTACCTCAAATATCATCAGATTTTTTATACTAGATTTTAGAAAGTTACACTCCTGTTGCTGATGACATTTAATTTCAAATTCCTAAGGTCTAAAAGAACTGAACAATGAACAAACCAAGGTCTCATATCCTTCAACTTATTATTTATTTCTAAGTATGGTTCTTCTCCTCGAAATGATTCTTACCTACCTACATTCTATTTTTCGTAGAATCTGTATGCCTTTAAATCCAATAAATAAATCCTAAAGCTTTGTTGTAGTTATTCTTAATCCATGTTCCATAATCATCATTTTCCTTTCTTTTTAGTTGGAAAACAATAGCCGCACCTGGTTTCTTTTACTAGAGCAGTAAGATATTACTGGTTGGAGACTTTGGTTACTGATCTAGGCAAAGTGTTTTACCCACATGTTTGTGCCATCACATCACAAGTGAATGCTTGCTAGCTTGCGAGTGAACCCACCAAACATAATCATCGCGAGGCCCCCATGCGACGTAAAGTCATATCAGTAACCTACATCAGTGACCAGACAAACCGCTATTAATGTGCTACTTTGTGGCTACACTCGATGAAGAAACCATGTGATGATCTTTGTTTTAAATTCCGAAAGCAATCAATTAAAGCATCATAAGTGAAATTCTTATGAGGTGCCTCAGTACGGATGCAAACATTTACTCAATTTTCACTGCCTGTATACGTTTTCTTTCAGTTTCACACAGATGAAAATACAGAGACGTATCATCCACATGTAATTCTATTTTTCCAATGAATTTAAAGAAATCTTTTAAAAAGTCATTGGTTGCCATGGTACGCAGGTCCGTATTCATTTGTATGCAGGGTGCCATCCATGTGCTCTGGCGAAAATGTAACATTCGTAGACTTTGCAAATACGCATACCCAGTCGTAGATGGAGCTGGAGGTTTCATATGTGAACTACATAGCTGAGCTAGCAACACATATTTGGTACTAGTTTAGTTGTATATGGAATCGTTCACTAGTGCACACAATATGGCGACAGTAACTTGCAGGAGATGCTTACGGATAACTGTATTGAGCTCTGTAAGCACATTCAGGTATTCGAAGTCAACTTCATAAAGTAACCGATATCACTGTTTTTCATTATACATTCGTATGCATTTTTTGACACCTATGTGTGGGGGATCAATCCACTCAACCCAACAACAGGCATGGGCTGCATCATTACCAAGCATACAGGTTATTGTTATTTTCGGAATGGATTTGTTGTACCAGTCCACTCATGGATTGCTTATGTGAGCATAGTGATGACTCACCATTCAAATCCCGCCACATATTCTTCTTTCAATAAATAGTTTTCCATGTTATTGTTGATGGCGCTCGTTGGTGCATTTGATGCTGCTGAGACTCTTTGCATAATTAGGTTGACATCGTACGTAGACTATGAAACACCACAGGCCTTATTTTGTTTTGTTGGTTAAATTCGCAATGGTATGTTGTATGATACATGTGATCTTCTGTACGCACCAGTGACATGACGGTGATCATATACTTTGGCATCATTACCAAAGGGAGGATCACAGATCCGGCAATAAGTAGACGCGGGAAAACTCGTGTGTGTTATCATGAGCTATACTCATATATGCAGAAAAGAAGAGCTATTATCCGATCAATTTCACTGCAATATCGAGTGATTTTATAAATACCTCAACTGAGTCATGATCATGATACAACAATGGTGGCTCAGTCACTCCATCACCTCTAAATGCAGCGAAGCAAATGCTGCAACAGACTTCTTCAGCAACTTGCATTGTCCTCGACTGCATACTGAACCGTTTGCGATAATCATTGTGCATGTTTGTGTGTGTGAATAGTCGAATTGTCTGCAGACCTTTGCCCTAGATACATTGATGTCGATGTAAAGACTAAGTCGCTTAAATTTACTGATTACAATAACTTGTTGTCAAATTTCAAATTACCCATGCACTTGATATTTTCGAGGCTGATCTGTATTATCCCCTTCGGGAAGCAACTCGGACAAGAACACCCACCCCACACATCAATTATCCTTGTTCTTTACCATTACACTGGTCAACAGTGAAATCATTACTGACTTGAAAAGGCCCTAATCTGTAGTATTTTGGTGTGCCGAACACGAATATAACCGTGAAAAATTTGTATTGGCTCTCGTTTTGAAGATATTCATATACCTCATTTTCTATGTTTCACTGTGTAAATTTCTCCAGTAGGACTGCAGCAACATCCGGAATAATGATGTAACATTGCATAATACCATCATGCTCACATCATCCACAGTTGATTGCATCATTTTCTGATGCAATGCAATACTAATGCCATGCGGCTGCTGAAGTAAGTTGACGTCAGCAGTGTACTATACATGTGTAGGCCTATTATACTAATGCCAGGCGGCTGCTGAAGCTGACGTAAGCAGTGTACTATATAAAGCCCAATCAGATAGGTTCAGCATTTAAAATATTTTAGATGTTGTGCGAGACAGTTCAAGCTACTGTTACATAAAACTTATTATTTTATCCATTTACGTACAATAAAGAACAGTAATGCCTCGAAAGTGTGTTAGTAGTAATAGGGGATACTTTACGGACAATGGGAATTAGCATTACAGGGACCCCTGGGTCAGATTACGGACAATGGAAATTTAACATGGCGAAAAATCGTGGGTCAATTTACGGACAAGGGGAATTTAACATGGGAATAAATCGTGGGTCAATCTACAGACAAGGGGAATTTAACATGGGGAATAGAGTTTGGGCTTGTTTAGGGACAAGGGGAATTTAACATGGGAATAAATCGTGGGACAATCTACGGACAAGGGGAATTTAACATGGGAATAAATCGTGGGACTGTCTAGCGTCAAGGGGAATAGAATATGGAGAAAAATCGTGGGACTGTCTAGCGTCAAGGGAAATTGAACATGGTGGGATTGTCTAGGGACAATGATGGTAGAGGGTCAAACACAACAGAGACAAAGACATACATACACTAGTACAAGCGTGAGATTTATATATAAAGCATTACCAAGACCTGAAATCTTGCTGGGGTGTTCAAAAATTTGCATAATTGTAATGATGCTATAAATAGCTATAATCAAGGAAATGCTCAACGACAAAATGGATGAGACTAAAAGTAACGCTAAAATGACGAAATTGTCCCAGAATGTAAAGGAAAATAAACATATCCCCGAAAATTAAGTTACAATGGTTTAGACTAAAATGGATAAAATTAGTAACTACTTACAATATCAACTTCTGTGACGATCGTGAATAAATACCTATGTATCTATAATCAGCTGAAATTCCTATGAAATCCCACTATCTATTTATAGCTCCAACTTGTGGGTTTTTCCTTTGGAAAATCCCACTATCTTTTTATAGCCTCA